>CAESWR010000966.1:290123-304516 GCA_903171835.1 Mullus surmuletus
TCCCACAGTCACGGCACATCTCAGCATGAGATACTACATGAAACAGCTACATCCCCGAAAAGTCAGCTGTTTGAGGTCAAAGCTGGTTGCTTCGCTCTCTAGTGGCAGCAAGAGGCGCTTTTAATTTTGGAAGAAATTTTCAAGGCATTTATGCATTGTGACTTATTTATCTTAGGCAAGTTTTTCAGTTTTGACTGTGTATTGTCTGCAAATATTCTTTCTTCTCAGCAGCTGTTGTTCCAGGGAAATATTCACTTTGAATTAGCATATTTTATTTCCATTTTGATTTGCCACTATCTTTAATTATTGTCGTCTGGCAGGGCAGTTTCACACAATCCATCAAAGTACAACCACACCATGAACTTTATAATCACTTTTTCCTGCTTGAAAGACATTCAGCAAGACATTCCTGCATAACAAAATAAATAAATTGGTTTGGTTGGTCAGCTCGATGATAAATCTGCATCAGCACATGGTGACGGCGCTCAAATCGAACCTCGAGTCATAAACCACCAGCTCATTTGTTATTTCCAAAAGGGACAATTGTGCTGAGCTGAGACTCACAGAGGCCAATTCCACTGTGATCCAGATATAAAGAGACAAATTCCCACTCTCCCACCCCCCGGCAAGGATAAAAAGCCTATTATAATGAGGGACACAGTAAACAATATCCTGGCGGAGGAAAAAAAAAGAAATAGCAGCTGCAGGAAAAAATGAAACAGAGCGAAATTTTCCTCAGAGTAAAACCCTTTTGTGAATTCAAATGGCGCTGCACCTAAATGTTTGTCAGTTTTGAATGTTGACATTTATCTTTCAGATTATATTTCACCCCCAGAGTCTTTGAATCTTTGAATACGCTCCCTGCAATCATCATCAGTAATGTGTAACCCTTCTTTTTAGGAATATCATCCATTTACACGACCCAGCCATCAAGGAGCATTGCTGCATAAATTAGTTCCAGGTTAAGAGACATTAATTATGAATGGGTGTATGCAAACTGCAAATGTTACCCCTGGATAATCAAGGGTAGGAGCTGATAAACCCGCAGAGAGTGAAGCAAAGCAGCGCGACATCGGCCTTGTGCAAACATGTTTTTTGGTGGCTTGTGTATGTTGGAGAGCTGACCGCTGTGCAGAGGGCGATGATGAGAACACAGAGGCAGCACAAACAGAATACGCGGCTGCTGAGTCAGACTGAATTTATCATGCTCTTTCCTCCAAGTGATTTGTCTGTAAAACCTTGAACTATTATCTTATAAATGTTATGTGGCTGCGGGACATCTGTAAGCAGCTTTAATCAGTGGGTTTCCTCCTCGGCAGGTCGCGCACGGTCAAGCGAACCTCAGATTTCCCAGACAATTGAATCAGTCTAGCAGCTGCAGCTTTAATAGGAGGAGGCGATCAATTGGTCTTACCTTGGTTGAGGAGCAGAGCTGTGAGGAAGGCAGAGACAGCGTGAGCCAAAAGAAGAAGAAGAAACATGAGTAGGTTATAGTGTATATTACTCTAATTTAAATCAGTGTTGGTCTTGATTTCATTATTATCGCTTGTGTTCTTCTACTGTCACTCTGTTCATGAACAACAACAACAACAAAAAGCCTCATCTGTGCTACACTTGGAAGCAAACCTTATGGCTCAGGCCGATCCTCTGTAATTCAAATAAACAAACCCTCCCCACCTTTCTTTAAAGGAGAAAATTGGATGTGGTTGCAGCGACAGCTAATGGATGGATGACTGGGTGGGTCTCACAGTGTGAATGTGTGTGTGCCGTGACTTTGTGTCAAAGATAAAATGAAACTTTATTGATCCCAGTGGGTAAAGTTGGTCACTGAAGCAGCACCAGAAACAACAAAAAAAACGAAGGAGAAGCACAGACTGAAAGTATAAAATTATAAGAGAAAGTGAGCTAAACAAAAACAAAAATACTGTCCCAGTGCGGGTTTTCATTTCTTATTTGCTTACTAAATATAATCTTTCCTCCTGTTTACATGGAAAACAAAAGGATTGTTGTATAGAGTATCCTCAATACTGGTGCTGATACAAAAGTCACGTCCCAGTAGAGGCACTATAAGCTTATAGTGCCAACACATAAATGTCACTACTTATGACCATGAATTTATATTTATGTGTTTGAAGGTTACACTGCACTATCGCTACGTGTGGAGCCTCAGAAGATTGAAGTACGCGTGGTTATTATTCAAGATAACAAAATAAAAGCATGAGAGAACATTTTCATCAACAAAAATAACATATGAAGGTTAGGTTTTACATAGAGAAACCAATAACTACATTATGTATTGTTTATTGTGAAGGTTTATTCTTTTTATTTCTTTTATTTTTCATTCATTACTGAGAGATGAATGTGGGTGTGTACCTGAGATTCCTCTCTTTAGCCAGCGTGGTTCCTCCAAAACGATGTAGAAATTTTCATGCTTCTCGTACTCTTCATCATCAATTATCCGTATCTGGATGGTCTGACTGCACAAGCACACAAAAGAAAAAGGTTTATACATTTTGATAAACACAACCTCGGATGGTTGCGAGTGTGTGTGTGCATACAGATGCCACACGCGCGCGCCCCTCCCTGACAGGCCGGCTGGCAAATGAAGTCGTGCATTTTATCAATAAGTAATGTGTTGCTCGCAGGGCCTTCACCACAGGTCATCCCCGTTATCGACATACTGGTCCCAGCAAACCTCTCTCTCACACACACACCACATGCACACTCACACACCTCTTGCTGAGTAAATCAGAGCAGAAGAAAGACGGATAAAGCGAGGGAACATCAGAATCGATAATATAATCAAAGCTTGGAGTGGTGGAGGAAAGTTGAAAAGCAAAAGCAGAGAGACCGATTTTTCAAAATATACAGTGTTGTTGGGGCTTCTGTCGGCCACAGACACAGCGGTGCTCTTCTATTTTTATTTTCGTCAACAAAACCTATAAAAGTGTGTGCTATCCTATTTCTGAATTCTGTCTGTAGCTTGTGACATTCTGTTGAAAACACTTCTGGCAGCGGGATGGTGAGTGTGTGGGTCTGAGACTGAGAAATAAGTGTGCGGTACTGAAGGACCGGTGCGTCAGTGATTCTTTGATGAATAACAGAGAGGAATACGATCTGTCAGACTTTGAATACAGAGACAAATTTATAATAAAATGTGCTTCATGATGGCACATAATTTAGGGTCTCTTCAAGCATTTAATATAGGCCTAAGGTTCAGTATAATAATATGATATGATATGTAACACTGCTATAGATTAAGATTGATTTTTCTCTTCATTTGGTTTTGGGTTATTAGAAAAATAAGAATATTGTCAGCCTGATCTTTACAGAAGTCTGACAATGACCAAATCGCTCCCTCTAGTGGACAATGTAGCTATATCTTCAAGCGACAGATATCTTCAAATTCTCCCGAAAAAGATAAACTGTTTGAAACGTTAATTCTGTTTGGATTCGTGAGTTCAAAGTCATGGGAGAAAGAAAAGTGCTGAAGGAGAAGAAAAATCAATTTGAAAATAAAACGAGCAGGCTTGATATCACCTCGATGTCGGACATTTTTCAAGATATGAAGAAAGATGGCCGTGCGTCGGGAGAGGAGGTGAAGATAAAGTGACGATGACAGGACCTGTTAGAGTCCTGAAAGACCGCCAGACTGAAACGTCACAGAGAAAACCAGCTCAAGAGGAGCAGAGGAAGATGTGAAATGACAACATAAAAAAAGAGTAGATGGATGTGGACTGACACTTGCATACGGACAGCATTGTAACATTCAGAGAGTGGATGAAAGGATGACAAAGGTGAAAGAATAGAGGTCGAATCGGGGGAGAAATTGAAAAGGTGCCCAGAAAATATTGATAGACAGCAGGTGAAAACACAAGGGAAGAGTGGAGTGGATAAAGGAGAGATGGACAGATGATGAAGCGTCAGTCGTGCTGAGCAAAAGAGCAATGCAGAAATGAAAGTGGGAGATGAGCTCTAACTGCAGATTGTATTGGCCTAATAAACCGGACCGTCATTGGTTACCATTAGACCATGAGATGCTGCCCACTGGGCATGCTGCACCTGCTAGTAGGCCAGTAAGTTCCGACAATGGGTTTTTTTATTAGTGATAACACACCCTAGCTTCACGCCGTGCATCCCCCTTCTCTTCCCTTCAGTAAAAACTTCTGACACGTCGACCATTTGTTTAGGACTGCAGCTGCAGTTAAAATGACCTCCTCCTTTATCTAACGTGACAACGCAATAATTACGACAAAGGGACGGTCTCGCATTGCAAAACCCACCGGTTTCTTGACCCACTCTTCTTTTCTTCATGCCGGTGTGTGTTTCATGCGTAATCCCATATGCAAACAGAGGAACCTGATCTCCTACCGTGCCACCTCGCCGTGGCGGGTGGGGGGTGAAACAAATCTATGGCAGAGGAGCTGAAGGATGGAGAGCAATTAAGCGGCCAGTACGGTCTTGTTTCCAGTTTGAGGCTTTTGGCGATGCAAAGCACATTCTAACATCCCGACTGCGGAATCATTAACCTCCAGAAGAATGTGGTAGCATAAATTCTCGTAAAGTTACCGAGGGCATTTTTCAAATCATTAGAGAAGCCCACTGAGATCTGATTGGGAGCAGCCATCGCTGCCTGCTTCTCACCTCATTCAGTTCTCTGTCAGTGAACGAAGCTGCCGGCTGTGGGAATCAATATCACACGAGCAACCGTCCACTCTGATTTGTCACACGCGATGCATAAAAATTAACGTTGAACAGGGCCTCTGAACTTGAGGAAAGCACCACTGCCAAACGCGGTTAAATCTCCTCTGACCAGTTTATTGACAGCTCAGCTTTCAGTGGGAGATCATTTGGATTTTTACACTAGAATTCAACCAAAATTCACTTAAAGCTGCAGTTCATAGCATTTTTTGCTCTATTTGTAGAAATTGTTATTATGATCTGACAATATTATAAGATACAGGTCTACTCTGAAAAAATCCTTGGTCTCTAGAACCCCCGGTGGTTGTAATACTTTTTTGCAAGAACCCACGGAGCCGAATTAAGAAAGCCAATCAGAGCAAGGAGTGTCATTCCTCGCCCCACCTGCTTGCCTCGGTCACCCTTGCTCGGGCAAGTCAAGCTCAAGCTGTGAATGATGGCGGAGGGAGGAAAACTGCCTAACCCACGATTGGCACCACCAATGTCCATGACAGGAGAGCGGACCATCACGGTGGGACAATCGTCTGGTGAAAAACGGCCCAAAAAGAACGATTTGGACCGTGCCAGAAATAAGACCCAGGAAATATCGGTGTGGTTACGCACCACGCTCATAACATGGTGACAAGCCTGCATGTGCCCGACAGAAGAAGGAGGGGCTGGGAAGGAACTTTTTTATTCTCTGTTTTGGTGCCATTCTTGGTGGTGCTCATGGCGAAATCTACTGGGAAAATATCTCCTTTCATGTGACACCAGTAATCAAGTTTTTGTCCATTGACCTAAGGAGTTCATGGCAAATCCTTGTGGAGGTCTTCTGAGTCCATATGCAAATTTTGGAGTCAGAAATGCCCTTATTTTCTGTTTGGCATCTTTCCTTCCATTATTGATGACCAACACGAAGTAGCGTGCAAAAATCGTGGCTGTAGAAAGATGAAAATCCTCGTCAGCGGAGTGTCCAGGCAAACACACAAACACTTCGCAAACACTCTCACAACGTGAGAGCGCTGATCTTTCCTCAATGTTAGCCTGGATGAATAATGGATGCGACTGTTGCCTGACAAGCATGACGGTGGAGAGTGTGAGACGGAGGACGGGCAGCGGCGGCGCAAACAAGAAGGGAGGTGAGGCGGCGTGAAAAGATGAGGACGATGAAAGGAGAGGAGTAAAGGGTGATGAGAAGGAAAACAAGAGCAGTGATGAGGAACGAAAGAACTTCTGTCGAGTCCATCTCACTCTCTCACTACACCGTCTCCTCATTTTTTAGACAAAGTCCCCAAAACATGAGCATGAATTTCTGCTTGTTGAATCAATATCTCACCTGCTTGGTGAATCAATATCAAACTTAATTACTTTTTGAAATATTTCCACACCTTTCTAACTCAAGCAGCATTCTGAAATAGTTTCCATGTCCATTACATAGGATTAATTTCTTCTCTTCAACATACTAATGAAAGTCCAAGATGGGCTCTATGAATGGTACTCAAAGTGCTTTTCTTTACGATCTCATACACACATTCATATTCACTTAAACTGAGGATGCAATGGGGCTGTGCATAAAACCCATCCCCTATTTTATGCCTTCTCATCTACTTCTTGTGACCTGAATTTGATCCTGTTGTTTCAATTCCTGAGATGCACATCAAGGAACGAGCAGGTTTCCATAGGGAGCTATGAGCGAGGACACAGTGATGTATTCTTTGAGGGAGACTTTTTCCGCGATGTGCAATTCAGATATCTTTGCGACACAATCAGATTTTTGTGATGAAATCATCTATGCACAGGCAAACATGCTTGCACGGAGAATTTAATAAGTATACTGATGATGTCAAGATTGCTTTGTTTAGGCCATATTGTGCTTCATTGTATACAGCACAAAACTGAAAAAACTCCAGGTGGCATAAAATGATGTATTTCGGATTTTACTCATGCATCCGAGATGGACAAGTGCAAGCCATATGTTTGTAAGCAGTAATGTTCCGACTTTTCATACTATTCTCAGAAAGTTTATTTACGGTTTTATGTTTTGACTTAGCCAGTCAAAATATGAAGTCATCATGGCCCTAGCGATGCCTGCACAAAGTGACACAATATACATCCTTCTGCAAGCACTGGAAGATGTCTGTATGTGATCTAAACCTTCTTGTGTGTTTTTTGTTATATTTTCTGTGTTTTTGTATGTCTCTTATATGGACCTGAGTCTGAAATAAAGTTTATCTATATGTAAAATGCGCCTTACAAGTGTCCATTGCTCTCGCACTGTGCGCACTGTGAAATCAATTAAAAGTGTTGTCATGAATATTGCGACGCTCGGCTGACAGGGATTAGTAAATAGAGGAGTGGGCGCTTACAAACATGTGATGAAGCCCCGCCTCACACCATTTTTGATTAACATCTTATGAAAATGACATTGCGTTTTTGAATAATGTTTATTTCTCGATTCCTCTCTGCTCGAGTCTCTTCCTTGCCTCATCCAATGGCATCTCCTGTAAGTGGGGCTAAGATACGAGGAAACGAGGGCAGGAGTTGCAATTGTGTGCATAGTGTCTTGCTCACAAGCAACTTCTCTAAACTGAGGGATTAAACCGGCCTCTCTCTGAGCTGCACCGCTTCATGGTGCTATGACTTGAACTAGATGTGGGCTCTTTACCAAACCAGTCACCAAAATTCCTCTGAAATGGTGTGCGACTCACGTGGTCTGGTCATTGGTGAACTCCAGCTCCCCCCGCGCATCCTCGAAGTCCTCCCCGGCCTTGGCGGTGCCCGACTCTGTGTGGTACGGCAGGATGACGGTGCCGCGGGCGCCCGAGTTGCGCACCACCGTCACCTCCATGGTGCCCACGCTCTCGCTCACCCGCAGCATGCGGTCGCTGAACGTGAAGATGCCGGCGTGGTCGTCGTCCAGGATGGTCACGGTGGCCACGAGCGGCTCGACCAGGCGTGCCTTGGGCATGGCGCCATCGTCGTCGCTCTCAAACATCCCCTCGGCGTCGCCAACGCGCAGGTTGAGCAGGCGCACAAAGAAGTGCTCGTCCTCTTCAAATATGTCATCGTCGATAATACCGACCTGGAGGAGAGTTAAAGGGGGCACAGGGTCGTTTTTAGCAAATTTGGTCGTGGTAGTTTTGTAGTTAAGTATGTTTCTGCCAGTATGGCTGAATAATCGACTGCATTGTGTACAGCTCACTTCATGAAAGGTTAAGTACTCCCGTGTACCATGTACACTCACCATAAACTTGTGTACACTCACCATAAACTAACACCAACAATAAGAGATAAAAAGCATTTTGGAGGGGAGGGGGATCTGTGGTCAGTAAGGTCGGATCACGTACTGTACTTATGGAATTACATTTCGGTTTGTAGAGTTGTAGTAGTTGTTGTAGTCAATGGGTGTTGATATCGAATATGAATATGTTGTATCGGGACACCCCACCATTGGGCACCAAGACCAAGACAAGACCAAGAAATCTGAAGGTCGAGACAAGACCAAGATCATATACATAAACACCACAACACAAATATTATCACAAAACAGAACATATTTTCCTTTTTCAATCTAAGTAAATTTGACACAACAAAAACAGGCTGCACTATTTTCATTTAAGCAACACAATGCAACAACAGAGGTATTTTTTTTGTTGCTTCCTTTCAAGAATATAAAGCTTTCTCTTGAAAAAGTTGAGTGAAATCAGATCAACACATTTAATGCAACTTGGGGGAAATTATTCTTTGCTGTTGAAAGCAAGGCACAGTCTAAAAGCCTTAGTCTACTCAGTCCAAAACCTAGATAAGGCCGTGTAAAATTGCTTTTGGGCTTGAGACCGGTCCACAACACTATCACATTGATAATTTTGTGTCTGCCAGTATTCAGAGGTGCAATTTATTTTTATCACAAGACACCACCAGACCTCAAGATCACAGTTTCATTTCATGTTCTCCAATGAGCCTGACTGGGCATCAGCCCTTCAGAGCGAGCAGCTGCTCTTCGGTGAAACCAGCAGGCTCCGGTTACAATATCGGCTCCTTGAGATTGTTGTCATCTGTTATTGTGCCACCGCGCATTAACTGACAGGCGGGGGATTCCCCAATCAGATTTGGCTGGCATCGTAATCCAATGATATGGACCACATGATCGGACCTAAACATCAGGTGCCGGACCGAGTCTTGGCATGATGCGCGCAGGTGCGAAGGCTGAAAAAAGGCTTAAAACGTTCACACCACTTAAGACATTCACACCACTTATTATTTAGCCAACACACGATTTCCCGTTGCATGTCAACCAACAACTATAATAAGAGACGTGTGTAATTATCTTCAAACACGGGGATTTGCTGCCAGTTGACAATATTTGTAAGGAAAATGTATCTTTTGTTCTTCTTCCTCACTCTCTATTGAGCAGCAGAGTTTGTATAATTGACTGCCATATCTCCATTTCTCATAGGGTTATTATACCTACTTAAGATGCAGCTCAGACCTTGCTGCCTGCTCAGACCTTCCCTCCACCAGCAGACTTTCAGCGACTGCGGATATAATTTTCATTTCACGCACAGCCCTGCACACGATTCAACCTTGATGACAGAAAGTGTTTGTAAATTTTGCTGGTGGAGATAGCTACAGTGATTCGCCACGTGGGCCACGGCTCTTGAAGCCAGATACAAAAAAAATCAGGAGGAAAATCTCTTTACAGAACAAATAATAATCTTTAAAGCAGACGGAAATTTCAGTCGCTTCATCATTTGCATTCCTGCCGTGAGATGTCCTGACCCGCCTCCTCTTTTGTCTCATCGCTGTGTTGCTCAGTGGACTGATTGTCTCCTTTGACTGATGCAACACTGACACCTCAGAATGGCTCTTGCCGACCCCATCACGCTCTCCTATGGTGCGGTGACGGCCGCCGAGTGGAACCGATTCAGCGATGAAGGCAGAGTGGACGAGTGAGACATTGGAGTTTAATTGGGTTCCTTCTCCTCATCGTTGGCATGGAGATCGATGAAATCCCCTGGAACACTATTGAAATGGATGGCAGTGACCTTTGTAATGTACTCAGTGTGTCTGTATCCATTGGCGCACACTCAATGGGCCAATTTATTCTGTCTATTAGCCCCGCCTTCTCTGCGTGACAGTCTGGTGTATCAGCACCTCTCCGCCCTACTCGTTTGATCTTTTCCTCAAACTATGAAGAGAGAGGTCTTGCCCTAACTTTGTGCAACTATCTTCTATAATCCTGGCAGCAGCTATTTTTTTTTAATGTCTTTAGAATAAAAGAAAAAAGTTGTTTTGATCCCAAGTTAGGGCTCTAAAGTTTGGACACATCACAGTTGGTGAAGTGTGAGGCAGGATAAAAAAAAGGGAAAAAAAAGGTGGATTTGCTGCTGGCCTGGAGAGATTCTTCACTGCTGGCTTCGGTGGAAGACGTTCTTAGAAAATGGTCTTCTTGCGCCTTGGGAAAAAAAACGAATCAGTATCTGTAGCACGTTTCTGTTCAGTGTAATTAAAAAATCTTGTAGCAGGTGGAAGGGGGGGATCTTTTGGTGGAAACAAGATGAGAAACAAAGAACAAGAGCTTTGGAAATAATTGGAATGATATCTGCCCTTTAATATAGAATATTTTACATGCTGTCGATCTGTCCAGTATGTAAATATTTTGGGCATCATTAATCTTTATTTTCAAGCCAGGTAGAGGATCGATATCAAAATTGCACATAGCAGCTAATAGCAAACATATTCCACTCCTCCTGACTTCCTGCTGACCCAACCGATGTGGAGCACAAAAGCAAAGCCAAGCGCTCTTTCTATTGTCACAAGGGGCGCATTACGCCTGGCCGTTAATAAAGAAATATCGATCACTTGTTAGCCAACTGCTGTGTTTTATGTCGGTCATAAGCACGGAGGCTGACACAACTTGGATGGAACCACCTATTTACTTTTAATGAACGTACTTCGATAACGCCGGGCGCTCTATTCCCAGCCAGGGGGGCATTTCTTGCAGCGGTAGAAGCTGCAGCGTGGAGATAGTGGTTGTTATTTGGAGCTCTGTGGCCTCTTGGGTTCACGTACAGTAAAAAAACCGAGATGAGCAACAGCATCGGTTATGCGTTTACTTGCGGCAGAGGGAGCGTTTTTCTGTCGTCTCCCTGAATCGCAACATCTGTCTGCTTCTCAGCCTTTCTCTGCCTCTCCTGCTGGGACTCTCATTATTTATCCCATCAGCCGGCTCGCTTTGATCTCCACATAGCTTTTCCCAGATATTACAGACACATGCAGGTTGCGCAGGAGCCTGCAGCATGTGTATGCAGCTCTATAAAGTCAAACTCACTACCACTTGTCTTGTAGTAAAGTTGGTCACAAAGGAGCTGAGACTCAACTAACTTTTGCCTGCAAATGCAAACGCAAAGTTCTGCATTTGGGCTTCCAACCTTTTCCCAAAGACGAGTATATGTATGTATCTATAATGTATGTGACAGACTTTGCTCCCTTCAAAGGGCTGGGTATTATCAAAGGACGAGGGGAAGGGAGGGAGAACTAAATACTAAATACGGATAAAGGGACTAAATATCTGCAATGATCCTTTGTGATTGCAGGGAGATGAGAATGGGATTTAAATGATAAAAGAATAAAATCTCTGTCTGAACGTCATAACAGCTTCAAGTAGTGTCGTTGTACTTGAGATCGGTTTGTCTCGAAGCCACTTTTTAAGGGTCTCGGTTTTGTTTCGGAATCAAAGGCATTTTTACTCGGCCTTGTTTGGGCGGACTCAGGAGTTTTGGTCAAGACCGGTTCAGACCAGGCCAGCACTGCGACAACCAAGAAAAAAAGAATGCAGCTACTGCCTTTCCGAAATAGCTGGCAAAGCACCAAAGAAAATTATTAAGAAATACCTTGCTGAAGAAAAACCTTGCTGAAAAGAAATGTTGCTGTTGCATTCATGTAAAAGCAAACTTGATTAAAAAAAAGTACTCGTCATTTGTTCTGTTTTGCTGTGATGTTTCTTTGATATCTGCAGACTTGATCTTGTCTCAGACTCGACCTCCAAATCACTTGGTCTTGTCTCGGTCTCGACACTCTCGTCTTGATAGTGTCTTGGTCTCTGTCGCTGCGGTCTTGACTACAACATTACCTTCAAGTGTCGGAAAGTAGCTTAATATTGACCTATAACCTCCATATCCACCGCTCCTCTCTGCAGCTCTACTTTCTACCCGTTCCTTCCTCCTTTACCCACCTTGATCTCTCTATGAGTGTCTCCAGGTTTGAAAACCAGTGTTCCTTCGCTGTAATCGTAATCTGACCCTGCGTTGGCTGAGCCATCCTCGGTCCTGTAGTCCACGTAGAAGGTGTTCTCTCCCAGACCCCCTTTACGAAAAATAAGAAACATCTCAAAACGCCAGTATTCTTTTGAGTAAAATAATGCACTTCAAAAAGGTAAGGTTTTCATCCACAGTCTGTGTTTTTGATTGTTTTGCTTTGAAGTTGTCATAGCTGCTCTGATCAAAAATAATAGACGTGTACATTTCGCTTTTTATCGCTCAATGTATGAACTGTGGATGCTGTAAACACATGAAACAGTGTTGTGAATCCAGTGATTAAAACAGCAGCTTAGAGTGAAAACATTGACTTGATATCGGCCAGACTGATTGACGCCGCTACCTTGGCAGACCACAGTCAGTGTCAGGACACCGCAGTTCTCCATGCACTGGCTGTGAGCGCTCTCGAAGGAGATGCGGCTGCTCAGGCCCATGTCTTCCTCCTCCGGCGCCTCCTCATCGGTCACGGCCGTGCGCCGAGCGTGGTCGGCCGCGTGCTTCTTCAGGACGTTTCCAGCTCCGATCATCATACGAGTCGCCTTGAGGGAGCGAGAGGGCAGGAGAGGAAAACAGAGAACGCATTTTTTTTCCATCTTTCATCATTTCTTGTCTGTTTATTCCACCATGTGTACAAATCAGTGCTAACTTTGTTTCCGTTTCATTCTCACAACTTTCATTTCATGCTGCAGGGATGGAAAAAAAAAACTGAATATGAAGTCCTTGAACTACTTTATGTCCTCCAGTGGGTCTGGACATAACTGCATTTTCACCTCAGGGACTGCTGTGCGTGTTAGTGTGTGTGTGTGTGTGTGTGTGTGTGTACCTGTATGCGGTAGAAGGCACGGCTTTTCTGCTGGTGCAGCAGCGCGTAGTAGTTGGCCAGCTCCACCAGCTGGTCCAGCTCTTTGTCAGGATATTTCTGCTTCAGCTCCTTTAGGATGCGGATCACCTTGAGGGGAGGGCAGAGGACACGAGCGCGATTAATGTGTCACCTAAACGCACAAAGACAGCCGGCGCAATGGCTTGTGTAGTTGCTAAAGGAAATAATAGGACTCTTGTTTCTGCCTCTGAACTCAAAAGGAGGACTGAAAGGATTCACTTTATTTATCTAATCTCCATCTTCCAGTTCAAAATCAATGGTTAACTATTTGCACTTTTAATACAAGATAATTATGAATGGATGATTAATCATCAAGGCTGAATACAGAGAGATGAAATGCGGCCTATGACAAGAATGAGTGCCAAATGCTCTCTGCTGATAAAATCAGTTAAAGAAGCACTGAAATCAACATGAGGGAAATCTTTCACTTCTCATAGATGCTTTTAAAAAAATATTTCTTTGGAATCTGTTTTACATCCTTACGTTCTTATCCATCCAACAATCAATCCTTGCACATTTTTCTCTCATTTTGTATAACCTCCAAACCTTTCTCATTCATCAATGGGAAAAGAGACAAATTATTTTTTAGCAGTCAACAAAAAGGCGGTAAAGGCTTTAAATGTTAATAATGTAACATCTACTTCATCAATTGTTTTCTCTTCAGACATAAAGAGAGAAACATTCCAGAATCAGCAATACAAAAAGCATCACATTAGAGAGCAGAACGACTAAAACTGAACGATTCATCACAGCAGGAATCTCCGCCCTCATTTTATCAACCATTGTTAGCGTCTCCAAAAGGGAAATAATCCATTCTTCTCAGCTCCAATCACATCATGATCACAACAGCAGACAACATGTTTTCTACTTTAACTGCCTCTTTCAACGACTAAACACCTGGGAAATCAGATTACAGAGTTATTACAGAGCACAATCTGCTGTGATCAAAGTGACTCAAAATTACGTTCGAGCTGCAGTTTGTGAGTCTGAACTACAAACGTTGTTCTCTTTGTTCGTCTTCTCCTATAAACTGTGAAAGAAATGTACGTAGCCACTGTGATGTCATTTATGGAATTTCATTTGCAAGCAATCCACACAATCACAAGTGGGTGGAGCTTAAAATTGTCCCTTGTCTCACCTCCTTGCGGCTTTCGTCCAGCTCCTTGCTGCTCTCCATGTTCACCATCGCACTGTTGGAGTTGGGCAGGTTGCCCATCGCCGCGGCGCCCCCGGCTGCGCCGACATTATTGGCTGCAGCAACGCCGTCCTCAGCGGGGGAGACGGCGCCCCCCCGGGGTGGGAACTTGCCATCTGCGATCATCTCCATGCCACCCTTGTTGGGGGTCAGGTCTCCCTCGGTCTCCACCACGATCCCGTGGCGTTTGTCAGCGCGGTAACGCTTGCCCATGTACTTGTAGAAGAGCAAGCGGCGGTCGGCAATCCAAGCAACGATGACACAAACCGGGAAGTACAGCAGGGTCACCAGGGCCTCCCACACCTGAGAGGAAGCCCAACAC
>CAESWR010000966.1:448553-460666 GCA_903171835.1 Mullus surmuletus
GTTTTCACCGTTGCTCAACAAACAGAGAGACAAAAGGCTCGATGGCGACAAAGCCTGATTTGTTTTCTTCAGGTAGACGACTCCGGTTACGTCTTGTCACCTGGTTACTGCACCTGTGGGGCGGGTCCACGAGTGAGGATGGGGGCTGTGACCTTCAGGGACCATAAGATTCTGTTTAATAATAAAAAAAATAAAAATACAATAAAACTGTTAAGATGTGTGCAAAATCCTTAAATAAGGCAAATATTCAGTTACTAACATGCGATGCAATGGTAAAACTATTATGATCTTTTTTTTTTAACACAAAATGTAAACATACAAATTATTATTCTGATACTTCTTACTTTTCATCTTTTTTGCTGCTAGACTTTTTGGTCACTCGTACAAAAACAGCCCATGTCAAATATCTTAAAATATGCAGGACTATAGAATAGAATAGAATAGAATAGAAACTATTGTCCATCAGGGTGGAAAATCACCAACACAGAGCAGAAAAGCACTCATTACACCAAAACACATTGATTTAAAGAGAGGGAAAATAAAAGTAGAGTTGCATAATTATTATTATTATCATTAAAAAACACACAGTGAGTGAAAAGTGTAATGTCAATACCTCTAAAGTGCAGAAAGGTTTTGTTTTTTAACTCTTCTATCTCTTCTGCAAAGTGGCTTCAATGCCTGCAGTGCTTATGGTCGCCAGTAGATGGAGCCCTTGCCACACCTTCCACTCTCAACCCAGAAGAGACGTCAAACGATCTAAAGTTGTATTTTGCGACACAACGAGGCGCCACAAACCACCAAACGCCCCCTCACGTCACTCCTGGTCCCTCCATGTGCAGCTTTGATCGGAACCCGGCGGTGCCACCTGCCACCTAATCCCCCCCCCCCGGTGTGAGGAGGAGATCCTCCACAACCAGGAGCAGATGGAGCCGCTCAGCGTGGGGACGGAGTGACGTGTCGCCTCCCGCACTGTGGGCGCTTTGTGTCCACCCTGCGTGGCAGTCAGAGTGTGGGCGACCCCGCAGGATCTCCTCTCTCCAGGAGAGTAACGCACAAACATGGATCACAACCGCCGTCTGGCTTTTCGCGCGCAAACCCGCACGCTGCTTGTGGCAGAGGTCACCTGGACGGGGGTTCCGACACGTGAGTGGGAGCTGTTAGGCGGAAACATGTAGCTCCTGACTTTGTGAAGATTTTTTTGGGATGTTCCTACGAGTTTCAAAGCGTGGAGGAGGGATGGCGGGCTCGGACTCGCTCCTCCAGACTCTGCTGCTGTCCCTGCTCTGGGCTCACTCCCTCGGGCAGGTGTTCAACCTGACGCTGTCCGTCAAGGAGGGTCTGCCCGCCCGGACCATCGTGGGGGACCTGGGAGCGGGTCTGAGCAGGCCGAGCACCGGCTTCTTCATCTCAGAGAGCCGGGACTCGGACGTGTTCAGGGATCTGGAGATCGACGCCGACACTGGGATCATCTCCACGGCCGTGGTCCTGGACAGGGAGAGCAGGGACAGGTACGAGTTTGTCGCCGCCACCCTGACGGGCGAGATGATCCGAGTGCAGATAGAGGTGAAGGACGTCAACGATCACTCGCCGGTGTTTCCCAGAGCGGAGGTCGACCTCGGGGTGTCGGAGCTGACACCACCGGGGAGCCGCTTCCAGCTGGAGGGGGCCAAAGATCAGGACGAGGGCGAGTTTGGCATCCAAGGATACAGAATCACGGAGAGCAACGTGGGGGAGATGTTCCAGCTGGACCACCGCGGCGGGTCTGAGAGCCACCCGGGCCTGGACCTCATCCTGGCCGGTAGGCTGGACAGAGAAACGCAGGATTTGTACACGGTGACCGTGGAGGCCTTTGATGGGGGGATCCCGGCCAGGACGGGGCGGCTCCGGGTCACCATCCGCATCCTGGACGAGAACGACAACCCGCCCGTCTTCAACCAGACGGAATATCACGCCGGCGTGTCGGAAAACGCTCCCGTCATGTCCTCCGTGTGTCAGGTCCACGCCACGGACGCCGACCTGGGCGACAACGCCAGGGTCACGTACGAGATCAACAGGCGTCAGAGCGACCCCAACCAGGTTTTCGCCATCAACGAGACGACCGGGACGGTTTATCTCAACAAGCCACTGGATTTCGAAACGCAGGCCTTTCACGAGCTCATCGTCAGCGCCAGAGACAACGGCGCCCAGCCGGAGCACAGCAGCACCTTTGTGGGCGTGAAGGTGCTCAACGTCAACGACAACAGTCCCGTCATCAGCGTGCTGTTCCTCAGTGAGACTGGGGAGGCCGCGGTGTCAGAGGACGCCAGCGTCGGGGACTACGTGGCCCGGATCTCGGTCTCCGATCCGGACCTGGAGGGGGAGATGGTGGCGGTGGCCCTGGAGGGGGGGGACGGGATGTTCACCCTCACGCAGACCGACGAGTTCCTGTACGCTTTGTGTGTGGACGCAGAGCTGGACCGCGAGGAGAAGGACCTGTACGAGTTGACGTTGAAGGCGTCGGACCTGGGGAACCCGCCTCTGAGCAGCGAGAAGACCCTCCTCATAAAGGTGACCGACACCAACGACTGCCACCCGCAGTTCGAGAGGGACGTGTTCACCATCAGCATCAGCGAGGACGCCCCCCGGGGGAGCTCGCTCATCCGGCTGCAGGCCCGGGACGCCGACGAGGGCGCCAACGCCGACCTGCGGTACTCCATCCTCAGGTCCAACCAGGACCGCCTGATCAGCATCGACCCCGAGTCGGGCCTGGTCACCACGGCCGCCGACCTGGACCGGGAGAGGCAGGCGCAGGTGTGGTTCCTGGTGGTGGCGTCCGACAGAGGGGAGCCGGCCCTGTCGTCCACGGCGACGGTCACCGTGCTGGTGGAGGACGTCAACGACAACGAGCCGGTGTTCCAGCAGCAGCTCTACAACGTGTCCATCCCGGAGCACAGCCGCCCCGGGACCTGCTTCCTGCAAGTATGTGGGGAGGGGCCACCACACACACACACACACACACACATAAACACACTCATGCTTTCCTGCATAATCAGAGAGGTCAAAGGGCACATTACTTATCAAAGGAACCCTGACATTTATTAGCTGAACTCTTCTTTGGGGGGAACCAAGCTAATACGAGTCTCTTGAGGACCCTCTTTACGCTGCAGTTAACAACAGCAGTCCTCAGTGTGTGTGCACAAAAGCACCAGTGTTCCTTATAAACACACACACAAACACACACATCACTTTCACGACGCTTGGTACCACACTCCTGCAGCCCGACACCGCAAACACATGACATTGGCGCAAAAGTGTGTTTGCGAAAAGCTGAGTTAAACAGTGAAGGGATCGAATGACCGCGAGGTGATGATTCAGACCAGGACCAGGTTTGTGAGGTCTTCCTCGCTGCGGGTCTGTGAAGCCCGACATGATTTCACCTTCACAAGGCCGAGCCGGCCGAGTGTAAAATGTGTGGTTAGTCGCTGGCACACGGAGACCCGATGGGAGCTGAGCCGGATCAAAGGTGTGATCCTCGCTTGGCAGTTCTTCCACTAACGTAATCCTTGTCCTCCTCCCCCAGCCTTGATCATGGCGATTGCTATGACTTAATCACGATGACCGACACTTACACACTCTTACTTTTCGTATTGTTGGTGTTGCTGGTAGGGAGCTACCTACCTACCTACCCTCCTACCGACCGACCCTCCTATCCAACTACCCACCTGCCTACTCTTTACCTACCCTACTACCCAACTACCTACCTATCTTCTGACCTAACTACCTACCTACCTACCTACCACTTACCCTCTTACCCACCTATCCTCCTACCTACTCTTACCTACCCTCCTACCCACCTACCTACCCGCCGCACACACACTGATGTTGGTCCTGATCCCCGTAGGTTGTTGCCAAAGACCCGGACAGCCCCGAGTTCGGCACCCTGCGCTACTCTCTGTCCGACGGCTTCGACCAGCAGGACACACACCCCCTCTTCCACATTCGCCCGGACACCGGAGAGCTGTGTGTGTCCCAGGATATCGACCGAGACGCCGGGCAGACCGTCCACGACATCCTGGTCCGGGCCGAGGATCCGGTCAGTGTCGGCTCGGCTTTGACGACACAACGAAACCGACAACGAAGGACTTCACTAAACCACCTTTGTTTTTGTTAAAAAAACCTTCAGGGGGGTCTGAGCGCCCAAACATACGTGCACATTGAGGTGGAGGACCTGAACGATAACGCGCCGGTGTTCAACCCGGACGAGTACACCAGCAGCATCAGCAGCCACGCGCAGCCCGGCACCGAAATCCTCACCGTCATCGCCACCGACCCGGACTCGGGCCTGTTCGGGCGGGTCACCTACGACATCCTGCCCGGCGACCTGACCAGTCTGTTTACACTCGACAAACAATCAGGTTCGGCTCCCAACACACAATAAAATAACTCAAGTAATTCTATAAACAAATTAAGTTAATTTCAAAGCCCGGGTAGGTCATGAATTTGCGTTTAAACAATAATAAATACACATCAGGCTGTTAAACGGAGCTCTGTGATGGCCTTTGAATAACTTTCCAGGCCTGAGTGACTCATCAGCTGCTGTGGATCCACTTGAAGTCACTGGTGTGACTGGCACTCCCAGTATTCGGGGATAAACAAGGACTTACTCTGTGTAAGTCCCGCTGATAATGATTGCCAGTGTCACTGCATGGCCGCGGCGAACCCGGAGCTCTGTAATACACACATGGCCTCCAGTGTGACGCAGTGTTTAGAGCGAGTAAAATATGTCAAGTGCGGATTTTGAAGTTGTTTTACAAAGACAGTAGTACTTTTGCAACACTTGGAGTACTTTTTGGAGGCAGTGTTGTGATTATGTGGAGGTTCCAGGATCCGGGCTGTTTAGGAGGGATTAAAAGGTGCATTTAGGTGAAAATATCTGTCAGCACAACAGTCTGAACAAAGAACAAAGTAAACAGGGTGTTTTTTTTTATTGATTGATTTTCCAAAACAACAAAAGTACTTCTACAGGATTGAGAAAATCAAATCGTTAAATGTGCAGTGTGCTGTGAGATTTTATTATGTTTCCATGATACACACAAGAAATACACACAACCATTCATTTATTTAAGCAATTTATCTTGTAGTAACTACAAACTATCAAAAATGAATGTATAAAAATTGGAATCAAATTTAAGTTAATAAATAATAATAAATGTAAAAACGACTAATATGATGAATAGTTTTGTCAAATGTGTGTGTGTGTGTGTGTGTGTGTGTGTGTGTTAACCACAGGAATGTTGTATCTGAGCTCCACGCTGACCCACCTGGGCACCGCCAGCGTCAAGCTCTCCATCACAGCGCGGGACGGTGAGGGTCGGACCGCCGCCGTGCCCGCCGAGGTCACCGTCAACGTGCTGCGCAGCTCGCAGGCCCCGGCCGTCTTCCAACGGTCGCGCTACGCCTTCACCGTGGCCGAGGACGCGCCGCCAGGCACGCCGGTGGGCAGCGTGGAGGCCGTCAGAGCTCCAGGTGAGGTGGGAGGGTGGGCCGAGGGCAGCTGGGCGCACGGCAGGGGGCCGCTGGCATGACTGAGCGAGAGAGTAATCAGATTACCGAGCACCTTTTTTTTTTTTTTTTCCTACGCGTCTCGGTTATCCCTCTCACCACTCAGTGTGTGTGTGTGTGAGTGTGTGTGTGTGTGCTAGTTTCCTCAAAGGAATCGCAGGTCAAGTGATGTTAAATTCGAATTGAATGCTGGGATTTGATCCAAACACACTTTTCTCTTTAAACCTGACGCTGCCGAGCAGATCAACGCATCCAAAGTAACCGTGTTCTTATTTTCAAACAAAATTCTGCATATTATACCTTCATTTGAGATTCATTTCAAGCATAATATACAGATAATTGATCCAGTTGATTGTAGCAGGACGAGTGAGCGAGCTTTCCTCCTCGCCGGCGTGAAGAAGCAAAGAGGACGGCTGCGCTTTAATCTGTAATCCTCTTTAACTACCGATGACAGATGATAAAACGCTCCAAGGAATCTGCATTCTTGGGGAGGGGGGGGAGCGTAGATAATCAGGCTGTATTTACTAATTTCCTGTCATTGGGAATTCAAATAAATGTTGGATTTTATTCTGGAATATTCCCAGTTGAGAGATAAATCAGCGGTAAACTGGGCGATATTGAAGAAAAACAAAGGTTCCTCTGAGCGTCATATTCTGGATTACGCCGCACCCCGACTCTGCCACACTAGACGGTCACGTAAGGTTGTTTAATCAATTAAGAGATTAGGGCTCCAACCTAAAGCAGAGAGGAGGGAATGGAGGCGCTAAGCCGCCCACATGCTCAGACGCCTGCGTGTTTGCTTCAGTGTTTCGTTGCTGCCGGTGAAGTTTTACAAACACTCGGAAGGATTAATGAGATCGGCTGACTTGTGTGTAATCGCTCGCTGTGGGTGTGTATGTGGGTGTGTGGGTGTGTGTGTGGGTGTGTGTGTGTGGAGGTGTCCATGCGGGCGCTAAAAAAAACCAGTCGTACTTAAAGTTATTTGCGTACTAAATTGTTTCGTTAGTCCTTTATCTTCATTTAGTTACCCTGGTTTTCATTTATTCACCCTTTCAGGAGTTTAGGGTATTGATAAAATGTTTGGCAAAAAAATGTAAGAAAAACATTATAATTATCAACTGATGTTGTATTATACATGATTTTACAAGATGAACACAATCATAATAATTTATTGCACAAAATATTTAGCCGTCCTATATTAAAGGGATAGTTTGGATTTGGAAGTCACATACAACTCAAAAAATTTGAACTATCCCTTTAAGTATGATTTTGATTATTGTATCATAGTTTGATTCCAACATTAATCAAAATAAATTGGAACCAAAAAATCTCGGGGCGTAATCAAAGTTTCATCATTGACATAAAAAAATTCCATGTAGGCAGCTGAGCCTTTTATGTTTTAGTGGTTAAGTGTTTCTCTTCCTCTCAGACTCGTTGGAATCGGTGTCCTACCGTATCTCCTCGGGGGACCTCCAGGGTTTGTTCTCGGTCCACCCCAAGTCGGGCCTCATCAGCAACATCAAACCTCTGGACCACGAGTCTCAGCCGTACGCGCTGCTGGTCCTTCAGGCCTTCACCGACAGCTCGCCGGTCTACAGCAGCACGCAGGTCAACATCACCATCGCCGACGTCAACGACAACGCGCCGGACTTTCCCAAGCTCAGGGACGCCATCAGCGTGTCGCAGAGCACGCCGGCTGGCACCGTGCTCTTCATCGCCCACGCACACGACTCGGACAGCGGTGCCAATGGCCGCGTGCGCTACTACCTGAGGAGCTTCAACGACGCCACCTTCGCGGTGCACCCAGAGCTGGGGGCCGTGACGCTGAACCGCAGCCTGCAGGGGGAGCCGCAGCAGAGGTTCAGCCTGGAGATCGTGGCCCGGGACGAGGGGGAGCCGCCGCTCAGCTCGGCACTGACGCTGGCCGTGGCCGTGGAGCGTAGCGGCGCCGAGGACAGCCTGGCCTTCGAGACGCTGGTGTACCAGGTGGAGATCGGCGAGGGCTACAGGAAGGACTCGCGCGTCATCCAGGTGAGGGCGCACCGCAGCCGGGGCGCGCACACCTCCAACTCCGGCCTCTCCTACTCGCTGGAGCCCGAGGCCGGCTTCCCGCCCGCCCCCTTCCGGGTCCACCCGCGGACGGGGTGGCTCTACCTCGCTCGCACCCTCGACTACGAGACGGAGGCGTCGTACCGTTTCCGGGTGCTGGCGGCGGCAGGCGAGGCGGCGCGGGGCAACGCCACGGCCACGGCCACGGTGATCGTGCGGGTGCTGGACGCCAACGACAACCCGCCGGTGTTCGGGAGCGACGCGTACCACTTCACCGTGTCCGAGGGTCTGTCGCCACAGGGGCTGGTGGGGAAGGTCAAGGCCGTGGACGAGGACTCTGGGAAGAACGGCCAGCTGTCCTACATCCTGCTGTCGGACGGGAAGTTTTTCCGCATCAATTCCAAAACAGGTAAAGAGTCGACTCGGCACGCCGCCTAGAGCTGGGCGATATGGACCAAGACTCATATCCCGATATATTTAGGCTGAATATCCATATATATTGTGATATCTTTTCCGCAAGGTGAGCTAAATGTTCAGTCAAAGTCAGGTTTTATTGAGACCAGCTGTTTCAATGAACAGTTGCAAAAACAAATCAATAGGTTTCTTCACCCGGTTCAAACTCAGCTGTTCAACGAACAATTTAAACACAACAAATACTTTATAACAACAGGAATAACTTTTTTAAATGATAAAGCTCCATGTAAGGTGCACATTTAAACAAAATATCTTAATAAAAATAGCCCCTAAAATAAAATAAATATTATAATAAATAAATAAATAAATATAAGAAATGTAAAATATCTGCCAATCCTTTTAGTTTAGTTTGACAACTGAATGGCTTATTAAAATCAAAATGGTTCTGCTCCTTTATAACGAACATACTATATAGGCCTATAATCAATATAAACCATATGGTCTCATTCCATGTCGCCTCCGACCTTTCCAGGGGAAATCATCAACTGGGTGGCGCTGGACCGCGAGCAGCACGGCCAGCACCGCCTGAGGGTGATGGTGACCGATCAGGGACAGCCGCGCCTCAACGCCACCGCCACCGTCTACGTCCTGGTCACCGACATCAACGACAACACGCCGCAGTTCACACACCTGCCGGCCAGCAAAGAGCTCAATGTTCAGGTAAACACTTGGAAAGAGAACTGGTGCATTATGGATGTTGTAGTTTAAATAGGTTTTAGATAGGCGTGTCCGGATACAACTTTTTCACTTTCCGATACCGATATTACAGCCCTGAGTGTTGGCCGATATCGATTCGATCCGATATCAGCACGAATCATACACACTTTTATGACTTATTTTGTCAGCGTGCTTATATCGGATGCATGCCGACTTAATCTGCTACTCATTTTTTTGCTGTTATCGGGCCGATACATATAGTGTTGAGCAGCAGGTGTCTTTGCGTTGCAGATCTGGGCGGGTCTGCCGGCCGGTTCCTTGGTGACGCACATGTTCGCCAAAGACTTGGACGCGGGAGAGAACGGCACCATCGTCTTCTCATTGGTCACTGGTACGTTTGTGAATCAGCTCCGTTGTTTTGTTTGATTAGTTGATTGTTCAACCGCGTGGAGTCGACGGCACATCCTTTATCACTACTCTCCGTTTCTTTCTCAGCTGATCCGGAGCTTGATGCCACTTTTGGACACTTTGAGATGGACAGTGACAGCGGGGACATCAGGACGACGGAGCTTTTCAGCCAGAACGTTCAGCCTTACTACACTCTGAGGGTCCTCGCCAGGGACGCCGGAGCGCCGCCTCTGGAAGACACCGCCCTCATCCATGTGCAGGTGAAATGACCTTGACTGTTATTACTATATTACATTTGCTATATATCAAAAATCTTATAAGAATTTGATTATTATCGATTATCAGTCCGATATCAGCAAAAAAAAGAGAATCAGATTATATTGGCCTGCATCTAAAATCTCCAATACAAGCAGTCCATTCCAGACTCCGCTCCAGCACTTCTATGTAGCACTTTTATGTTATGTTTAAGGTTAAAATGTATGTAAGTCATTGGTTAATAATCAATGGGTCAGTTTTTCTCGTAGCTACTGTTGCTGACTATTATTCTCTGTTTGAGTAATATCACTTGAACCTTTTCTAACATTCCACACTACAAAATAAGTCATAAAAGTATGTATGATTCATGCCGATATCGGATCCATTTGATATCGGTATCGGCCAATACTCAAGGCTGTCGGGACAGCCCTAGTAATAAACTTGTTATTACAATAATAATATGGCGCTCCCTGCAGGTTCATGGCGTGGAGGCTCACGACGGCTCCTCGGAGCAGCAGGTGGTGAGACGTTTCTCAGTGAGGGAGGACGCGGCGCTGGCGACCGTCATCGGTTCCGCCAGCGTCTCCGACTCGGGGTCGTTCCACTACTCCATCACCGAGGGCGACGGCAGCGTCCACTTCGGCATCCACGGCTCGTCCGGCGACATTTACGTCAACCAGCCGCTGGACTACGAGTCGGCCGTCCAGTACTTCCTGATGGTCCGCGCCGAGGACGAGGGTCTGAACCCCGGCGCCAACGTGTCGGTGCTGGTCAGCGTGATGGTGGAGGACGTCAACGACCACACGCCCTGGTTCCCCGACCAGCTGGTGACCTTTGGCCTGAGGGAGGACGCCGCCCCCGGCTCCCTTGCATTCGCTTTTCACGCCCGCGACGCCGACGGAACCTTCCCCAACAGCGCCCTCCGCTACTCCCTGACCTTTGACCCAGGCCCGGGCGGGACGCCAGCACGCCTCCCCTTCCAGATCAACCCCCTCACGGGCAGCCTGACCGTCACGGCGCCGCTGGACCGCGAGACCACGCCCAGCTTCGCCTTCACCGTGACCGCCAGCGACCAGGCCAGGAGGCGGGACGAGCGGAGGCGAGCCGCCGTGACGGCGCAGGTCTTCCTGCTGGACGTCAACGACAACCGGCCGGCGTTCGTGTCGGCCGACGCGGTGCGGGTGACGGAGGACACGGAGGCGGGCGCTCTGCTGCATCGCTTTGTGGCGGCGGACGGAGATCAGGGGGAGAACGGCGTGGTCGGGTTCGCCATCATCGCCGGAAACAAGAATGGATTCTTCACTCTGGACGAGAAAACAGGTGAGATGGTTGGAGACGAGCTCCATGGAATTGACAGAAATGTACAAAATTGCTTTTTTGAGGGGGGGGGTTACCATGATGAAAAGAATGTCGCCAAAATAAAGGCATTTTTGCACATATTTCTTCTGGCAATGAATAAAATTACCAAATTATTTGAATTAAACTGAATTTATCAAGCCAAACTTTATTCATAAAGCACAATTAAAACAACCTCAGTTAAGCCAAAGTGCTGCACACGCATAACAATCCCCTTTAATGTAAAACAAATACATGTACGTTAAAATAGTCAAGAGAAATCCAATAAAACAAAGTAAAAACTACCCATAAAAGAAACAGTATTTGCATTATAAAATAAATTCAAGATCGCCTGCTCAACTTGTATTAAAAGCCAGCAAGAATAAATGAGTTTCCCCTCAGGCCTCCTGACTCTCTCGGCGCAGCTGGACTTCGAGACGCAGCGCTTCCACCGGCTGACGGTGCGTGCGGTGGACCACGGCCTGCCGGCGCTCTCCTCCACCCAGACGCTCACCATCGAGGTGGTGGACGTGAACGACCAGCGGCCCGTCTTCACCCGGGACGTCTACAACGCCAGCGTGGCCGAGAACAGAGACCCCGGCGAGGCAGTGGTCCGGGTCTCAGCCACCGACAAAGACTCAGGTAACTATCGGAGATGAGCCAAAGTTTTGGATGTGACGCACAGATTTGTCCTTTTGGGGAAGTTAATGCGGTGCGACGGCTTGGAGTTGATACAGGAAATGAGCTGCTGGTTCTTCTTCTTCTCCTGCTGTTGTGGTGCTGAGATGGCAGTGAGCCTCCGAGGTGCCTAGATGGCAGCACCACTATGTGTTTTAGCCCCCAGTGCTGACTGTCAGCAGGCGGCGGGATCGAATCTGATCCAACACACACTGACCAGCAGTCAATAAACACCTGTGACTTCGATCCCTTTTATTTAGTCTCTCGTTTAAACATGGTTGTCGTCACTTTTTTCACCCCCTTTCCCTGCAAACTTGAAAATCAGCACAAAATTGATTTAAAAAAAAAAAATGTACAACACAGAGTATGTTTTTAAAAAGTGTGCACAAGCCTTTTAAAATCATATTAAGCGCATATTAGCGCCCCGCCTGCGTGACGGAAGAACAAAATTCCCATCCGAGGTTTCCTGTTTAAAGCGCAACATCACAACCTCCCGGTGATTAGTTAGTAAAGCAGATGACAGACGCAGCTCCGCGGCGCCGCCAAATCAAGGTTACCGTCTGTTTAGTTTCAGCCCATTAGCGCTTTAATTGGAACCAAGCGGGGGCGAAAATCTCGCTCATCTGACCCCTAATCACGTTCGCACATCTACACATCGCCGCTGTTTATTTTAACACGTTGAACGCAGGGGGGGGGGGCGGGGGGGGCTCGGGGGG
>CAESWR010000966.1:465415-478517 GCA_903171835.1 Mullus surmuletus
GCGCCTGGGTCTCCATGAGGACCCTCCCCAACCAGGTCGTCGCCACAGTGGCGGCGACGGACGGCGACCAGGGCGACAACGGCACGCTGCTCTTCTCGCTCATGGACGAGGAGAACCTGTTCGACGTGCACGGCGAGTCGGGGGAGATCTCGCTGCGGAGGCGGGTGAGGGCCGGGTTCTCCGGGCGGAGGCTGCAGGTGGTGGTGTCGGACCGCGGGCAGCCGGCGCTCACCTCCACCTGCCTGGTGTTCGTCCACCTGAAGGGCGAGCAGGAGGGGCTGCAGTTCACGCACAAGCTCTACAACGCCACGGTGAAGGAGAACAGCCGAGCCGGTGGGTCCTAACGGCGCCCTCACCTCTCAATTCGACCCAAAACGTGGAATTAGGGCTGCGAGATTATAGCCAAAATAATCATCAGGATTTTCTGGGGGGATAAATATTGAGGTCACGATTATTGTTCACGATTATTCATAATTCATTTGTGAAAAAAGACATGCACATTGGCCCAGCAGAGGGCAGCCCCACTCAGCAAAACTACTTACAGCTGCTTTAATTTCCCTCTCAATTAACCGAAGTTAGGGCTGCACGATCATGGCCAAAATAATAATCCCGATTTTTATTTTTTTATTTTTTTAGCAACATCGATATCACAATTATTGCTCACAATTATTCATTGTTCATTTGTTAAAAAAACAGATGCACTTTAATAATGCCTAAATAATGTTATGACGTAGGATAATTGTGAATTAAGATTACTTGAATATGTGAGTTTATGAACAGTATCTTTTCATTTCCCTTCCACGTGAATTAATAATACAAAAATAAATATGCCATCACATCACACAACAAAAACAAAAAAAAGATTAAGGCCTATGTAGAAAAGAAATACAAATGAAATTGAAAATGGCAAAAACACTTGGAGGATGTTGAACACCCCTCAGTGTGTGTGTGTGTGTGTGTGTGTGTACTCGCTTATGTCCACATTGGGGTCACATACTTGACTTAAGACCAGTTGATTGGGGACGGCATGTGCAATTGGGGACAATTGTTAAAAACTTTGATTTTGGGTCAGTGGTTAAGGTTAGGGTTAGGTTGAGGTTAGGATAAGGTTGAGGTTAGAGTTAGGGTTAGAGAACGCTCCTACAACCTTGCGTTCTGGAGATACAGCCTGTTTATGATTGTCTGAACCAAGTTCTACCCATAGGTTTTTGGGCACCCCGAGTGCAATGAGCTGGGTCCTAAGCTCCTACGATCTTGCGTTCTCGAGATACAGCCTATTTATGATTGTCTGAACACGCGTATCTCAGGACTGGAGGCTCCTAGAGCCTCGGGACCAAGCCCAGTGTGTTCGGAAGCCATGAAAATATGGGGGTGGGTGCTGGTTTGGTGTCTTTAGCACATTTGCATCTCAAGTTATGGCGAGTCTTTCCAAGTTAGGGTTATGACTGGGCATCAAAGGTCAAGTCCGCAACGGAGCACCGTAGAGACTCGGGACCAATACCAGCGCGTTTAGGACGTCCTCAAACCTAGGGTGGGCCACTGTTTCCAGGCCTCTAGCATTTTCTGGTCAGGAGCTATGGTCAGTTAAAGACACACCTTAATTCTGAGCTAGGGTTAGGGTTAGGGTTTCTAAACCCTAATTTGCCTCCAGCTAGGGTTAGGGTTCAGAGAACGGAAGGTCGTAGAGACATGGGACCGAGTTCTACCCATAGGTTTTTGGGCACCCCGAGTGCAATGAGCTGGGTCCTGAGCTCCTACGACGTTGCGTTCTGGAGATACAGCCTATTTATGACTTTCTGAACATGCGTATCTCAGCACTGGAGGCTCCTAGAGCCTCGGGACCAAGCCCAGTGTGTTCGGAAGCCATGAAAATATTGGGGTAGATGCTGGTTTGGTGTCTTTAGCACATTTGCATCTCAAGTTATGGCGAGTCTTTCCAAGTTAGGGTTATGACAGGGGGTCAAAGGTCAAGTCCGCAACGGAGCGTCGTAGAGACTCGGGACCGATACCAGCGCGTTCAGGACGTCCCAAAACCTATGAAGGGGTACTGTTTCCAGGCTTCTGGCATTTTCTTTTCAGGAGCTACAGTCAGTCAAAGACAGTTAGGGTTGGCCCCCGCTAGGGTTAGGGTTCAGAGAACGGAAGGTCGTAGAGACATGGGGCCAAGTTCTACTTACAGGTTCTTGGGCACCCTGAGTTGAACGAGCTGGGTCCTGAGCTCCTACGACCTGGCGTTCTCGAGATACAGCCCAGATGGGATCATTTGAACATGCATATCCCAGAACTGGAGGCTCATAGAGACTCGGGACAGATACCAACGCATTCGGCACGTCCTTAAACCTGGGAAGGGGTTTCTGGTATTTTCTGGTCAGGAGCTACGGTCAGTCAAAGACGAGCTTTAATTCTCATGCCAGGGTAAGGCAAGTATTAGTATAAGGGTCAGGGTAAGTCTCCAGAAAATCTAAGTGAGTCCCCAAAGGTAGGGTAAAAACACCTAAATACCCCAAAAGTGACTTAAGCGAGTATGTGTGTGTGTGTGTTTGTGACTGCGGGTAGAGCAAGCATTTCAAAAGTCAATATCATGGATGATTAGGAGCGTGTAATCGTGGCAACAAAATATCCTGATTCCAATGTAAATTCAATTAATTGTGCCGTACATGGAATCATCTCCGACATCTTGGTTCTTTGAAGGCACCTGGATAGCAAAGGTGGAGGCCAGCGACCAAAGCAACAGCAGGCAGCGGATCACCTACACCATCTACAGCGGGGACGCCAACCACATCTTCTCCATCAACCGTCACACTGGTACGAAAAACCAGCGTTTTTCTGTTTTGTTTTGTTTTTCCATCCGGAACAGTCGAGGCCATTCTGGTTCTGTTGTTGTAGGAATGTTTGTGGATTTTTTTTTCTTGTAATGTTTGCATGAATTATTGTAATTGCACAAACATGCCCACTTTCTTCATCCATTTCATTTTCCACAAAAGTAGCCAGAAAATATCATTTCACTTCAAGTCCAGTAGTTGGAACCGCCAGTCCAAACCCTCAGTTCAAGATGCCCCTTAAGCTACTCTGTTTCATCTTGTCGAGTGTATATATACACACACACTCACGCACGCACACACAAGTATTTCCCAAACAAGTATGATTGTTGCCAGCTGGATTTGATCCTGTTCCAAAAAGTCGGATTCATGGCTTTATAAAGCAACGACACGGTCAAAATAACTCAACATTCAAATGAGAGATAATTATATTAAAGTAGAATTGAATACTTTTGGTTTCTGCAAAAATTGCAGTTATGTTTTTCTTTCCATTATTTACCCTGATTTTATTTTATCTGATATTGTAAATATAGTTTAGGGCTGAAACCTGTTTTGGTTCTTGATTAATTAGTTGATCGTTTTCTCGATTAACTGATTAGTTGTTTGCTGTAGGAGATGCAAGAAAACGCTTTTAAACGTTGCCCGGAATCCAAGATGGCGTGCTAAAGTGTCCCTGTTTTGTCCACAAGCCAGAGATATTCACTTTTCTGTGCAAGAAACACGACAATACTTGTTTTTAAGTAGCTGGAATCGAACTTTTTGCTTTAAAAACGATTGTTAAAAAAAAGGTATTGTTGTTGTAGTGCGATTTTAAATAATATTAAGCTCAAACTTTAACCTTGAGCCCAATGGAGTACAGCTCCACCTTTTTGATGTTTCCACTGCTCTCTCCGGTTCCTCTGGTGAAGGTGAGATCCGCGTGCAGAAGGACAACGCTCTGGACTTTGAGGCGAGCCCCCGGCTGGAGCTGCTGGTGCTGGCCGACAGCAGCACGCAGACGGCCCACTGCAGCGTCGCCCTCAGCCTGCAGGACGTCAACGACAACGCGCCCGCCTTCGAGCAGAGCGCCTACAGGACGGCCGTGTGGGAGGGGCAAGCGCACAACACCTACATCATGCAGGTGAGGAACTGGGGGAGACTTCCAATTGTGGGATCCGGTTGAGAACATGTGGGTTTGATGTTCTTCTCACCGATCGTTCCATATGACGTGAGAACATAAAATGTCCTCTGCAGGTGTTTGCGTCTGACGCAGACAGCGGCGTGAACGGCCAGATCGAGTTCTCCATCGTGTCTGGTAACCATAACGACGCATTCGTCCTGGACTCTGCTCGCGGGATCCTCGCAACCAATGTTTTGTTGGATCGTGAGATCACGCCTTCATACAAGTAGGCTAATACGCAATAATCAATCATCTTCATTCCATTTATGCAGTTTTCTGTGTGTGTGTGGAAAAAGCTGATTCTCTGCACATCCTTCCCATAAAATCTGCATCTGCTACTGTCGTGAGTTTAAAAACTTTGGGGGGAAATTAAGATTTATTTCACCGCAACCACACATTCCGTGGGTCTTTGCCACGGGCGCCCTTGTCAAGGCAAAGCAATCATTGATTTATCATTTTTTACGAGGAGTTTTTTTTTTTTTTTTTTTTTTAATGACATTACAGTTCTATAAATGGGGAAGGAAACTCCTACTGTGTGTGGTCGCGGCGAGCGGGCCAGTGCGGTATCATGGGGCCGCTCTCACAAAAACATTTTTCAACACATGCAGATTGTAAATGGTGGAAGGACTCTGTTTCATAAATAAGAAAAAGCTATTTGTAAATTCCGTGCTCTGGGCCGGCTTATGCATTGGACAGGAATTTGAGTGTATAATCCTGATCCGGCTATGTTACCGTCACTCTGCCAAAAAGCTTCACATCAAGCTAAAATGGGATGTTTGCAACTACACAACTTGCAGCACTTTCAACTGTTTACATGTATTACAGATTGTCAAACTAATTAGAAGATTTATTTATAGTGCACTTTTTGACTATATGAAAGTGCTTTACAATAAGACGGCAGTGAATAAAAGGACAATGAAAATGATCAGGGGAAAATTATTCAAAATGTATACAAAGAAAAAGAACAAAATTAGACATTTGATTGAATATCATATAAATTGTTGTCAAAATCGACCAATAGCTGGTGACCAATAGCTGATGCATCTATGTTGCAGCAGTGAGTTTTCCCCCACTGCGTCCCTTGAGCGGAGTTTCGGTGTTACAGAAAGTAGTTCCGTGTAGTTGCTGGGGTCACGCGGATAAAGTGTTTTGCTCCAAAAAACTACTTGCGTTCAAAAGAGTAATCTATTTGCATCACGAATTCTTTGCTGTGAAAATTCATCATCTGTTTCACTGCGTTTTACGTGCCCGCCTCCTTCCTCCAGGTGATGGAAAGGTGCGCGCAGTGATACGAACGGAGGGAAAATAGTACCGGGTGATTGCAAAGGCACGGCAAAGAATTCGTTATGCAAATGGTTTACTCTTTCGATTGCATATTGTTTTTTGGAGAAAAACGCTTTATCCGTGTGACTCCAGCAAGTAGACGGAACTACTTTCTACAATACCGCAACCGGGACGGAACTCGGCTCACGGGACGCAGTGGGGGAAAAGTCACTGCTGAAGAACCACACTGATGGTGAGGATCTCATACAACTTAATGTAAAAAAAATCTGAACTATCCCTTTAAAATCATCTGTCCCCCCCCACGCCCCTCCTCACTTTGCAGGCTGGTTCTGCAGGCGGCAGACAGGGGGACCCCTCCGCTCAGCAGCACCGCCACCATCAGCGTCCAAGTGGTGGACATCAACGACAACAGCCCTGCTATTCCCCACATGGAGCCCGTGCTCATTGCCGAGAGTAAGCCCACCTCCCTCCACTCTCAATTCTTTGATGTAAATATGAGGATTTTTTGGGGGCGTGGGTAGCTGAGCATCCGCGCGTGTTCCGTTTCAGACCTGCCGGCGGGCTACATGGTGACGCAGGTGACGGCGAACGACGTGGACCTCGGCCCGGCCATCACCTACAGCTTCCCAGACAACAGCAGCACCAGCAGCGCCTTCGCCATCGACAGATACACCGGCGTGATCACGCTGACGCGGGCGCTGGACTACGAGGAGCGGGCGGAGTACTCGCTGACCGTCTGGGCGTCAGACTCCCTCCACCAGACCAGCGGAGAGGTCAAAGTTCAAGTGCTTGATGTCAACGACAACGCTCCCGTCTTCAGCCAGGTCTCCTACCAGGTACTGATGGTTGTTTTCATCAGGATTTCTAATGTTTGTGTGCTGTATTTATTAAATCTTATTAAGAATCTATTGATTAATGGTAATGATGTAGATGTTAAATATAATAATAATGTATTAATAATAGTAATAACAATTTGATTTTATAGAGTGCTTTTCATAAAACTCAAAGACACTTTACAATAAAAATGTTAAAAACAGTGAAATAAAAATAGGTAAAACAAATAAAAGTACACAACAAAACATAATATGATCTATAAATATGATCAATGGTTTTAAAACAGCCATTTATCTGTGTTTTAACAAGCTTTAAACTGAAACTATGCCTTATTAGAAACTAAAACATATGCTTTATTGTTTTTATTTATCTTTAAGTGACTCAATACATTTAGTAAACCACTTTCTCCAATCCAGTAAACAATCAGAAGCTCTCATTATATGTTTCCTATAGGTTTTCATGTGTAGATTTTTTTTTTTAAATAGAGCATTGGGTCTTCCAAACATGCCATCTTGTTCCAGCTGTAACCCCTGGCTGGTTGTGATTTTCAGGTGCAGTTGTCAGAGCTGGTTTCCGCAGACACGTTTGTCGTGTCCGTGTCCGCCGCCGACACCGACACCGGACTCAACGGCAAAGTCAGCTACCGGCTGCTCTCGTCCCTTTTACAAGGCTTTTACATCCAGCCAGACAACGGTAAGGGCCGCTCAACGGATGGAAAAGACATCCTGCGATAAATAACGCCGCCGATATTCCTATCTCCATGGCAGCAAACCAGATGCATATAGAAAGCAGAGAAAGGTTGAGAAGGTTACCGTGAGTAGAAACAGTGTTCCAAAACGCTCTGCAATTCTTCTGTAAAAGACATTACATCATATTTTACAAGTTTCATGGCTGTCTGGTTGTCTGACTTTCATATTCATCTCTCTTGTTTTTTCCGTAGAAACAGTTAAATGGGCATAATCCACAGCCGTTCAAAGGGCACAGAGTCAAAACCTGGATATGCGCAGCCCAGAGTACAAAATCAGATGTTACTTGTCCAGGTTTTACACTCTGTAGTAGCATATTTCTCCAATATAAGTGTTGCTTTAGTAGAGGAAGAGAGAACAGGCCCAGTCTTTTAGGTTAGATGAAGCAGTGTTTCATGGAGCCATGCCTATCCTATTATCTCCCTTTTCAAATCCTGAAACCCCCAAGAAAGAGGATAAATCCTGCAGGGCGGAATCCAAACCAGCAGCCGTCTGCGCTGGCTGGTCCTTTTCACTTACCGAAGATTTACGGGCTTCTATCATGTTTGAAGCCCAAAGTTTAATATCAGAGAAGATATATTTGCCGTGCATTGCGGTAAGTGGCGCTAATGGAAAGTGAAATTTGCATCAGTGTTGACTAAAGCTCTCTAAAAACAAATCCAAAACTTTAATACGGTGCTTTCTGTGGTAAAGTGCCTGTCAGTTTTTCCATCCTTTACACAAACAATGAATAGTGCCGTTTTAGCGCAGAGTCTCAGAATTAATGATGTCATCCTGCAGAGACGTTTAAAGTGGCAGTGAAGTGGAATAAGAAATTGGATGGGCGAACGGTCCATTGTCATCCAAGAAGAAAATGTGTTCTTATAGTCTGCACATGGCATTCATTAGGCCCGAGTCACACAGGAAATGATACTGCATTGCTGTATCTAGAGCAAATATGATCTAACCAAACTGAGGAGCTCTTGTTCCAAAGAGAAACAAATCCAGGAACAATTCATTTATTTGTTAAACCATGTGTTACATCAATTGAAAATAGTTTTATTGTTTTGCTGAGACCAGATGTCAAAATGGCCTGCATGTAACATTTAAAACCACACCGCAGTATTTTGACAGCCTGAATTGTCACATTACAAGTGTAAGGACCCAAAATTGTTGGACGGCAATGTATTCAATATGGACTTTGAGCTAATGTTTTAGCTAGCCACTGCTTGGACCAGCTGAACACGCTAAACATATTAGCATTGCACGCAGCTTCTTTTAGAGTCATGTTTCAAACCACCGAAAGTGAAAGATTAACTCTTCTTTTGGCTTTAGCTTGATCTTTTCACTACTTGGAATAGCTAGCTAGTTACTCGCCATCTCTGGGTAGGTTGGATTGACTTTACCAGAACTTTGTAGCTGAGAGCAGCAACAGCAGTCAATTTCAAGTGAGTGAGAGAACCAAACGACCAAACAGTTACCTGAAAGATTTAAGAAGTACCTATTCTCTCAGTATCGGAGCTACTACAACACATACTTATCCTAAACTCACTTTTGTCTTGCAGGCTCCGTTTTCACCAACAAGCCGATAAAGGCCCTCACAGGCAGCAATCCGATCCATCTACTCGTCGAGGCCAGAGATGGAGGGGATCCGGTCCACTCTACCATCGCCTCCATTGACGTTTTCATTCTGGACACCAACGACCACGCACCCTTGTTCCACCAGGACATGTACACTCTCACCGTCCCAGAGGACATGCCCACGCATACCACGCTGCTAACGCTTTTGACAGAAGACCAGGACTGGAGCCCCGAAAATGCCCACGTGGACTATGCCATCGTCAAAGGAAATGAGGAGAAGAAATTCTGCCTCGAAGTGAAAATGGTTCAGGTGGAGAATCAGCTGAAAAATGTGGCCAAACTGGTTCTGTGCAGCCCGCTAGACCACGAGACCACCGAAAGCTACGCACTGACACTGATTGTGTCTGATCGGGGAACACCCCCCCTGAACAGCACTGCTGTTGTTATGGTGACCGTGACGGACTGCAATGACAACACTCCGGTGTTTTCCAGCACCGAGTACCATGCACAGGTGAGTGAGAGCAGCCACGTGGGCACCAGGCTGCTCCAAGTCACTGCTCACGATCCTGACCTGGGAACCAACGGCCTGCTGCGTTATGACATCATCTCAGGGAACAGCAGAGGCCACCTGAAGATGGACCCTCAGTCTGGCCTTTTGGTGGTCAACCACTCGCTGGACTACGAGGAAGACTCAAAATACACCCTCACGGTCAGAGCGTCTGACGGTGGCGACTCGTCTGACGATCGGAACGTAGCCTTTGTGGTCATTTTTATCACAGTGCTGGATGAGAACGACAACACTCCTTACTTCATGTTCACAACGTTTAACTGTTCTGTGGCAGAGAACCTACCAGCGTTTACCCACGCTTGCTCAGTCCGAGCATTTGACAACGATCTAGGCCCCTACGGACAGCTTACCTACTCGATTCTGACCTCCTGCTTCATGGACTATGGCCGAGGCAGCCCTGAGAGGAAGGAGGCGTTTGCCATTGATCCCCTCACGGGCGACATTCACACCAGGCAGACCTTTGATTACGAACGAGAGAGCGAGTACTGTTTTGTAGTGGAAGCCAGGGACAAAGGTGACAAAGCAGCAACAGTGAGAGTGCTGATGGCAATCAAGGGAGTGGACGAGTTCAGCCCGGTCTTCACGCAGAAGCAGTACCACTTCCTCCTGCCAGAAAACGCCAAGTTTGGAGAGACAGTGGGCTTTGTGATGGCGATGGACCACGACGGAGGCCTGGACGGGGTGGTGGAGTACTCCCTGGTCAACTCATCGCCATTTTTCTCCATCAACAAAACAATCGGGTCTATCTTTGTGTCGGGCCCCGTATTCCGCAGAAGAGGCAGTCATGAGGATGTGGTGGAGTTGATGGTGTCAGCGGGAAGTCCCCGTCTGGGCACCAGGTCCACCACCTCTCTGGTTTTAGTCAACATCTCCAGCTCAGCAGAGGCCTTCACCGGGGTCCCCCTCGATTCACAGATGCTCAGTCTAAGTGTTTCACTAATTATATTCCTGCTTGTCCTCGTCATTTTCGTGTGCCTGGTTCTCAGGTACAAAGTCAAGGAAACCGCACTCAAAAAGGCCGCCGCCATTGCTGCAAACTTGAGCCATGGCACAGGTTCGTCCAGGTCCAGTAGAGAATCCCATTGCGGCATTTCCATGCACGAGATCAAACGGCCAGGCTTCTTAGTGACGAAGAGGGACACGTCAAACCCATGTGCTCAGTCAGACTCAAGTGGCCGTGGATCAGCGGAGGGTGAGACAGCCGAGGACCAGGAGATCAAATGGATCAATGAGTACCCTTGCCGAAAAAGAGACAAAACTGTGCAAGGGAACCCGACCACCGAGATCACAGACCCTGCCATACCAGGGGACAATATGTCTTGCAGGTCTATTGATGTGGGTCCAGAACATATTTTATCACTCAACAAATGTTTAATCTCAGGGATGACCAGCACAGAAAGCCTCCACCACTTCAAGGAAGAAGGCGGAGGTGAGGGATTACTTCCCGCAATACTCAGGGTGAGGGATTTGGAGGAGAACATGGGAGCGAAAGGGTATGCACCCCTTGCTGAGGCCCAGGCATCTGCAGATTCTCTATCCTCGCTGATTGGTCTGGATGAGCAGCTGCAAGGTAGCTACAACTGGGACTACCTCCTGGACTGGGAGCCACGCTTCCAGACCCTGGCCTCGGTCTTTACAGACATCGGGATGCTCCCCGACGAGGAGCTCCAGGGTGGCCGTGACGAGGTGGGCACCGAGTTCAGCACTCTCATGTACCCGCCGCCACTCATAACCGGGGTGGCTCAGCCCGGCATCAGGACTGTGCCTCCGCGGAAGCCCAGTCGCGTGCCGAGCCTGAGCAGGAGGCCGTCTCACCGCAGATATGCCTATTCGCCCTTAGCCAGGAATACTGGACTCACCCCGTCAGCCATGACACCCACCTTCTCCCCGTCACTTTCGTCGCTCACTATCAGGACCCCCAGTGCTTCGCCCGTTGTCTCGGAGACCGGGGTGGGGGGTATCAAACTGGACTCGGGGCCCCTCACTGCGAGCCTCCTGGAGGGAGAAGTACACGTGTAGACACGAACAATGACCAGACTGCTCTGTGACACTCAGCATGGCTTCTCATTTTACATTGGATGGTGTTTGATCCCCATTTTCAAATCAGTATTTTGTTGACATGACTGTTTTGATTTGGGTTAAAAGTGCTGTGTTTTCGGGAATTCAAGATTTCAGACTTTATCAGGGATAGAACCTTACGTTCTTATTTTATTTCCACTCTAGTTTCTTTCCGTGGACGTCGCTTGAAGACTTTTGGGTTGACTAAAACTCAGTATGGTATTTTAATCACTTTAAGCTTGATTTCATAACATGCTTCTGTAATAAAGAAATTTTTTGGAAAGTCCAAATTCAGTTTGCATTTCACTCTGAATGAGAGCAGATGTCTAGGTCGGCATTTAATTACTTGTGCTTAATGGTAAACATGTTTATATGTGTGCAAAATGAAACACTTTGTTATTGCAGTCGGTTTCAGCCTTCAAATGGAAAAGTTTCTCAAGGTTGGTTTAACTTTAATAACCAAAGAAAGGCAACATTGTTCTGTGGTTATGTCTATCTTCCTGGAATAATAAAAAACACGGGTTTTAATTCAGACCTCTTTTAGCCTTATTCGTCTTTCACGGATTCTGCCAATAAAATGCCAATAAAATCAGAGCAGAACTCATTTTATTAGTTCAATATAGGACCGGCTGTTATTTCAGTATTGGATCTTCCAGAGCTGGAAAACCGGCAAGGCTTTCGCTGGCATCATTCAAATATTAAAGGAAATCTGAGGATGCATTTTGTATGTGCTGACGTATGTAACTATGAACAATGTGTTAATAAACTGCACTTTACTGTATATGCTTTTTCCAGGAAATTGTGTTGAATATGAGTTTGCAAAGAAAATCGCAATGCCTTAGTTTAGTATGAAGCAATTGCGTTGCTGCAATTTAGACTTTTAAATGCTTTTTTGCTTTTTTACATTTCTCACATTTTTTTAGTCCATTTTGCAATTATAACATACAAACTCTGTAATCAGCTGTCTTGCCATCTTCCATAATCAAAACAATCTCTTCAATTGTGCTTAGTTTGGCCACGGATCGATTCTAATAACGATGAGCTGCCTCCTCAAATTGGTCAAATTACTGAAATCAAATTTTCTGCGGTTCAGTATTGGAAACATCCTCGGGACTGTTTTGGATTTTCAAAGCAGTTTTTCAGCAAACAAAACTGGCTTCTTCATCATGTTGAATCTGAACCTTATTGAGCATCTGTGCATTTTTCCATCTCTTAAAAGACGTTTTGGAGGTAAATTCCTTTTTCATTGTCTATAAAAGTAATCTCCACATCAGAATTTCGCCTTTCCAAGAAGATTAAAGAAACACAAAGTAGTTCAGCATGGCTCCATTTGGTCTGCTGTTGAGCCAAACGCGCTGCCCCTCAGGGAACATCTGAGCCGAGGAAGCTGAGGAGCTAAACTCTTTATCAGATACTTTCATGAAAAATAATAAACAGTCTGGGCCTCGACCCGCGCCGGCCAAGTGTCTCCTGTTTGTATTCGGCAAGAGGTGCATATGTATTTATTGACCCGGTTGGGTCTCCCGTCTGCCCCTCGCTGGGTTTTGACAATCTCCTCGCTCTGGTTGTGTTTGTGATTTCAGCAGGTCCTTGGCTCGGGGATCCCGGCCATGGAGGAGATCTCTCACCATATCGGGTGATCTGACCAAACAAGCTTCTGTGTCTCAGCGGGTGGCTGAAAAGGTCCCTGCACCCGGGCTAAAGAGCTCCTCGGCGGATCTTTATCGAGACGGGAATATGTTGTTGTTGTCTGGACGGGTAGGACGAAACTTTGCTGGTACAAAACAGACACTTAACTGGCAATAATCTGGGCAAAAACCCAGATTAAGGCGCTGCACCTCCCTTAAACCCTACAAATCCTCCACTCAGCGTGCTTTGTGTGAGGTAATTACACATGGAGCAGAAGCTACATTGAGGTTTGTTTGTTGTAAATGACCAAAACACAAATTATCTTTAAATATTTGAACATAAAAAGGTCAAAACACAACATCACAGTCGCCTCAGAGCCAAAGTTTCACTCTTTAATATGACATATTTGCACTGTGAAGTAGTTTATTCCCCAAAAGTCATTGCA
>CAESWR010000966.1:508162-526137 GCA_903171835.1 Mullus surmuletus
GGAAGCAGGGAGCGGAGACCAGCTGACCAAGCCCCATTGTCAATCATGTGGATATGAGATGCCGTGCTAGGAGGACGGGAGACGATGGGATAGTAAGCCACAATATCTCAAATACAGCTTTTTAATTCATTACATTTTTCTTTTTTTTTCTTGTTGTTTCCATAAATTTTTTTTCTTCTTCGTCAGGAAACCATCCAGACATAGTAAGCATCTTTTGACTACAGGTAAGCCAGTATAAGAAAAATAATCTCAGACCATGGCTTTTTCAGTCAAGAGAAATGCCCAACTCAGACTAAAAGCACACAAGCACGCAAGGAAAAAGTAATCAGAAGTAACGTAGCATTTTTGTGATTCTTTTTCATTTCTTTTTCGTATTTTTTTTTCATTTAAGTTCCGCAGGTCCAGATGGGTCTGTGTTGGAACCACACAGCGACAAGAACAAAGCAAGGCAGCGTGGGTGTGATTTGGGCACAGCGGGAGAAAAAGTTCTGGGTGGACAACAGTTGGGGTGGGGGGTGGAGGGGGGTGGGGTGTGGGGGGGTGTGGGGGGCGGGGTGGAGGGGCAAAGGGGCGGGGCTGAACGTGTGGGTTGGTATAGCTGTTAAGGTACTGATTGTGTCCCGACAGTCACTCACTAACAACTTCAATGTGCAGCAAACGTGGCTTTCTTCAAGCTAAAGTTTGACCAGTTGATGGAGAGCCGCTGGCGGGTCTGCCGGGCCGAGTCCAAGCAAAACCTGCGGGAGGACGGGACGAAAAAAACAAAAACAAACAAACATTAAAAACAAGAGTCTGATACAGCGCTTCACTATAAAGTCCCGCACTCGGCGAGTACAGACCTTTTGAAATATTCCACCTCGCGCTCTGTCTCGTCCATCTCAGTGCTGTCCAGGTCGATGTCTTTGGGCAGGAACACGTCGTCTAAAACAGCAAAAACATTGACATCCAACTTCAGAATCACTGATTTTTTTGATGAATGAAATGTTCTAACCAATATACACTTATGTTGTATCGATAGCAAGTAGGGCTGGGTATCGGTACTCGATACCCGAAACAACACAGTATCAAGTAGTATCGAACCTGCGCCTGTCAAACGATAACTGCAATCGGTTGTTTTTGTACCCAGATCTAGAAGAAAAAAAAAAAGACTGTTTCTATGGTTTAACTCGCAGCCAATCACAGTGAGCGTAATTTGAGCACTTTCAAAATGCATTTGGGTAAAAATCATTTGATCTGCAAAGTAACGAAAAGGTATCAAATGAAGTACTCAATTGGAATCGGTATTGTTTGAAGGGTGCTGATATCGAACATTTTGAAGCGACACCCAGACCCAATAGCAAGTCATAGTTTAGATTTGGCAGAACTGTCAAAATTCCAGCCTTTCTTCTGATGGACCAACACATTTTTTTTTTTTTTGCGTACTCTTTGCAGAAACAAGGAGTAATCAAGTTCTGGTGCCTAAACTTTGAGGAACAATTTTAGCTTTAACGAAGGAGGAACATTCCAAATGGAAGTAGTGCCACAAATATGCCCACGCGCCATCAATTGTTAACCGCACAAGCTAAATGTGGCGGTAAATCAGAACCAGCGTGCCTTAATTGACCTCTTACGCTCTTTGTAATGGCGGTGAGCAATTTTCTAAATATAAAAAAAAACGGTGCCGGTTCGACTCAGAACTGGCCAGGAACCAGTGGGACCTCGGCGGACCCCGGCGGACCCCGCTGCAGGTCGGGTTGGCGGGATGGCAGAGACGAGGCAGCGGATTCCCTCTCCAACATCCCAGCTCAGAGTGCTCGGAACACACAGCTGGAATAAAAACGTTTTGTTCTTGTTCGCCAATTGACTCAGAACTTTGCACGGAGCCGTGGTCTTTTGCTCCGAGGAGGTTTTTCGAAAAAGTGCATCTGTTGAGGTTACTTAAGTGCTTGTTACATTGTTTGAACGCCAAGGTATTTCTGGCTGGCGGTTATACAAACATTACGAGATACGCTAACAGGTTTAAAATATGTTGTTTATATTCATTACTTATCGGATTTAGAGGGATTTAAATTAGATAAGCAGGTTTCAATAAATGTCACAAAGCTCCCCCACCCCGCTAACTGAGTTCAACTTTTTGGGGGGGACTGATTCCATTGCTGAAATACCACCAAAAACCCCCCCAAAAAAACCCACCGCAATGGCGAGTGAGTTTATACCCACAGATTCCCAAACGATGAGTTGGGGAAATAAAACTGGCGAGAGGAGCTGTTCCTGTCAAAGTGTTGTGGTGAGTACACAGCTTGTATTTCCGTCACCTCAGAGGTTTGCATTTCACTCAGTGTGGCGCGTGAGACCCATATCAGGAACTTTGGGAATCTATCTGATCTGCAGCCGCGTCAGCCGGCCGTCAGAATACCAACCTATCGAGCTGTTCATCTTGTCCCCCTTCTTCTTCTTGTTTTTCTTGGTCTTGCCTTTGGGCTGGGGGGACTCGGCGCTGGGGGGCTTCCCGTTCTGCTCGCCGGGCTCGGGCTGGGAGCTGGGCGGGGGGGACGGGGAGGGGTTGGACACCGGCGGACTCCTCCTGTCCTCCTTGATTTGGGTCGGGGGCGGCGGCTGCTGCTGCTGCTGTTGTTGTTGATGCCGCTTCCCGCTGGCGCTTCTGTTGTTGTTCCTCTCCTCCCTCCTGGGCTCGGTGGCGGGCGGGGGGGCCGGGGCCTCGGCGGGCCTGAGTCGGGTTGCTTTGGTGTCTGCGCAGGGGGCGGTGGGGATGGTGGCGGCGGCGATGGGGGCGATGCCGTTGGGGAGCTTGGCTGCGATGTCCGTGCTCTTGGGCAACTCGGGCTCCTTCTTGGCAGCGGCCTCGCACGTCACCCCCTTGGCGAGCGGCTTGACCTTGACCTTGCCGTTGACCTCCAGCTGGGTGCTGTTGTGGAGGGCGATGGGGGGGATGGGCGCCTCGGCGGGAAAGCCCTTGTTGCAGGCGCGCTTGGGGCTGTGCTGCGTGGTGGGGCGCGGTGCAGGGTCAAAGCGGGGTTCCTTCTGGTCCGGGAGGCAGATGAGGCTTTGAAGCAGCTGCGACTTTCCGTTGTGGAGATTATCGAGGACGTTCTGCGCTGTCTGTTTGAGGGGCTGTGGGTTGTTCTGAGGAGGCGCGGTGTTTTCCTTTGCTTTCTCTTTCTTTTTCTTCTTGGCGGCGCGGTGGTGCTGCAGCTCCTGCAGCCTGAGCAGTTCCTTTTGAAGCGCGGCCTCTTCCTCTTCCTGCCGCTGCCGCCGTTGCTGCTCTTCTAGCAGCTGCTGCTCCTCCCTCTCGCGGGCCTCTGCCTCCAGCCGAGCCTTCTCCTCCATCTGAGGGACACAACCAGACACCTGCGGTCGATATCACGCAAAACATGACGGTTTGACGCGCGGCGGAAAGCGCAGTTACCTTCTTCTGTTTATGCCGAGCCCGCTTGGCTGCTTTGGAACTGGAGGCAGGTTTGCTGTCGGCACTGTTGATGAACTGCAGTAGGTCCTCCACACGCCGGTGGTCTTCCACCCCGCTGTCCCGCTCTATCACCGGCTGCTGTTCCTCACGCTTCGGCTGCTCCTCCTTACGTTTTGTCAGACGCAAGCGCAGCTTCTCCCGCATCTCTGCATAGTTTCGACTAGTAGGAGCAGCCGGTGGCTACGAGTAAATGAAATAAGAGTTTAAAATCGGAGCCCTAAACACATAAATACACAATCTTTTGCTAGTTTCAGAAAGCTCAAATACTACCAACTCGTTGGTACACAATATTGGCATGTGTGAGACTTTTTGTAATGTTGTAAATGATGGCAGTTGTCACCTGATTGGCAAAGTATTGGCAAAATTCACTGGCTGGCTTAAAGGGATAGTTCCACATTTTTTTGACATGAAGTTGCATGAGATCACCATCAGTGTGGTATCTGAACCACACTGATGGTGAGGATCTCACATACAACTTCATGTCAAAAACCTGAACTATCCCTTTAACTGGGCTACCAGTATTGGATCTCTTACCCCGCCATGCCCGAAGAACTCGCAGTAGCAGCAGTCACAGTACTTTCCTTCCTTCTGGTTGGTGGATGTGGAGGTGGAGGAGCTGTGCTCGGAGCAGCTGTCCTCGTCCTGACTCTCCTCCCCGTCGTACGGCTGATGCTCGTACGCCCCGTTCCCGTCACAGCGATGTCCCTCGCAGTCAGGGTCGCTGCGGCGATAAATGGTGCCAAATACTGAGTATTGCCACTTTACATTGGTTTTTCTCTGCTATTCCTCGTCGGCGAGGCTTACCTGCAGACGCTGGGCGGGGCACTGATGGGACCGTCTGCTGAGGAGGCGGGGGGCTCAGCGGGCGGGAGGCACAGACCTTGGTGGGCCTCCACAAAGTCCGGAGCTGGGGCGGCCATCTTTGGAAAGGGCTGTGATCCCATCGCGGGGAGGTGTGTGTTGGGCGCTGGGGGCAGGGAGGGGCCGGAGAGCGGGGGGAGGGAGGTCAGTCCCGTGGAGCTGTTTCGTGGGGCTGGGGCGGGTTGCCTGTGGTCCTCTTTACCGAGATTGTGAAACACGTCATCTAGGGGCAAAGATACTGGGTGAGAACAATCCTTTGCTCGATTCAAAGCTAAAGGTTCAGTGAAAACCAAAATTATTTCTATTTTTGAGTATTGCTTTGACACGGGTAGCCAGGAAAAAGATGGCTGACCCCTTCACTGCTTCTATCAGCAGCACCAGGGAAGATAAACAACACCTATGCATTTTCTTCTGCATTTGCGAGGGAGGTGTCATTATTGCAGAACTCTGCTTTAACACCTCACAGTACATAAAAAAACATGTGCTGTGTGTCCTTGCAAAAAAAGGAGAAAAAAAAGGGGGAAATAACACTTTCACGTCAATGCCGCAGAGTATCAAAACAGTTGACATCTTGTTTCCTAGCAACCACCAGCCCTTAAATGTCACTCGACCACTGCCGGAGGAAATGCCCATCAAGAAGCGGTTGCGTGTCGAGGCTAAACAGTGACAGCCTTTGTTGAAAAATGGAAAGTCATCCACGACACCTGCAATATCATTAAAAAAATGTTTCCAAAAACGTGGAACAGAAATTTTTTGATGAAGCAGGGCTGGACTGACGACACCTGATTTCCAGATGGAATATTTCGTTACTTTGAATTGTGTTAGATTTGTGCATGTTATATTTTTTTCCCTTCAGTTTTCAGTTCTGCAATTCATTTGTTGGAGATTCTTTCATGCTGATGCATCCTGTTTTGACATTTTTTCTCATATATTTATGATTGATGTCACACCGCCCTCACTACCATGATGGAAAAATTCAGAAGTGGTCAATATCTAAATATAATGCCTTCTAAACTAAGCTCAAATAAGCGATTAAAAGTATGACAACCTAAAAGAGGCAAAAACAACAGATGTCACCACGAGTACAAACCTAGCAACCCCTCCAACCTCATAAATTACCTAAAGAGTTGGGACTTTTAGATGCAAGGTGGATAGGTGGGTTATTACTTGACTGGACAGTGGTGGCAGTGCAGGACACTGAGGACATGGAGGCGGAGGTGGCCATCACCACCCGGTTGTTCTCCATGAAGGCATCCTGGAAATTATAGAGACACTTCTTCTTGGCGCCGCTCTTCTTCTGCTCTTTGGCTTCCGAAGAGGAGCACGAGGAGGAGGAGGACGAGGACGAGGAGGATGACGACGAGGAGGAAGCGGAGGAAGGGGGCACCGGGGTGGGTAGCGAGGGGTGTTCCCCTTGGGGGCCGATAGACGTTGGGGGGAGGGGGACGTCAGCGAGGGGTGGTCCAAGCATGTCACCTGTTGATAAGGAACATGAGAGAAGCAGTGGATTTATTCGATGCCTGATAATCTATGTATATGTATCGACGATAAGGAGTCAAATTCTCTAACATCCCCTCCCGAAGCGTCCACGCCTGCTCACCTGGCAGCGACTCGGGCAGCAGCACAGACGGATTCCAGCTCTTCATCACGGCGGCGTCCCACAGGTTCTCGAACTTGAGGGAGAGGCACTGCAGCGAGCTGTTCCAGTCCCCTGCGCCGCCTGCGCCGCCAAAGCAGTTCTGGTAGACGTGCTCTGGTAACGAGGGGCTGAAGGCCGGCTGCTTGGCCGCCGAGTGGTTTGGTGTGGGGTTTGGGGGTAAAGGCTTGAAGAAATAAAACAACAACAAAAGCAGAGCTTCTGGTAAGGGAACGGAAAATCAGGATTTTACATTGGAAGTTCTCATAAATCAGTTTTCGATCACACCCATAAATTGGGCACACTCTGCCCTCTTGTGGCCAAATGAGGTACTATTAAAACAGAGTGAAAGTGAAAAACAGTGAGACCCAGTAGTTTCTGGAAGCTTTAAAAAAATCCCCAGCGATATCAAAATGAATCAATTTCCCTGAAAGTGAAGATGCAACTCAAGACATAAAAAAAAAAAAAAGAAATCTGCTTCTAGATGTGGGGGCCGAGAGTGATCCTCACCTTGTTGTGTGTGAGCGGAGGACTGGGGGGGTAGAGTGTGGGGTGCAGTAAGGGCCGGGAGAAATTGTGTAGGGGCAGGTGGCCGTGGATGTGCGGGTAGAGGTGGAGGGCGGGGTGGGCGGGGGGAGTCTTGCTGTCTGTGAAGAACTGGTGTCCAACAGCGGGGGAAGGCGCAGAGTGGAGGCGACTAGGGGGCAGGCATGTGGCGGGGCCCAGGGCCGAGGAGCTGGGGTCCTGGTTGCACACGTGGCACTCGCAGGCATGCTGGACCTGTTCTACCTTGAGTGGCGACACAGATTCAAAAGTCGGATTTCACCCCAGAGTGTGATGAACTCAACATGAGATGACGGATGAGAATAGCCCCAACCAACTACTAAGAGTGTATATGAACATACTTTTCAGAAGGTCGCCATATTTAAAAACGTTTTGTCCAATGTCATCAACAATGGCTGTTTGGTGTTCATGAGCTGTAATCTTGCCTCTGTATTTCACTTTGTGTATAATGAAGTGAGAATGCTAAATGTGATTTCTTGAATTATAAATGTGGATGGAACAAAAAAAACGTTTTCACAATATTCACAATATTAGCGGATTTTCCTTGCTGAGCTTTAGAAAGAAAAAAAAAAAAAGAGGGTCAGTGTCGAGAAAATGAGCATGCCGAGGGAAAACACCCAGTTGAAACGGAGACTAACCCTTTGCTACTTCTCCTCTGTAATTCTGTGAAATGCTGCGACTGTCATTCCTTCTTTGGTGACTAAACACTTAAAAGTAATGACTGTGCGACACCGTCATTCTTGGCATTCCCTCGCGATAACGGCACAAGATGTCCCACTCAAAGCGGGGGCCGTACCTGCTGGTGGTTGTAGGAGGGCGGGGGACTGTTGGTCTTTCCCGGGGAAAGCTCGTCCTGCTGCCCCTGGAGATCCCCACCCACCTCGCCATCAGCTTCCTCCTCGTCGCCCTCTGACGAGCTGCTGCTGCTGGTAATGTGGGGGGACTGAGGCGGGAAGAGGACGGAGTTAGCGGACGGACAAGTAGCAGCACGTCACAGAACTCACTCATAGCAAACTTTGGTTATCGTCATCCAGAAACCACACGGGGGAAATTCGCTGATAATCGGGGGGTCTCGGACTCACCCCGGCTTTCAGTGCCGCGTTCCCGGCTTCCCCGTTGATGTCACTGTGGAGGCCGTTCACAGCAGCGTTCACCACGCTGTTGCCCTCATAACCGCTCATGGGGTACATGTCCCCGAATTTAGTGGACAACGGAGGCACTTCGTCATCATCGCTGATACTGGAAAAACAACGAAATTCGATTTAATTCTTAATGACTAAAAATAAACTGCGTGGATTTATGACAGCCATCTCTTGGCAGGTTAACACAGAGCAGATCTGGAACACACTATCTAATATTTGTAGATTTACAGAGACCCCAAAACTCCCTTTAATAGCAGAAACATGGAGTAGAACCACTCCATCTTACATCAGTCTAAAATTAACTCTCAAACACCGATTTAAAAAATAAAGGGAGCATTTGATGGGATCAGATGGCTGACTTACAACGTGTTGGTGTCCCCCTCGGGCAGGATGAGTCTGGGATGCTGCTGGATGGTGATGGGGGAGCTGGAGTTGGAGCCGGATGCCGAGCTGCCGGAGGAGAGGCTGGGGGGGTGCACCTCCGCCAGGTAGTCCCGCGACGACTCCCCCTGCAGAGGCAGCTTGATTTGCAGGTCCTCGGCTATGGGGGAGTCCATGATGCCGCAGGTCAGGATGTGGGAGAGACTGCAGTCGTCACACGTGCACCTGTTGGTGGGTGGGCCGGGCGAATTCAGAGAAAATAAGCGCTTTGGTCAGCATCAATTTGTCAATTTTAAATATCAGAAAAAGAAGCTCCAATTCAAACAGCTGATCTCCTCACCTTCTTCGATAATTACAGTTTGGACAGTCGGGAATACTCAGGCGAGACGAGAGCATTCTCATAGTGTCTGTGAAGTTGTTGTCTCCGCTGGGCAACTTCTTACTGTTTGGTAACTATGAATAGAAAAAAGAAAAATCAAAAAAATGCTCTGAATCTGTATATCACAGCTGCCTGCGGTCTCGGCTCCTACCTGTTCTTCTATGTATCGCCTCTGCTTGAAGAACTCCCAGTCCTCCTTCAGCATTCTCTGCTTCGTCTTCAACGTCTGGTAATTGAGAGACGGCGGGAGAAACATAAAATGTCTATAAATCCAGGGTGTAGGAAGAACCTGTGTTCCGATTAAACGTTTAAAATCTCTTACATTTTTGCTAATCAAGGACTTGTGTGGCTCTGTTCTTTGGTTGGTGAGACTCTGACCCTCCACCTTAAAAAGCAGCTGTAAAAGAACCCCAAATGTACTTAAACCCTTCGTTATTATCTGTATCCAGTGCCAGCTTTACAGGACTGCCTGTAAATGTCCATTTGTTTTTCTGTTGTTGCTGTGTTTGTTTTTCTTTTTTCTTGTTATACTACCAACCTGTTCATCTACATAGTCATCGATCCTCTTCTCGCACTCCTGCCACTCGGCGGCCACGGAGGCCATCTCCTGCTGCAGGTGCTGGTATCTCTCTAACAAGGTCCTGTACATATCTTCATTGTAGGAATCATGTGAGGCTGTGCCATGTCTGAAATGACGCATGAAGAGAAAAAATAAGAAGTGGACCAGTTTTTGTAAATATTTGGGCGGCAAAACAGGTGACACACAACCTGAAATCCATCTAATCTGGTCACAGTGTCAAAGCCAACCGGCGAATATTTACACGCAAACAGTGCACACACAGAGTTCAAGCTTCCTTCAGTCTCCAAAAGTAGAACAGAGGCTATCGGGGATTAAACTCGTCTCTGGGAACATCCTTCAGTTTGGGTTTCTCACTGTGTTTCAGGGCAGACTTCAAGCTGAACTATTTTACTAAACTGATCGCTCAGGCTCGTCTCAAAAAAGGCCACTGCTCCCCATCCGCTTTTTGTTTCTATCTGCAACAAGCAGCGGTCCCACACAACTAATAAGAGAAAACAAAACAAGAACATAGCATGTCTTACTTTAGCTGTGCAACCAGTGCAGGTAAACTGCTGTGCAAGATGGGTTCAGAGAACACCAGATTCTCAAAAAGGTGCTTGTTGTGCAGCTCCCACGTCACCTGGAATTTCTGGAGGTGCTCATTCTCCTGCGGGAAGGAGGTGTGGGGGCGGGGTGTTAAAGAAAGGGATTATTGTTGTTATAAAATAAGTCACACAAGCTATGAATGTTTTGGGTTTTTTTTCCCCCTGTCGCTTCACAGGGGATCGACTTACCAGGGTGAGCAGGAAGCTACTGATGGTACGTGCGGCTTGACAGAGGGCGCTGTACTCCTCCAGCAGCAGTGAGATGAACTGGTGGGCTTGGGGGGGACCCTGGGCTGCGGCTACCGTACCCTGTGGTCCTGCGGTCTTGGAGCCCGCCGAGAGGTGCTTCAGTAGCCGCACCTTCATCTCTAAGACGTACTCGCGGGCCTGCTGCTCGAGCCGCTGGTACAGCTGGTAGGGGTCCTTCTCGCAGAGTCTGAAAGTATAAAGTTGAGGATTTAGGAACAGGGGTGGGGGTGGGGGGGGGGTTATGACGCAACCAAATGTTCCATTTTAACGTGAACAAAAGAGTTGAGGAGGAAATTGTTTCTGCTTGTTGACATCATTCCTTTCAAAGGCTCTTCAGCCTCTGATTGTTTTTACAGAAACTCACTTCCTTCTTCCTCACTGGCCTCTCTGGTTCAATAGAGACCCCTAGTGGACAAACTGCCTCAAGAGCTACAAGGAACAGCAGGCAGTGTTGAAATGGGAGCTGTGCTGGCCGGCGTTACCTGTCGACCAGCTCCTTCATCCCCTCCTTGTCCCTCTCCAGGGGCTGGTCGTGGTCGTCTGCCAGCGGCGTCCCTGTCTGACGGTAAATGCAGCGCACCAGGTAGCGGACCTCCGACCAGTGGTTCTGCAGCTGCTGAGATTCCCTCTCGGACTCAGCGGAGATCTCCCTGTGGCGCCAAAGGAGACGACTTTGTGAGAAATCAAGTCAATCAAGGAGCAAAGTGCCCAAAGTTGCTCGTCCACTGACCGCCTCTCGTTGCAGGCTTCACAGCTGCACACGGTGTCAGTAGGCATCGGTGCGGTGAGGTCCGGGGCGGGGAGCATGGGTAGTGTAGGCGCAGCAGTGGTCAGCCTGTCCCCCGTGGCCGCCTCCTGTCCCAGGTTTCCGTTACTCACAGGCATGTGCAAAAGAAAGTCCTGACTCTGCGAGACATCGGGGAAACGCATGACAAAACCTGAGTTGATGGGGCGGCGTTTGTCGCATTTTGGTGTCTCGAGTTCAAACACACACTGCAATAGCAAATCACATTCACTTTGGGAATGTCAAGAAACATACAGTAAGCTTGAAATAAACTCCTTATTTATTTATAAAACCAGAAGCGTGGGTCCTAGAGGTCCGCACAATTCTCCGGAATCCAATTTGCCAGCAGCTGCAGGTTTTTTTCCTTTGCTCTATTTCAAAGTTTATGAGCAATGACACTGGCTGACAAATGTCAGATCTGTCAGGAACCTACACGCGGTTGCTAGATTGCAGTGTTTGCGATAACCACACTAGGAGCATGACAGGTTTTTGGCCTCATTAGTGTCGATCTATTAGATGGACAAGTGTAAAAATTGTGTTAAGGTAAACCTGTTTCTGCAGCTGCTTCACACTTGAGGCTTTACAGAATTTTTTTTTGGCAGCGTCGGAGCATAGGTCCATAATGATGTAGATTAGCAGAGTAAGCTCCTGCAGAGAGAATGCAGCGGAAGAATATATTTATGAGGAAACCAAACCGAAGCTCAGTGGACAGAGCCAGAGCAGACACACACACAGTGGATGGAAACAAAATCCTGACACGCCAGTAGATAACGCCTGACCAAAGCAAGCATGTACAAATATACTAATAACAACCAGCCATGATGACGGAGAGCCCTGGCCACTCGATTGGCTTGAGAGCTCAGCCATTCACCTCTAATTCAGGACGTGCAACTTTGAATTACAGGGTCAGTGAGGCAGTGTGTCAGGGCAAGAAATCTTGTAAAAGTGGACACAAGCTTTTCACACATACTTTTGGGTTTAACCTCAGACAGACTACGTGACATGCAGAGCTTTGAGGTCGTGAAGCAAATAGGAAACATTTCATTTGAGGGTGAGCACAATACAAAACTATGAAAGAGGGAACTCCAACTGGAAAATCAGTTGTACTTTCTGTGGTCAAAACATGATAGCAATCAGTTGTGAACATACCCATTAATCACCACCGGCTCCTTCAACACGACCCCGAAGAGGAAAAAAGTGATATTGTGTTCCCTGGCAAAAACGGCGGGTGGAATCACAAGATTTTTCCACAGCTAAATTAGTTGTGTCCTTACAAAGACGCACACTGAGCACATAGCATGAGCTACCAATCATAAAGAGTCCCTTTATGAGGCGGGATCACGACATCAAGGCAAGTACGCTACGCGGCGGGCAGTGGTGGCCTAAAGGTTAGAGAGCCGAGCTTGTGACGTGAGAGAGGACTCCCTCAATGCCACCACTGAGGTGCCCTTGAGCAATTCCCTGAGCAAGATTGAAGCTCATCAGTGGCCAGCAGTCATGGCCGTGGTTGCATGAGGCCACAACCAGGTGTGACTGTCTGCAACTGCGAGGAAAGGCAGTGAAATTTCCGCTGGCGTACTCTTGACGTGTGACGGAAATTCTCTTTAAAATGTTTTCATAACCTTGAATGCACTGAGGGGAAAAAACCCCAACACACTTAGTTGATTGGATTGGATCCACTGCATTCTTCTCTCCTCAGAGGACCTTGGCTAAATGTACATTGGTCTAATCGTCATTTAACATTTCCATTTCTAATCGTCATTTAGACTTTGCAACATTCCCCTGCACAGCAACAGCTGCGACATCCAGCAGTTTTAGCCTCTTTGGCAAAGAAGGAGACACACACACGCACACACACACAGAGCAGCCAACACCATGCACCGAAAGAATGACCACAGCTGTTCGAGTTGCACATGTGTGACATCAGTGTTGAGACGGACCACATACAGAAATGGCGGGATCATGCAAAAAGCTGTCGGACGGGTAAGACAATGCTTCCACTGTCTCCTTGAAAATTCCCCGTCTGTCTTTGAAAACCATCTGTGATACTCTCACAAAAAACATTTACCGCTGCATTATGCACATGCAGGTGACTTACCCCCAACGACTGCTCCAGAGCGGTGTGTCGGTCCTCCTTCTCCACCGTGCGCCTGCAATCAGAGCACACCCACAGGGGGAGCTGCAGGGCACTGGGCGTCTTGGCGGGCTGTGCCGTACCGTTCTGGCCGGTGACACCTGCTTCTGAAGGCAAAGCGCTGTCTTTGCGCTCACATCGACACAAGAGGCAGCGGTCGCCGGCCGTGTACGGAGCCCGCTGGTTCAAGCCAAATGTGAATGGGGTCTGAGAGGGCAGAATAGGTAAGAGATTAAAGTGTGCTCAGTTTCTATGCTAGTGATGTGGCATTCAAATGAGCAATGGCAGCGCCTTTTAATCGGGTTAATTGTTGATCTGTAAAAAAAATGTTATAGTTTAATTCAATACAATAAGAGGTAGCAAAAATCCAAGACATTTCAATAGGCAAAATATCTTTCATGAATGGAGTGTATATTGTCACATTTTAATACCAAATTCAATTTTATACAAACGTATGATGAAAAGATCTTAAACAATCCATTAGTCACTGTCTATGCTAAATCTATAATGATGATATAACCAACAGTGGCATATTTTCATTTTGGTAACGCCAAGATATTCTTTCATAAAAGTCACTTGGAAACGAGATCTTAAACTTGAACTAATTTAGGTGCCAATGTGAAACACTCCCTTGAATTGCGGATAAAGACTGGTAGAATGTTGCCTCGGACGTGTCAGCGCTCAACAGTGCAACAAATTGCTGCACTACAGAAATCAGTACTTGAATTGTTCACAGGAGGTGGAGTCCAGCAGTACAACTGGCATGGCCGCCATCATGGCCCTGGTGAGTAGTGTGACTACAGACCTACCGATTGTGTCACTATGGACAATTATTGTTTTGATTTTAGTACACGAAGAAGGCACAAAGAAATGACCAAATATGGCCATCCTTTGCGTGCGCCTCCCTGTGTTGTCATGGTCCGAGTTCAAGATGTAAATCATAGTGGGCAAATATGACATAGCTTCAGAGGGGAAAAAAAGAAAAAAGAAAGAATGGAGCTTGAAAAACATCTGATGCAAATTTACCTGAAGAACACCGGAGAAGTCAGCGTTCACTGGTCCTTCTGTAAACTGTGGTGTAACACTGTTGTTCACTTTGACCTAAGGACAGAAAAAAAAAACCTGAGGTTCACATTCAACCAATCAATGGCCATTTAAAGGTGGAGTCAGCAATTCTGGATAAAGACTTGGTATTTGGACTCAAGAGCCAAACAAACACACCCGGCTCTTCAGTGCACCTTCAGAGGCTCCGCCCTCCAACAGACAGGATTCATGAACTACTGCGGCTACAACACTAACAACTGACCCAACTGAGCAAATGAGAAAACTGGCATATTCCAAAGCACCTGCTGGAGGAAAGAATGCTTCAGCGAGCTTAGATAAGACGAAGTAGAAATGAATATATAGCTTAACTAGTAACTTCAAAATCGATTCGATTAATTTATATTAAACTGTGAGTGCTTCGTGCTGAAATCGATGCTGTTGCAGCGAGGGCCATTTTGGTGTGCAATGTTTAATGTGGAATAGGTCCTTTCTGAGGAAACGGAAAACGATTACTATCAGGGTAAATCACCTCTTTGTTTCTATCATAGCAACAGCTCCTACGTCCAACAGCATTCATGTTTGATCAACACAAGGCGCTAATATCACGTTTCAAAACATTGCGTGCGTGCGTGCGTGTATGTACATCCAAGGAGTCAGGCTACTAGGCAGGCCAAAAATAAAAATATATCGTGTCCACAGTTGATATTTAGAGATTTACTGCAGATTTTGCCAAATTATAGCAACATATTTCCAATCGGTGTGTCAGAATACGCAGAAAGTTTGGTTACTTTTTTCGCTAGTGGCTGTAAATATGATATTCAACAACCCTTTGAACACAAACCTTACATCCACACTCAACATTTGCCTAGATAAAAGGTAACCAAAGCGAAGGTGTGTGATTTCTATCAGTATTTCGGACAAACCATGTACACACACACACGTCCACTGGGCAACTGAAGGCTGGGATTCCATTATTTACAAGCAAACTCCTCTCACAGTCATGTGTGATGTGTGCGGATCAATAAGACAGCAGGTGTACAGGAAGCACCTCCAGGTGACGCCATCGCAGCACTTGTTCATGTATCAATACAGTATAGCTGAGCTGATTTGGGGCCAAACTGTGAGGAGTTCCATGGTTTGGAACTCAAAGTAAACTTGGAAAAAATACAGCTTAGTAAAAGTGATGTAAGGCCCAGCAGTGGTGAAGTTGTCACTGCACTGACCTGTTAGCATTAGCCAGCTGTGGTGTGTGTGTGTGTGTCTCCCTCTCACACACCTGGCTGTCACTGCGTCGTGCTGGATGGTGTCGACCAGTGTGATCGATGCCTGATCAGAAAATCCCTATAAAAGCTTTCCCAGTCTCACAGCTGTTTTTTTAGGGGTGGGTGGGGGGGTGTGTGGGGGGGGGTTGATTCAGCTACAACTGAAGCTAACGGTGTAGTTTCAACGACCAGGATATAAGTGTTTACTGCGGGTTTGTAACTATGTAATAATAAGGATGCTACAATGGCGGCCCAGCAACCACGTCAACCGGGTCAATTAAGCTAATTTATAAGCCGTGTAGGTGAGTTAGCTGGATGCCCCCCCCCCCTCGCATCAGCTCCAGGCCCGGAGCTAGATCCGTGTCGTTGATAACCCCCCCCCCCTTCCCCCCCCCTGTCTCCCCCCCAGGTTTTTGACATCTACCGGTAAACACCGTGCGTCACTCCTCACCTCTCCGTTAACGCCGGCGATGGAGCCCACGTTGCCGCTGCCCGCGTTGCCCGGCGCCAGGAAGCTGACGACGGAGGCAGGTGTCGCGGTGCCCGCGCAGCCCAGGGCCGAGGCAACCCCGGCCTTGCCACCGCTGGTGTTGCAGACAGCACTGCAGCTACTGCCACCGCCCCGCTTGTTCTTCCTGCGTTTAGCCCCGCGCTTAGCATCGGTCGGACTCATTCTCTCCCGCGGAAAAGGAAAGGGGTGGGGGGGGGCGAGACAACGTGCCGTCCGGACTTGGCAGGCTCCCCGCGTGGAATGTCAGCCGCGACGGCTCGGGTTCGGATCCGGGGTGGCGGTTTAAAGACTCCCGAGACGACAGAACCTCAGTTCCATGGAAGTGCAAGCCGACTTCATAGATTCCAATATGGCCGCTGGCTGGACTGCCTCAGCCTGGCTTCAGCTTGCGTTGCAACGTCACGATGCGTCCCCTCGCAAGGCCTTATGGGAAATTGAGTTTTTTTCCCCCCTAAACATATGATGCGTCCGCAAAGAAGAGTGAGAAATTGCAGTTAACTACGGTTAGTAGTGTGTTTGATGTTTATATCATTAATGATAATAATAATCCATTTATTTTGTAGAGCGCTTTTCTTAAAACTCAAAGACACTTTACAGTTTTCAGTTAAAAACAGTGAAATAAATAAGTAAAACAAACAAATAAAACAACTGATGCGTCTCCTCGCTCGGCCTTATGGGAAATTGAGTTTTTTTTTCTAAACATATGATGCGGCCGCAAAGAAGAGTGAGAAATTGCTGTTAACTACGGTTAGTAGTGTGTTTGATGTTTCAGTTCCACACAGAATTATATCATTAATAATAATAATAATCCATTTATTTTGTAGAACGCTTTTCTTAAAACTCAAAGACACTTTACAGTTTTCAGTTTAAAAACAGTGAAATAAATAAAAGAACACAGTGAAACATAGCATAATAAAACAACTGATGCGTACCTTCGCTCGGCCTCATGGGAAATTGAGTTTTTTTAAAAAAAACATATGATACGGCCGCAAAGAAGAGTGAGAAATTGCTATTTGCTACGGTTAGTAGTGTGAGTGTGTTTGATGTTCCAGTTCCACACAGAATTATATCATTAATAATAATAATAATGATCCATTTAGTTTGTAGAGCGCTTTTCTTAAAACCCAAAGACACGTTACAGTTTTCAGTTTAAAGACAGTGAAGTAAAACAAACAAATAAAAGGACACAGTGAATCATAGCATAATAAAACAACTTATAAAAGAACACAGCGATAGTGTCTGTTATCCATTGATGAAGCATTTTTATTAAGATTATTGAGACAGGTACAAATTCCCTACTAAATATGGTGTATGAGGAGAATTCTTTTAGGTTTCCTTCGGATAATTCAGAGACGATGATACACTTGGAGAATTGTGGACTCCTAAATTGGACGATCTATTGTTCAACAACATTCACCACATTCATCATTCTTTGATGGAAGGTCTAACACTCCGTAGTTATAGATTCTGGGGTACCTTTCATATTACGCTGTTCAATTTAGAGAAAAAACATAGTATTATAACATAGTATTTATTGTATTATGCCACCTCTGCATTCACCTTCACTTTATTGCACGCTGTATGTACATGCACATATTCATAGTATTCTAAGTATTCTATTTAAGGCATGTGTACATATTGTTTACATCTTGTTTTTTTTCATTCTCTTGTCTTTTATTCAGTATCTTATTTTATTTACTGTCATCCCATTGTGTTTTACCCTTCTGCTATGACAATATAATTCACCTTCGGGGATTAATGAAGTCATCTATCGATTCACTTTCACCTAATGGCACATTGTATGTACATGTGCATAGTCACAGTAATTATTCTATTTAAGGCATGTGTATATATTGTTTACATGTTGTTGTTTTTTTCATTCTCTTGTTTTTTTTATTGTATTTATTGTCATCCCATTGTATTTTACCCCTCTGATATGACCATCTAATTCCCCCTCGGGCATCAATGAAGTCATCTATCATTCTATCTAAAAACACGTACGCACGCTGCAGGCGCCTCCTCTGAACAGCAGGGGGCGCGCGCGGCCAACGCACGGCGCGCGGAGCTCCGGATGACAGCCGCGGGCCCACGCACTGTGCACATCGCCCTTTCCGGGGTTCAAACCGCACAAGTCCGGCAGAGCAGAGCGGAGTGGAGGCGAGGCGAGGCGAGGCGAGGCAGGCCGAGGGAGGAAACACACCGCCGCTCCATCTGATGCCGCGTTCGCAGGAAGGCCGCCTCTGAACAAGACGCCCCGGCGCGGCGCGGGAAACCCATTGAGCCGAAGCAGCAGCAGCAGCAGCAGCAGCGGCAGCGGCTAACAGTCAGCAGCTAAAGTTAGCCGCCACGGCCGCAGACAGGTAACTTCCACTATCACACTTTTTTTTTTTTTTTTCTT
>CAESWR010000966.1:539622-549730 GCA_903171835.1 Mullus surmuletus
TTTTTTGGGTTATTTGTATGATTGCGAAACACTGGTGAGATGATTTGGATGTTGAATACAAAGGTCAGACGTCACTGTACTCATACATATTGATAATGTCAGGATTTAATCCCTCACAATTTGATAGTGATAGCGAGTAAAGTACTGGTAGTTTGTGTTCATCTCTATCATTTTGGCTTCTTATCGTCCGTCTTTATGCACTTTATCTGTAAAGTTTGCAGGTATGATTGTGTGTTGGTTCTGGTGTATATAAACGCAGCAGTGGACCCTAATATTACATTTTTCACAGTATTTTTGCATTTTTCATTAATTGAACAAGATGCAAAACACATAAACCTCTAAAAATGCTAATAACAACATGCAGAATGTCTATATTGTGCAGTTTTGAGGTAGTTCTCTTATGTAATGTTGCTCCGTGTGTTGTTGTGGATCCCTCACGCCGCCCCCCCACCATCAGTGCCACAGCCACCCCCGCTTTTTTTTAAACTTTATTACTCCGTCCCTGTCTGTTTTTGTTCGTAATCCTCAAACCCCAGCTTCCTTGGCTTTTGTACACGACTCTGCGTCCCGAGATGAATTAGAGGGCAATCCATTCAAGTGTGGGGAACAATGCCCCTGTGGAAAAAAGGGGGAAAAAAGAGCTTCTCCTCGGGTCAGGTCAAGGGGGAGGGAGGTGTCGCCCCGGTTGCTGTGGAGGCCGAGAGTAACATGGAAAACTCAATTCTCTGACGTCATTCCTCCAGGAGGACGATATTGGGGGGCTTGATTTATTTGTGTGGGAGCAGGGAAGGGGGCTGAATAGTCGCTGCCAACTCAGGTCAACCGGAGTCTTCTTTACTGCCTCAAAATCTGTCCTTGTCTTATAAACTCGATTTCGGTTTGCGGAGAAAAACGGCCCAAAATAAATACACAATAAAAAGGAGAAGAAAAGAAGAAGAAAATTAAAGTTGTCCTTGGATGCATCTCTTTATTACACCCCCCCCCCACTCACACACACACACAAACACACACAGAAACTCCCACCACTTCTACCACCCACGTCTCTCAGCTGTTAAGTCAGCCCATAAATGAGGATGAGGGCCACAAAGGGAGGAATTTAGGATTGTTTTCTTTACTAAAATCTCCATATTGGTCATTGAAATGTGTTAAAATAAATTCTTTTAATGCTTAAAAGTCATTGTGAAAGTAAGCCTGATAATAATTTGGTTAAAAACCATCAGGAGGAGATCTTGGCTGAAGGATTAAGGGGATTATTCACCAAAAAATGAAAATTCACCCATTTTCTACTCGTCACTTCGCTGTTAGGTGGGTCAGGGGTCAGTACACAACACATTCTAGGTCGCAATGCTCCAGTACTGCTGTTATCCAAGCTCTTTAAACTCCTTTAAGTCTTTGTAATTCAACCTGTAATCTGCCAATTTTGCTAAGTCACATTGCACTTTCGCTGCAAAATATGTGGGGGCTCACTGAAATGTTGCATCGCATTTTTGGGGGGGGAAACCCACTGCATGCACACAAGATTTTTGACCACATAAATCATAATAAATATGCAGATTTTTGAAGTTTCAGGGGGTAAAAAACCTAACCAAGTATATTGGACTTTTTGAGTGAGCTGAAAACAAAAAAAAACAAAAAGTCTTAATACTTGGGAGTTTTTGTCGTTTAAAAAAAGTACTACCAAAGTCTGAGGTGTGACATATGTAATGTGATGATATGAAATAACACGTGCAGGTAAACATTGTTTATGAGCGCTGCTGACTGAAGGTGTGTAACGTGATCTGCGCGCTGTGTAAGTAGTGTTTTGCAGGTAATGCTCATCAAGCCGCTGCGCCCGCGTCCCCGTGGGCAAACACTTTTCCCCCACTACCACGTAAACATGTTTGCATTCTCTCCGCGTTTCCCCCCCCTTCGCTGTCGTCTCTATGGCGACACCTGCTTTTATTTGTCACCGCTGAGCATCACGGTAACCCCGCACCGCCGGGTCAGGCTGGCTAAAACCCAAACATACGTGCGAGATCGAGCAGCGAGCCATTAATCTGTGAGATCCCGGGCTTCTGCTGGAAAGCCACACGACTGGTGCGGAGAGATTCGCCCGCAGGCCGATTCTTTGGCAGCGGGCTCGGGTGGCCGAGGCAACAATCGGAGTCGGCAGCCAGAGGCGGCGTGGACGGCGAGGCCTGCCGCAGGCCGGACACCGATCGCCTGCTGACAAAAGAACAAACAAGGGGGGATTCAAAGCGGTGTTTTTGATCCCAGGCGGTGTCGCCTGTCGCGCCCCGTCCCTCGGCCATGTCGAAACCTCGCCCGAGTGGGTTTGCGTTTCATCTGGTCTACACTATCTCCGGCTGTGATGCCTTTTGTATTTTTCATTAAGAGATTCAGTGCTTTCTTTGTAACGTGATGTGCGAGCTGCTCCTGGACATCTCTGAAGTAAGTTGGCACGCTTGTCATCGTGATGAACGCTGCTGCCAGCGAGATAACATCCCTTCCTGGCGGTCGCTCTTCCTGTCGATTGCGTGCTCCAACCAAATCCATTTAACACGTTCTTGATACTCAACCGTGGAGTTTCAGGAGAACTGCCCTAATGGCTTTTCTGCAAATCCTGTTGACAAACTCAGAGAAAAACAAACCAACCAGCTAATCGCAAAAAAAAGGGAAAATAGAAGTTGGAGGTATTGTAATTCCTGCCGTTCTTATCGACGGGAATCAGCACGGCTGCGTGGAAGCTTTGGCATGTGTTTCCTGCTGCACGTGCAACCACTGATGCAGATAACACGGGTGAATTTACTCACATTTACAAGCGATCGATGTGTCACGTGTGCTGGAATATTATGTTTAAATCAAAGTCGGGGATCAAAATTCGTTAATTTCAAGAAGGGGAATGGCACTTTGTATTATATAGACGTCATTTTCATCTAGTACAGGTGTAAGAAGTGTTAAAATATCGGAAAACCGCCCATAAGGAAGTGCATCTGTGTATCTCGACTCAGCAAATTGTCTTCTTATATCCTTATTAACAGCCCCGTGTCGCAGCTCACCCCTTACACACACTTAATAAATTTGCTCGCAAGCATCCTTCCATGTGAGGCGTGTGTGTCGGGTCAGCAGCTAAGAGGATAAACAGTCTTTATTTGTTTGAATCAGATTTGCGGAGGTTTTACGTTGGTCATATGATGAAATGAATTCCCTCCGCAGTTACAGGTTAGCCGGGCCGAGGGGCGTGATGTAACCTGCACGGTGGCTCAGATAATCGCTCATATTCATCTTAACCCCCCCCGGCCGAGGCGTCTTCAAACAGTCATTGACGGGGACAGGGACAGCTCGCGTGCTCGGCAAAACTTTAATCTTTAAAATCTCAGAACCTTGTTTCAGACACGGGCCTGTTATTAGCAGATTTGTGCTAAGCTTGAAGGGGAGGGGTGCCACACTGGGAGGGTGGGGGGCTTCTGTGTATGTCTGACTCTGCAGATTTGAGTTGGGTTTTTTTTTTTTTGTTTAACATTTAATCCTCCAACAGAACATTGCTGTCCAGGCATTTCTTGCCCTTGAGGGCAGAGTATTTATTATATGGCACAATTGCTCACCCCTCCCACCCCCCTACGATTAGAGTTGATTTGTGTTGCTGTTGGCAGCCCTCTACTGTTTTGGCGGACTAAAGCCTTTGATTTCAATATGTCCCATATCATCAATAATTTCCTCACACTGTCAACAGAAAGTAATGATGCGCTTGCAAAGATTCCTATCAGCAACAAACGCCCGGTGGGTGGGGCCTGAGTTCTGGTTCGGCGGTGTGAAGGATGTCCACCATTCTAAAAGTTGAAAAAATACCCATTAGTAAAAAATAGCAGAGATCAAGTGGGAAGTTTTACTGAGCTGTTTTGGCATTATAGGTCTTCTTTTGGATAGTTTGGATACCTCTTTTCTATTTTTCCTGATAAAAATAGAAATGTTGTTGGATTAACAGTTTGATTTCTCAATAAGGATGGAAGTGAATCCTCAGCTTTGAACACATTTGCTGATTGGAGCGGTTGGTCACCAAACAGCTGGATGGGGGAAGTCAACCTGGGAATTTCTGAAATTCCAATCAGTGTTTTTCGCCATTTTCTTACACACAAAGTGATTAATCACCAATGTTGAGTGTCAAATTATCCCAGAGAATCATCAAAACTGTTGCAAAAAAAACCCTCCTTTGGCTCAATCAAAGAAGCTGAAGGCTTCCCAAGGGTCGGAGGATGCGATTTGAGAATTCAATGTCATCATTCATGCATCGTGCCACATCACCTGCTACAATCCACTTCATGAAAGTCAGCCTGGTAGTTTTGTTTACGTCATACTCCTCACAGTTAACAGAGGGTTGCGAGAACATAACCACTGGGAGGAGATGAAGAATCAAACACAGATCAAACACTGCTGCAGTTCCTCTTTATTCTATGGAGGATCCCAGCAATATTTTGATTGCATCTCTTTTATTTTTATAGCCTACAGGAGCACAGACGGACGACTGATAGTGTTCTCAGGAGCTGGTTAAAACCCAAACAGATAAAAGAAGTGATTTTCATGCCATAAACACAAAGAATCTGTGGCAAAGAAATCTATAACTGCAGATGAAAGCGTCTCCTAAACGTGTCTATGACAGACTCACCTGTTGCATCGCGCCGCGCACTGTAACACAATCATTTAATCAGCGAGCAAATCTCTGTCACGAGTCATTAAACAGGACTGAAAGTGCAGAACACCATAATACTTTTTCACGGTGGTTAATCAGAAGTTAAGATGCACCAAATGGACCGCCACAGACTTTGCAGACGACGTGACCCACAAACCCACTTCTTTTTTCTTTTTTTTTTATCAACACCTATGCATAATTCTCTGTAAAATTACCCTCTCTAAGGAGATAATCTTTCTGCCAATGCCTTGCAAAAATAATCACCTATTTTCCAAAAACGGTGACGTTCAGGACTTTAATTTTGGGTCTCTTGTCACGTGCGGGGCGCAGATATGTTAAGCTAGAGATCAGGGTGGGAAATCAATAATCTGAGCGACACCAATGCCACGTCCAGCTGCCTGCTCTCCTCTTCAGCTGAATAGGACTTTGATGCTGATGGAGGAGAGACTGGCGTCTATTTATAGAAACCCTCATGAATCGTGGGACGTTTTGAGTCACAGCAGAGCGGCTTCGGGGACAGTTTATAGGTGGATTTAATAGCTTGGGAGCAGCAGGACTCAAACTTTTTTTGGTGGGGGACCGGCTTATTAAAAATGTCAGCTCGCACCCCGCCGTACCTCGGCCTCATTCGCTCCCCGCTGTAGACAAATGATAATCCTCCGCAAACCGATTTGACGGGTTTTAAGATTGAGGAAACGGTCAAATTCTTTTGAGCCACGTTAATCTTCAGTACGGGGTTGATTGCACACTGTTTTGTTTGTTAGGTTTTAGAAGTTGTTTTGCACCTCACGAGGAGATGCACCAGTTCTGAACACCTTGGGACTTGTATTGTCCGACATTTGTGCTACTACATCTTCTTTAACGGGGTTAGTCTTTCATTTGAGTATTTAAGATGATAATATAGGACGATAAAAACGCTAACAGCAGAGCTAAGCTATCTCATGAGTATTTTTACTGTTTTTATGGTTACTAACTCTTTGGCTGCCTACTTTGAAGGATTCAATTTAGAGACGGTAAGAGGCCCGACAGGACATGGAGGTGACACTTATCTGATATTACAAGCTGGCGGACTGACATGATCATTGACGTGTATGAAAGACTAAAGCTCAACCGTCGACTCGCGCAGCCGCACAGATTCCACGAGCCAATTTAGTAAAATAGTAAGTAAACTGAGCTGGACGTGCTTGCTGACTGTGGTAGATAAAATCTCGACGTTATGTAACTTTTGCCCATCAAGAACATGTTGCTTTTAATCCTCATGAATACTTGACAACACCATAAGGTGACACAGGTGAGCCGCCTCCGGGTCATTACGTGGTTCTGTGCGGGTCAGCAGCAGTCGGGTTGGAAGAGCGGGTTGCTTTATTCATGGCAGAGGGCATGAATAATTTACTCCACCAAGGTTCTGCCAAGGTTCACTTTGAAAAATACAGATATAAAAGTACCCAAGCGCTCAAACCTTTGAAAATATTTGACAAATCCTGGATTTTCCCGGACAATGAGTCTCTTGTGGGGGATTTGCTAATTAATGTGAGTTGCACAACCGTCGTCATTATGGGGTGAAAAACGACCCTACTTAATCGGTGTGTAACTTTAGCACGTTTACTCCGGATGACACATGCACACACACACACACATTGGCATTGGGCAAGAGTGTCAGCAAATTTTGACTTTGAGCTTGTGACATGCATTTTATTTGACTAAAGCTGATTTTGTCTGAGGGCAGAGGCTTAATGCGATTTATGAGGCTGGCCAGATTTATATGGCTGCAATACATTAGCGATGCTGCTGCAGCCTGTCACTTTCTGCTCTGTCGGGATGATGAACCGCAGTCCCTCTGCGGCTGTTAACGTGCTACACGCAGCGTAAAGGTGTCAGGTCCCATCCTCGGTGTGTGTGAAAAGGGGATTTTTTTGAGGGCTCTTTTGTCTTTCGGACTCTGTGTGTGTGTGTGTGTGTGATGCAGAGAAAACACGTATTGTGTGTCGTCCCCATTGAAAACAAGACCAGAGATAAGCCGGGGCTGCAAAGAGAGATTCCCCAAGTGAACATGTAGTTGTATTAGTCCCTGAAACCGCGCAGAGCCGGCCAACAACACAGCAAACGCGTGATCCAAATGATCTGGGACCGCAGACGTTGTGTGTGTGCTAGCTGTCATTTTGATGCAGTTTAGTCATTTCACAGAAGCAACCTTCAAGATGACCTTTTCGCTGGATGGTGAAGCTCCACCCTGACAAAAACAAAACAAAATGTAATGTTTGGACTTGTGCTAATGGCTGTAATAGTCAGCAGAAACGACAAATCATGGAGCAAAACCGCAATTCTCACGGCCTAAGGCTAAGTGCAGCAGTGCTAGTGATAAATGCGAATGCCAGCGTTCCTCCATGAGCATTAAAGGGACACTACGTACGTTTTTGACTTGCTAGCAACCTTTCCATCCTGGCCTGCTTGAAGATACAAATGCAATTTAAGTGCACATAGATCTAATAAACTTAGCATCATATATCATAATCGTACACTACAATCTGTATATTTGTCCATATTATCTGTCCATAGAGCCGAAGTTGACATTGTGGTAGATAAAGAAGCTTGAAGTAATACATACTTTTTTATGTGAGGCAAAGCTCAAACTGACAGAGTGTTTTTTAAAGTGTTGAGTAACAGTCAAATGCCGTCACTTCCTGCCCTCCCGCCGCTGTTTGGACGAGCAGAGATCAAAAATAAACATGTCTGATGGCGAAACCCCACCGAGCTGGGGGCAAAGCCGCTCTCCGCTAACGAGCGTTTCCATGGTAATAAGGATGGAGCCGCATTGCCCAAATCTCTTGCAAACGCGCCTCTTTGCCCCTATGGTGTGAGTGAAAGCCCCCGGCTCCCTGGGGGCTCGCTGACCCTCAGGAAATTGAAGTGGAAGTTAGAGACAGGGGATTATTACGGCAGGCGGCGGCGCCTTGACCTTCAGCGGAACACATTGGTGACCGAGAACGGAATGTTATTTGTTTTTGCTCATTGGATTCCACAGGTTGGCACTTTTTTTTTTTTTACCAACCAGGAAATGCTGTCAGGACTAATCTGTCAATTTTTTTTGTCTGTGTGTATTACAAAACTATTTTAATCAGGTGTTGGTTCAGCACCAGTTGCCAGAGCACCAGGTCGTCTGAACTGGATGACGATGGCGGTGACCTGTTTTAGGTCGTGCTCGAGCGCTGTGAAAGCATATGACACACCTCATTTCCATATCCATCATCTACACCCCTGCACCTAATATGGGAGCATGTGGAGGCATTTGTTTCTTGGTCACACGCTTCACCTCATCATTTCACCACAACTTTTCACTTTCCTACCTGTGACCTCCCAGGCATATCTACCTTCTGGCTCCCGGGCAGCTATTTCTGGGAAAGAACACCAAGATCCAGAATCATCCGTTAAGTCAGCTCTTCAGAAGCTTAAAAAGTTGGATTTTTTTTTACCCTAAAATTAGGTCTTTGATGCTTGAGCACAGTTTCATAACTGCTGGCTGAAAACACGCACACGTCTCTATTAAACCGCTTGCCGATCAGTTAGCTATGATTTGGCATTAGTTTGGAAATTGACTTTGTGTACTTACTGGTTCAGCCGCATAAAGGGCGGTTTGCACTGAAGATTTCATGTTGGAGTGTCAAGGACGCCAAAACTCTAATTGTTCCTGGTGTGCTGGTTTACACCTCGCATGGCAGCCTCTGCTGTCAGTGTGTGAGTGATGTAATGTTCTGCATGCAAAGCAGGTTTCAGGTAGAGAAAACACAGCATTTTACCATAACAACTCTGCCGACACACTAAAACAGTGCCAACTTATAGCTTTATAGCTTTAAATGGTATGTTCTCCTCTGATTATTTAGTTTTGAGTAATGTGGTGGAGATGAGTTCATTCACTCCTGCTTTGGGACCTTTTTTTTGTCAGATCTATCAAAGATTTGTTCAAGCGTATTGGTGCAATTCACTAGATCAATAACGAAACGTAATTTAACTAACTTAAAGCATCATTCAATGGTTTTTGTTCCGCTCCACAGGACCTAATTCATCATCATCATCATCAGTTATACAGGGGGGTGTGTCCAGATTTGAAGAACAGGGATCACATCACCTTTAGGTCTTGACCGTGAACTGAGGAGATGTTCTAACCTGACTCACAATGGTTCACCTCTGCCCCTTTACTTTTCGCCTCCGTTTTCTCCACGCTTTCACACAGATACAAGAGAACATTTCCTCTCGCAGGGACTACAAAGCTCCGCACGTCAGAGCTGACAGGTTTTCAACCCGACACCGGCAGACAAACAGCCAGAGTCATCCAGTTGTTTTACCAGCCTGACCCTGGTTTCCATCAGTAGGACCTGTTTGGACACGCAAAGTCCTCCAGCTCGGATTTGCCTGGTCGGGAGCAGCCATTCACGCTGACCCTTGGCAACCTCTGCTGTGTTAGCCTTTACAGACGAGTGACAGTGTGCCGGGCGGTTCCTCGTGGCTAATAAAGACGGATGAGAGCGGGAAGGCCCCGGGGCGGGCAACAGGTGGGACCCTGGAGAAGGAGACCCCCAGTCTGTCCGTGCTGGCGGCAGCAGGTGGATGGGGGAATCTGGAAACAGTTTCTCTGCCCCCCCCCCTCCTCCACGCCCCAGGGCTCCTCCGTATCCAGTTACTGACAGATGTGCTTCCTCCGATTTTAAATCATGTGAAGCGAGCGATGTCAGTTACACCTTTGTTTGTCTGTTGTCGTCCCGTCGTGCAGCGATCAATGTGAAATACAATAAATCGGGCATTGCTCCTGCTGGTTTCTGCGGGAAAAGTCAGCGCACAACATCGTGCGATGTTCAGAGGTCTGCTTCGTCAGGGTGCAGATGGTAACGCCACGTGTGTGTGCTCATTCTTAAAGGAGCACAGTTGGTGAAAAATGCTAATATGTGGTGACACGCTTGCCAGAGGAAGCTACTCCCTCCAAACTAAGAGTGAATATCTGCTTAGGGCCTCCTCAGTAGTATACTTTGTTTCGGTGAATCGCTAAAGGAGAAAAAGCACAAATTGATATTTTTTTACAGAAGCTCACTTGTCCCCTTTGCCTCTGATTGGCTTCTTGATTACTTTTCATATTATATTGGTTATATTTTATTTTGTAAAATCTTGAAATATTCAAGATTTTATTGTTCAATATACAGTAGGCCTCTATTTCTTTTATACTTTTATATCATGAAATGTATTTTTTATATGTTGATAGTCGGAATAGGACTGTTGTTTAACGGTAAAGTCGCACTGCAGGGGTGCATGTATGTGTGTGTGTGTGTGTGTGTGTATATTATACTATAAATCGAAAAATGAAGACCATTTAGTTTGTTTAAAGTCAAAATTGAGCAAACAGGAATGAAAAATGATTGAGCTTTAAAGGTGTAGGCAACTTTCTTGTCACTTAAA
>CAESWR010000966.1:592992-603460 GCA_903171835.1 Mullus surmuletus
AACACAAATGCAAACAACAACAAGGGATAAACGCACTTCCTGTTGAGTTTTAGAGAAAAACGTGGCTGCTGAATCACATAAATCTCACTTACTCGCTTGTATAAATCCCCTGTATCTTCCACTTCCTCAGCAGTGTTGCTCTCTGCTGCCACCGGTGGCGGGAAGCTGCATTACAACAACACACATGACACAACATGTATATTTCAAAGTGTAGTTTTCTTTCTCGCATGTAAATTAGCATGAAATAAGAAAAAGTCTGTTGTTGTGTATTGCTGTAAACGCCATGTAATAGCATGTTATTTAAATAACCTCATTGATGATTGATGCTCCGTTGATACTTTATTTCACTCAAGGTTGTCTCATAAATGATTAAACATGATGAAATATCTCCCGCAGTCAAAGAAAAAGGGACTAAGTCTGGAGGAGAAGAGAACCCGAATGATGGAGATTTTCTTTGAAACAGTAAGTTTTTCCTTCGCTCTGGTCTGTGAGTAAGTAGGAGTCGTATTGGCACAGTCTATAAATGTGTGATTTATGTTTTCTGCAGTAATTGTTTGCTATTATGCAATTCATAAGGGCGAGGTTGATGTTTTTAGAGTCAGCTACTCATACACAGTTTGTGTACAAAACTCAGAAATAACTTCTACGGATAAAGTGGCCGAACGTGGGATGAAAAAAAGGACATTTTTCATTGTAAATTGTCTCTCCTCCTTTTGTAGAAGGATGTTTTTCAGCTTAAAGATATTGAGAAGATTGCTCCAAAGACGAAGGGAATAAGTGAGTAACGACAGTAAAAACCACAAATGTCTCAAATGCTTACATTTCAGGAACAATCTCAATGACCTTCAAAGATCTCACATGTGTTTTTAAGATGCTCAGTCCTGAACAGATGTGTGCAGAGAGGGGCGCCTTTTCTCCTGTAACTGAAAATCTGTGGGTGGATCTTTAAAAGAACTGTGCACGCAAGGCGGCCCAAGCAGCACTAAAAAGCAAGAAGGAATACGAGAAAAATCCAAAATACAGGAACCGAAACACTCGGCAACTTTCACCAGGCCTCGCAAGCTGTAACATCTAACAAAGGAGCCGTTTGTGCACTGCATGCTGGGATCCAAGAGTTTGAACTATGATGTCCAAACTCTGGCACAGGCTGAAATGCATGAAATGAGGAACACGTGTGTAATATTGTCTGTGTATTCCTTTCATTGCGGCGGGTGTTTTTTACTCCCTTCAAGTTGGAAAACCTCGAAAAATATGTTGCAGAGACTTTTGCGTCGCACCGTAAATAGAAATAAATGGCGAGAAATCAAACTGAATGACTAAATACCAATTAAAGCCACTTAAGTAGATTACAGAATCCTACGCTGCCGACTGCACCCTCATCTTGACAACACCGGGAGGTGACGTACTAGCAAAATCGCCATGGCAACGAGCTAAAGATACTGCCGTCTCGATTCGCCTGCATGAGCGGCGGCGCTCCTGTCAGGGGCAGTAACGTAGCGGCTTTTATTTCCCCAAGTTTTTGGGGAAAGCGCATATTCCCTCCGTGTCAGCGTGGAGGCCTGAATTATGAGCACTGAGGGGGCTTTTAAAACTCCGGGCCTGTGCCGTGCGAAGAGAAACAGGGCTCTGTTGTGTGTGTGTGTGTGTGTGTGCGAGTGTGAGTGTGTGTTTGCATGAAATGAGGAGGGACTCCGTTTTAAAAGTGGACGACATCAATCTGCAGAAACTGGCTCGCGTTAGTAGGACGCTGATTAAAAGCACATGTTTTAGACCCCCTTACTTGGGCATGATGTAATTACTAAGAGATGGGGAGTGGTGTGCGTGTGTGTGCGTGTGTGTTGGGGGGGGGGGTAACAGCAGATACATTATCCCACTGAAGGCGAGAGGAAGTGACACAGGGAAGGTTTTAATTTATCTTAACGGCAAAATGAAACTGCTCTCCCCCCCCCCATGTATTTCCAGTCCTTCTCGGCCTCCTAAAAAGCAGATAAGCGTTTTCCTTTCCTCGCAGCGGAGCGGCGTGTGGGAGTATCGCGTTTCACCGACGGCTCCCGTCGAGAGCTAACTCTTGCTCGGTAACATCCTCTCGCGCGTCGCTCTCTCAGGTGAGTGCAGAGACAGACAGACAGACAGACAGATGAGCTGCAGATGTGTGGGCCTGCGGTCGTTGGAGGCGAAGACGAAACCCCGCCTCCCACCTCCTGCCTTCCGCCTCCTCCACAGAATGCCAAGTTATCCTTTTTGCATCAGTTTCACGCTGCCAAATTGATCTAATGTGATGGAGGCTTGTATTGGTCATACCGCCCCCATAAATCAGTCATCCACAAATTAAAGCGGCGCTCCATAAATGGCAGCGACTCCACTGGGGAGGCGGAGGAAGGCTGGAGAATGAAGGATGGCGGACCAGCAATGTTGACGCCTGTGCCTTTGTTCTCCCCCCCCCCTCCTCTCCTCTCCTCTCCCTCCGCGCAGCTCCCATGTCGGTGAAAGAGGTGCTGCAGAGTCTGGTAGATGACAACATGGTGGATTGTGAAAGAGTGGGGACGTCCAACTACTACTGGGCTTTCCCCAGCAAGGCGCTGCACGCTCGCAAGCGCAGGTTTGAGGAACTGCAACAACAGGTGACCGCACCAGACTCGGGCCGGGATCAACTCGTGTTTCGAAAGGCGGCGAGTGGTTACTAAATAACTTGCAACTGCACATCCGCGTGTTGCAACCGCCTTTAAAACCAAAACCCCTGGATTTTACAAGAGGCTCCTCAGGTTCCCCTTCAGATCAGAATCAGAATTACTGTATTGATCCCCAAAACACTAAAACCAAGCTCCCACGAGAGGAACGAAGAAGGAAAACAGATGCATAACAATATACATAAGACTTAAAACAGGATAATGGTTAAAAACAATGAAAAATAATTAGATATGATATAATCCCTAACTTGATCTAATCATGATGTTATAGACCAACAAATAATTCTCTGGGCACAAGCAAACAAATAAAGCACTTAAAAATAAAATAAACCCAATGTGATTATATTTTGCTACTGGTATTTCATAGTCAATAAAAATTTCAAAATAAAAGCCAATATCATGCATTGCTTGATTTGATGCTAAAACAGCTGCGAAAACACATCTTGTGACAGATAATACTGAATTCATGTGGGTTCGTTTAGAAAAGACAAAACTACGCACAGATTGTCTCGTTACCAAGAATTTAATGATCAGATTTGTCATTCTTCAAAACAAACACTCGCATTCCAAACAGACAGATGGTGCCGTCAGTGACTCATGAGACCGCCGGCCACCAGATTTGCGCGGCAGAAGCTCGAAGCGGGTCAAACTGCAGTCTGTTCCACTTTAGACACGGCAGCGTTTTGATAAAGCGATAAAGCGTCAACATTTCCGTTAGAGATGCTGCTATCGGCACAGCGCGCACGTCTGTATTGTGTTAATCAAAGTCAGGATCCAAATGATATGAAATGTCCGTTTAAAAGCACAATAATAATGAGTATCTGATGTTGCATTTCGGCTCTTCACTTCCTGTTTTCGCTCGCTCAGCCGCTTCTACCAAGTATTTGGTGTTTGAAAAAACCTCTGCTTTTGATTTTAAGTGGCGACACACTGATGCTGACACCGATGGTTTGGTTTATTTTCACATTTTATGGCACTTTAATGTCTTTCTCTTAAAGGTTTCTGAAGCCAAGCAGCGGAAAGTCTCTGTGGAAAAGGCGGTGGAAAAAGCCAAAGAAGGCCGTGAAGATACGGTAAGAACCCGTTCATCTGCTTCTACAGGGAGAAATGCAGTATGTGTTTTCAAAATTGTGTGTGTGTGTGTTTGCAGAAAGAACGGAGCTCCCTGCTGAAGGAGCTGCAGGCGCTGCGAGAGGAGCGAGCTCAGCAGCAGGCCGAGCTGGAGAAGTACCGGGAGTGCGACCCAGAAGTGGTGGAGGAGATGAGTGAGTGCAGAGTCCAAACCTGGCCGCCTTCTTTCTAGTTTTTGAGTTCAGCTCTAACCGGGTCGTGCAGGAATCCGGGCTAAAATAGTGCCAAATAGTGACTTCATGAGTCTTTTGATCACTTTTAAAGCATTTTACATTAACTTTATTATCTTAAGTTTGTCCTTAGCCTCTCTGAAGTGTTTGAAATGTGCCTTTGGCTGCTCCAACACATTAAACACATTAAATTACCATCCAAACAAATCATTAGACACTTCACACCACAAGTTTGGATCTTTTCAACATAACTTGAATACTGATGAAGTCATTAGATAAGAAAACTGTGGGAAGTGGGAAAAAGTATCATAAATAGATCAAATATTCAGTAAGAAACAAAACAAAAATGTAATTTATATATTTAAAAAAGCTTAAAAAGACACTATACAGGATGTTAAAACATGAATATTGACTAAATATACAGAAACTATTGCAGATCGTGTTGGACGCTGTGCTGAGAAAAAGCCATAGCCGAGTATTGTGGCAAATTTGGAACAGAAAAATATATTCAGTGTGTGTGTTGTTGTTTTTTTTAGCTAGTAATATATGCAGTAGCGAGTAAGCAGGGGGGAAAAACAACGCAAGCTGGATGTGGTGAAACGTATTTTACACCCTCTTCACACATTTCGCCCAACGCCGTCCCAGATGATCCAATGGCTCTAAAAATAAGCCTGGACGCATCCAAGTATATTTAGATGTTGCTGAAAACAAACAAGGGTCAAAAGTTTCTCACATATCGGAGTCAAACACGTTCGGTTGAGCCCAGAGGATAAACCCCCCCCCGCCTCAGTTTTTAATTGTCGATGTCAAGTTGTCATCTCGTAACCTCTGACCCCTGCACTGGCGGCGACGGCGTTTAAGATGCTTTTAAAGAGGCAGGCGCGGCCCCTGGCTACAACACACATACACGCACACACACACACACACACGCCTCCTCCATGGTATGTCCACACAAAGCACACAGACATTGGCGGCATCCAGGAATCCGCCGCCGCCGCCACCGCGTGTTCGTGTTACAGCTGACCTGCGCCGGAGGGGAGGGCGCTGCCTGATGCGCCCATGTGACACATGTGATGTCATAAAAATATCCAGTCTGTTTACCTGCACCTGCCCAGTGTCCCATTAAGACCGAGCGACCGCTGTTTTTTTCCACTCAGACATCCAGACACGCTGTCTTGCCGTCGTGGCTTGCAGGCAAATACGTCCGGAGTGTTTGCTATTCAAATGAAACAATTTGAGATCACTTTAAATACATTAAATTTTCAGAGCCGGCTTCTCCTGCATGACTCATTGTGATTGATGTGGAAGAAATCTAACACGGGAGGCGAGTCACAGCCTCTTAATAATAACTTTGTCCACTGTGTTTTGACGTCCCTTAGATTTAACGGTAATTATAGTAATAATGTTACTGCGGCAGAATTAGCAAAGAGAACTGGTTATGCTGGTTGGGTCCAAAACTGAAAAATGTCAATGAACAAAGTGTAAAATTCCAGATGGATTCCAGTCATCGACTTTCTTGCAGGCAAAATCTTAAAACCCACATATCTGTATAGATTATTTATTTAAAAACAGAATGATGTCACTCATTGATTTGTGAATGTAGAAGCCTTGGGTTTGACAATGCGTTTGCAACTGGAGGCGATTATTGCGATCGTTCAATCACGCGGGAAGCCGTCTGATTTTCTCATAGATTTCTATAACAGTGGAAACCTTCGCAGATATCGGCGGCGTCTCCGGCCGGCGTGTATTTGTTAAGAGTGCGCTGAGGTTTTAAACCCAAAGCGAATCAACAGCTGCTATCGAAGTGGCTAAATGCGAAGAATGCACTGGATCCATTGTCGGGGAAACCCAACGACCCGGCCGCTAATCAGACGTTTCATCAGGTGAACCGGCTCTGATTTGCTGTTGATACGGTGAAAGTTGATGCCCCTCGCACCCAACCCCCCCCACTAACCCCCCCCCCCCCACCCCAACTGTGGTTTGGCCCTCCTCGTTGAAAGCTGAGGCCTTCACCAAATGTCAACTCTCTCAACTGTTCCGCTCTGGCTCGTTGTACCTGTGTCGGAGAGAGAGAGAGCGACCACACAATCACAAAAAAGCCAGGAAAACTGCCCAGGTCGGATAGATTAACCCGCGTTTTCTCTCATTATCCATCTGTTTCCTCTTCCCCGAGCTGTAAATGTGCCTGCACGGACGACTCAAAGCAACATGAAGAGCGTGTGCAGCTATGCGGAGAGGCGCCGTGTTATGTCTACCGCTCAGGGGGGTTTGGACTCAACTCGCATAATACTTTGAGGCCTGTCGGGGCGTATATGGCGGTCGCGGTCGCGGTGTGTATAGTTTCAGTGAGGACCCGCCGGCACCAACGACACTGATTTAATCACTCACGGCGCGGGGAAATGACATCATCGCTGTTACCGTGACTCAGAAATGGCTGTTACCTGAGTCGCTGCCACACCCACGGGTGCACGAGGTAACACAAAACCCACGTTTCCTGTGGTGTTTAATAGAAATGTGTGTACTAGCATCTGTTACGTCAAGGACTCTGTGATTTCATACGGATTCGGACTGTTTGTAGACGAGCGCCACACACCACGCCACACCACGCCACGCCACACCCGCCGCCGCTGACAGGTGGAGCCGCAGAAGCCAACAAACGCCTGAGTGGCAGAAATCGCGGCTGCGGCCCGAGGTCGGCTGATCTGACGTCACGTCAGGAGACGCCAATCAAAGCCGAACATGTCGGAACATGTAAAAGAGGATCATCAGAGGCATCAGCGACCGTCTTAAGTCAAAGCTGCCATTTGCAAAGGAAAACTTGTTTGTAAATAACCTTTATACCTTTTCACAAATACATTTGCGTATTCAACGAGCTGAACTTATATTCAGCTGTTGTTAAATTGTTATTGAGTTTTAACCGACTTAATCACTTAACAAATCTTCCTATTTATTGATAAAGGAATGTGTTGATAATCATTCATCATATTGTTAGTTATTAAAGTTTTAACCAACTTAGTCACTTAATAAATCTTATTATTTACTTATTTACTTCTAAAGAAATGTGTTGATCAAGCCGTTTTTTTGCTTGAAATTTTAAATAGCTGTTAATGGAGGTGAAAATCTAATATCCAAACTTACATACTTTGACCGTGAGGGACATTCTTGTCTGACCCTGACCTGATTTTTTTTTTTTTTCCCGCTTTCATTCCCCAAATCAGCGGCTCGACATCCAAAGCCTCTTTTCAAAGGAACTCAGAGAATAAGCAGAAATGCAGCGAGCCCACAGGTGGAGTCCCGGCCGAGCCTGGAAGTCGGCGTCTCTCTCCGATTGCGGCTGAAATCTTTGCTCTCGCTCTTTGTAGCTGTGTTTCGGTTGGCTTCCCTCCCCGACTCGGGAGTCACTCAAGTTCAGTCTCCTCAATTTCGGCTCGTCGGTGGCGTCGGCAAACGTGAGAATCCAAAGAAAACAGAGAACACGGGTCGGCGTGTGACCTCTTCATGACCCGGGCAGATATTTTTCGCCCGGCGTCGACCCTCGGATCCACTCTGATATTTATTGAAGTCGTTTCGGCGAACAAATCCGCCGGCTCAATGTGGCGCCAATTTACGCCGCCCGAGTCCAACACGCATATCTGCGGATACTTAATACCGAACCGCTGGTGTAAAAAGCTGCAAAGGATTATTCCAGGTGCTGAGCGGCTTAATGTTGTTACCTGCTGCTGCTTCAGTTTTTTTTTTTGTTTTTCTTTTACGAGCTCTCACAGATGTCACTCAAAGCATCAGCACGTCGGAGCGCATTGTTCGGCTTCATCTCGGGTTCTTCAAGGAGCTATTTTGAGCTTCGGGGGCGGCTGAGAGCTCAAATTTAATTGGGAACCACCTCCTTACGCAGTTTGGGCTGAAGCCGTTTCCCTCAGTGCCCCCGAAACCCCCTCCCTCCCCCAACACCCAACCCCTGATGGTGTGTCGTGCCAGGGGTTTGCTTTTAATTGTGGACTCGGTTGCGGAACATAGCCGGGCTTTTACATCCAGGCATTTTATTTGGTTGGGTCTCAAAAGTTGGGGGGGAAAAAAGGAGAAAAGTGGGAATGTTCTGTTTGTCTCGTCTGTAACACAATACTTTGTTTTTCACGCAACATACCTCAGTGTTAAATAGTTTACCGGTACTGTATACTGTATACATGCCTAACATTTTTTTTTCTCACAGAATTACTGACTGCATTCAGCAAACTGAGTCTTTATAATAATGAGATTTTTTTAAATGTTCACTTCAGTGCAGATGTTGATGGCAAATTGTGTTTTGCAGGAAAATCAAACGTTGTTGCAAAAGAAGCCGTTTCCAGGTGGACAGGTGAGTCCTTCCTTTTATGTATTTAAGATATGTTTTTTTTACTCCTCTTTGGATTCAGCAGTGTGGAAAACAAACATTTTTACCGTGTGTAAAACCGCTCACAGCCTGCAAAAAGCTGCATTCTGAAAGCTCCTTGTCAGCACATCGGCTGCCTCTCACCACCGCTTTAGGTTGACTCTTGTGGTAACCATGGCGACGGCTGACCTCTGAGGACCCTGCTAACCACCGTGACCTTTGCTGTTTTGTCTCTCTGGGTCAATATTGTCCATGAGCGGCTCGCGGATTCACTTTTGAGTTGGCGCGAGCGGCTCTCCCGCTAAACATGGAATTAAGCTAATTTTTGGAGAGTGACTCACATCTTCTCCTGACTGGGTCGGCGCCGCTGGAACCGCCGGACCTCGGGGACTGCGGGCCCTCTTTAGAAGTATTTTGTGAGAACTAGCAGGATGTCATTTCTTCCAGCAATCAATCAATGTTCTTTTTGAAGTGTATTTGTCGCAGCGAGCTCTTATTTTTGCGGGGATTTATGTGTTTGGTGGTTGATGGGCAGAAACGAGGTAAACGCAGACGGTCCACTTTCTCACCAGAAGAAGCGGCAGTTTACTTTTTTTTTTTTTCTCCTCTTAAATGTGGAGCATTCAGTTAACTCCCTCCCGCCTGAAGCCTCCCCGACTGTGGCTGCTTTTTTGTTTGTTTTTGACATCTTTTTACAAACTCGCTTCAACCTGTAGGCTCGACCCGCCGACACGCCCACACGTCAAGGCAACACACTCTCATGGCGACGCGGCGGACCGGCACCGCCTCGACCACGCGTTGCCATAACAGAACTCGCGGCGCAACTATGTGACGAGACGCGGGTGCATTTGCAGTGGCGTGACTCAGACGCCGGAGATTTAAGCTCCTGATAGGGCGGGAGGCCAGTTGAGTTAGTCCACGGGTTTGATCACCTGCAAGGCGCCGAAAATAAAACAGGAAGAAGAGTAGCGTCGTAATTAAATGTTTCTTACGTCCGGCTCTGTACAGGATAGAATAAGGGTCACCAGCCTTTTTTGGGCTACTTCCTGGAGTCATTCGAAGGGCTTCCGGTTTCACGCTGGCCAAGAGCTGCAAACACAGAAGCGCTGCAAAAGCGATGCGCTGAAAAAAAGAGAAGCGCTGCAAGAGAGAAATGCTGCAAAGGAGATGCACTGCAAAAAAAACAGAAGCGCTGCAAACTAGGCCAAACAGGTCCAGGTATTTGCCTTGCTAGCAAAACGCCAAGCTGCTAGCCATTGCGTGTTTGCAGTCGCCGAGCAGCTTTTTCTTCTTCTGCAAACATCTGCCTGCGGTGGTTGAAAACAACAAGAGCCGTGGGAGTCAACCGGAGTGTCCAACTGCAAATCTGAAGCTAGCTTGAGGACAATTGGTGGAAGCTAGTGGACGCATTGATACTAAAACACAGATTATAGGCACGTCGCCATTGGCTCCATTAAATGAAATGTCCGTGTCGGCCATGTGCGCCCCGGACCATAACGCCGCCAGTCCAACCAAACGTCTACTGTGAAAACGACTCCATTGCCCAGATTATTTCCAGGTGCCGCGGGAAATCCCGTGGAAGTGTGATCCGAAAGCTTCAGTCAAAATATCTCCCCCACTTTCACCAAAGCAGCTGTGGGCGAGCGCCTCCGAGCAATTACTTTGTTTGTTCTTGGAACCGGTCCTCCTCGCCGGGTCCAGGAATGTCCTCCCTAAACCCCAGACTGGCGGTGCTATTTCAATCTGGAGGGACTGGTGCCTTTCATTAAGCATGACGATTCCGATATTTGTGTGTGCGTGTTCTTTCAGATAACATTTTCGCCATAAAGTCATGGACCAAGAAGAAGTTCTCCTTCGACGACAGCCGCATTAATAAAGCCTTCGGGATCCCGGAGGACTTTGACTACATGGACTGACGGCGCCGGCCGTGGGAATTAGAGGTTTTTACGGGTTCAGGTCTGAAGGTGACGGCTCTGGTTTGTGTTCTGGAGTGCAAAACCTGGACCCGCATCTGAGGTTCTGAATAAAGGTTATTTTAATAAAAGTGATGTTGCTTTTATGAGCTGAAACTTTGCAGCAACCAGAGACACAGGGTGAGCGAGGGTGGGGGTGGG
>CAESWR010000966.1:607824-625592 GCA_903171835.1 Mullus surmuletus
GGGGGAACATGCAAAATGTTGCAATTTACGAGGCTGTAATTACCACAAACGTGCCTGAACCGGAGATGATGGAGCAATAATTGCTGACTGTGTGGGCAAAAAAATCATATTTCATTATGAATAACGGGATGTGTGTAATAATTGACACATGTTAAAGAATTAAAAGCTAGAACTTCCATTTTCTTGTCGACAAAAAAGTAGTAATTGACACGGATGTGAGCAAACACAGCATTTTTTTTTATTGTAATGATGATAAAAGAGTTTGTGTTATTGACACAGTTATTCTAGCAATAAAAGGTAGAAACAAGCCTCCATGTAATGCCGCACATATTTGAAAAACCTGTTAGCTTTGCCGTTTACACCGCAGTAATTACTACAGCTGTGGCCAAACCAGAGCTGATTGAGCAATATAGCGTTTATAGTTTGCTGACTATGAAAAAGCGAAGCTGTTGGAGAGGAGGGTGGAAGCCGTCTGTATGTCAGCCGCTCTACCTTGCCGGGCCGTTGGCAGATGGCAGAATTGTTGACATTGGTAGGTGTCATGTTTAGATAAGCGGCGAGTGAATGGAGCCATTCTCTCAGTTACATGGGCAATGTGAAGCAGAGCATGGCGTGCTCTCTTCTTTGCGTCGGCGCTCGGGGGGGTCAGCTGCTCGAGTCGCCAGCGACGCCGCCGGCTCCGTTCGAAACCCCCTGTCTCGGGAAGCGTGGTGTCATGTGCCACGACGGGTTGTTTCAATGCATGCGTCATTAGGTTGAGCGGACGCCGTATTGTGCTCATAACTGATAACCCGTACTTTTTTTAAAGCTTTCTTTTAAGATGCAACAACCTATGACTTGCATTAGTGTGACGATCATATGATTTGGAGTTTAAGTGCTGTAGGTGGCTCCTGGGCTGCCACATTGTCAGATTAGTTCAGGTTTCGGTGCCTTTCATCAGCCTATTTGCACGCCGACCCGCGTCGCAAACATCTCAAACCCCTCTCAAAAAAAAAAAAGCCTGCCAGTAGAATTCAATTACAAATGTGTCGCTCTAGCTGAGTATGTTCCTTGTCCGTCTGTGGTCTGTCATTGTTGTGCTTAATCAGCTGAAAAGTCCCACTCACTTAAGCCATTAGCACGGTGAGCTTCAAAGATGCTGCAGGATTGACGCCGGTCGAGTCCTTTCAGGCGGCACTTTGGTTCTTTCTCCATGTTTTGGCAAAACTTGGATGGGCAGATATGACATTCAAGTGTGTGTGATGCAGTAAATTATCGGGAAATTCACTTAAAAGAACCTCTCTGGGTGGGTGATTGGTGTATTTTCTGTTTTTAAGCGCAAGCTCGCCATCAAGCAGTCAATTTGAACAACCAATGACACAGAGTAGCATCGTTTGTACCCATCTTCAAATATTTGCTATCTCGCAGTCTCGCGGCACTCAACCGTGGCGTTGAAAAACAGTCTGGAGTTGTTCATTTGAAGATGACACTTCTTTCATGTTTCCCTGCTGTGCTCCCTGCTGAGATTCCATCAGGATGCTTGGCGAAGTCCCTGCCGACCATGTTAACGGTAATTTTCCACAGGTCCCCGCTGTATTTGCACTTGCTCCCGACGGGTGTTTTTGCACTGTGGTCATGGAGATGAAGTGACCCGCGATGTCCCAACGGAAACTCTATGTTCGAAAAAACCAGAGCTTATCTCTGCGGGTCGTACTCGTCTGTCTCTCTGTCTGTGTGTGTGTTTGCGTGTGTTTGTACTGCAGGTTGGACCGCTGTGTTGTAATGTTCAGGTACTGGCTGTAATGTAATGGTCAACTTTGTGTGGATTTTCATAGTCTACGATTTAGAGATGAGGCAAATGTGCTTCTGGTTTAGATTAACATGGTTTCCCCCAATAATCAAGTTGGGTTAATGTGATAATCGAGTGAGCGCCTGAAAGGATACTTAGCTACTTGCAGGAAACACCATTAGTGGTGCAGAAAAAACGTAATTAGGATGAGCTTTTCTCTTTTTTTCATGGCTCAGCAGCAACAACTTGAAGCTTGAGAAGATCGAGAAAAGACCAAAGTTCATTCTTCAATATTAATTGTTGCTTGGCTACCAGAAAGGTCTTGTGTTTTGTTTTAGTCGTTAATCTTCAGAGATGTTGTGTTCATGCCTCAATGCTCTGTGCAAATTGTGAGAACATGTATCATCCAGCAGCGTAGATGTTGGTCGTTTTATTCTGAGAAACTCGCTCTGCCAGTGTTGGCAGAAGCCGCCGCCTTCTGTCTATTTCAGCATCGAGGTGGAAATGCTGCAGTGCCAGTGTTGCTTTCCCAAGGCTTTTCCAGTTTTTTAGGTTATATTTCCTCGTTTATTTACAGTGAAATCATATTTTATGCAAAATAAAACCAGTTTTGACATTTTGAGAAACTGAACCCAGATGTGCCGGGGTGAAGCTAACCAGGGTAATTGGTGGTCGAGCAGCGTGCATCAAACCTTCAGAAATAAGAAATGTTTTAGAGTCTTGCTTTTTTTTTTTTTTCGTTTGGCAAACCAGTGGGGTTTTTCAGTTTATAGGCTGCAGAGACATTGGTTTATCCCTTTTATCAGCTTAAAAAGTACGTAATCAGTAGTATTGGTGATGCGTCAGATCCTTGTGGTGTAGCTGTCAGATAAGGTGACATCATCAATGGAGCTTTGAACATGTCAGTAGGGTGGAAAACAATCTCTTCAACTACATCTAGAAAACAAAAGCTTGTGTATGTGTGTTTATAGACCTGCCCAAAGAGTTTGAAAGTATCTGATGTGGACAAAAAGCTAATATCCTGCACTCCTAATCCCATTTAGCCTCCCAACATGGTGTGTTTCTTGTGTTGCAATTTGTCATATTTACATCCTCTCTTTCTGTCTCGTGCAGGTGGAGAAGGGGCCAAGAAAAGATGGCCTTCCGCTGGAGGAAAGGTACGTTTCACGGCTGATTTATCTCACAAATTTATTATTCCACATTCATGACAGTCGGCAGCCACGGACGAGAAGGTGTGAGAAAACCATTTAAACCCTCGCCGGGTCAGACGCGGGTTGCACGCTGGCTCAGCACGTACAAAATAACCAGTTTTTACAAGAATCACTTCCACCTGTTTGGCGATCGGCACTCGGGAAGTCTTTCCACCGAGCCACGTCATTATCAACAAGCCAGGCAGCGGATTGCATCATCCCAATGCGTTATCTCATGTATAGTAGACTGCAATTCAACCGGGAGAATGAAAGCAGGCTGCGGTGCGGCTTTGGCTCGCGAGCCGCCGAGTGGAAAAACAACCCAACATCTTCATCGCAAAAGAATGACAGTCTGTAGAAGCACAGAGCCGGGCCGCCGGCGGAGAAAGCACTCCGGACTCGCGGCGAGAAGGCAGAAAAACCTCCACATGTTAGAAAGCTCCTGCTGAGTGACGTGTTTACTACACAGAATTAAACTGTATCAACACGCCGGAGCTTTGGGTTAACGGGGTTCTGTGCGCGAGCTGCTGCGGTTTGGGTGTAATGGGTCCGAACGGTCCCTGAAGAGCCCTTTAAAAAAAGTCTTCCTCTGTATGCGGGCTATGTTGTTTATGTTGGTGAGTGAGGGGGTGTGTGACGGAGAGAGTTTGGGGGCGTGCGTTGTAGAGGCACAGAACCAAATTCCTGACTAATTTTAGAACTCCTTGAAAGAAAAAGGAGGGGTGGTCTGTCTTTCCCAGCTGTTTTTTTTTTTTTTCCTTCTTCTTCCTCGTCCCCATGCTGAAGATTTTTTGGAAAATAGAGGTTTCTACCAAAATATCAACAATTCTCAGTGCTATGCGGCAAGAATGTGCCTACTTTAGTCACTCATAACCCGCTGTGACACTCGCACCCGCCCATTTTAGTCATTTTTTAACTTCTTTTTCCCCAAACGTCGCTCATAAAATTTGAAGCCCCCCCTGCTCCTCGTTGTTCGTGAGAAGCAAAGCCAGAAGTGCGAAGGCTCCGGCCAGACATATTCCTAAAGTGGATTAGGTATGTTCCCCACACTCGAGTGTTCCTCCACTCCGTGTTTATACCTTAACATATTGGGTAACATTTGGCTGACTTGTCTCCCTTGCAAGATATTTGTACCTTGTCCCGCGTGATTTTGATGGCGACTCTCTCGTTTTATGGTACTTATTAAAACGCAGATGTGTTGTACAACAGCGGCGTGCGCTTGTGCGGTGAAATGTAACTTCCTGTGCGAATGAAGTCTGCTTTTTTTAACACGCTATAGATGGGAATTCAGTACGAGCATGGGGTTTCCTCTGTCAGAGGGAGTTTTAGCTTGGATTGACTGGGGGGAAAAGGAGTGGTTGTGTTTTTTTGTGACTTTCAATTGAATGTAGTCAATAACATGCAATCATGGGTGCAAATGTATGTCGCAAGTACGAACCAAAATGTTTGTGCAGCTCCGCTACATTGCGACATTTATGATGCGGCAAACTCGCGGCGCGGAGCAGGAGTGCGTCTATTTTTAAGCCGAGGGAGGTGAGAGGCAAAGGAGGCTTTGCAGAGCAGGTTGACCTTGGGACCTCCGGAGCTGTGGGCGGGGAGGCCTCTCGTGCCCGGGTTATCAGCCACTTGGCACGGCTGCCATCACTCTCTCTCTCAGGCCCACAGTCAGGCGGGCGGAGGGTGCGGAGGTTAATTATCTCCCTTTGTGAGAGCAGCCCTGTGTCAGAGCTGCACTCGTGGATCCACTCGCCTTTTTTTGCTTGAACTCCACCGCAATGATTTATTAATGGCACCGCTGCTCTTTCATTCTCTTGTTGAAAAAGATGCATCTCTCTGAAGCGAGCCCACTTTTTGCTGCAATGCAGTCCGAGCGGACCGACTCGAGCGTTGCTCTGCCACATGTTTTAAATTAGGCTGCCGTCGCTCTTATTGTTTCCCCCCGTCTTGTAGAAACGCCTGCGAACACCAGCTGACCTAAAGTCTCCTCTGATCCTAACCTCTCCCCCGGAGCTTGGTTGAGGTCACTGCAAACATTGACTTTATTTGAGTTAGATCCAGGGGATCAAATAGCGCCAAACATAACTTGTTATTTTCGTACCGTGGCAGTGGACAGAACCCTTGGACTACAGCTCAGTGGTATGCTTGTTGAGTTTTTTTTTTTTTTTTCTTCTTCAAGGGCAGCTGCTTTTGAATTCACAAAAAAAGCTCAGTCACTGACACACTCAGCAAAGTAAGCGCTCTCTCATCCAGCTTGTGAAGATAAGACGCGGCACTTTGCACATTCGCACTCGATCCGGGCCGCTTGCACGTGTGCACATCAAACCTTTTTACGGGTCTTTTATTCACGACCATAAGTGGCGTTTTGATGAAATAAGTGGCTGGGTGATAATATAACTGCTGATGTTCCATGTCAAATTGCAATAATAGACCTCATTTCCTCACTGCGTTTAACCCTTTATGGGATGTGTGCAGGGCTTGTCCTTGGACTAATAAGGTTCGAAGGGTTATGAATTATCAAACATTTGTGGAGTGCTAGAGAGAGAGTTCCTAGTTACATATACACTTCCTCCAGAAAAGTTGGAAAAGAAAAGTCCTAAATGAATGCAGAAATGCAATGGAAAATGCAAGATTTTTAGGTCAGGTTATTATTGTATTATTGCATTGACGTTGATAACTAAAGGTAGTCCCTCTGGAAAAACCCATTGTGTGACCCTTCTTCAATAATCAGTGGCCGATTATGCGTTGAATTATGTGTATATACTGTAGGAACCAATGATAAAGGAAGCAGCACGAATCTTATCACTCCAAACCTTCCTGCCAGCTTATATGTGGTTCTTGGGGTTGTACTGCATTCTGCCTCGTGGCAGAACATCTGTAGGGAGAAAGAAAGTGAAAGTGTAACCGTCTGGGTTTTATGACATTTGACTGCTAAGGCTGATTGAATGAAGCGAAGCGGTCGATAATGAAAGGCTGTTGGTTTCTGGCGGTTGCACTATTTATCTCACGTCTCAGATGGCAGCGTGGGGTTGTCTGCGAGTGTAATATGATGAATCCACACCCCATTAAGGTGGCTCATAATCAAAACACTAAATTCTTTGTGGATTGTAGCCAGTTGCTGACTCAAAGGTGCGGCTGTACTCAACCAGTGCAATCAATGCACAGGTACTTTACAACTGGGTCCAATGGCCTGTAACTGGTAGCTCAAAAAAATTGTAATTAAGGCCCCATTTAGAGTAAAAAACATTACCTTTTTGTTTTATTTGGTCTTGAAAGCTGCTGTGTCAACAAATGTAGTTGTATTAAAATGGCTGATCAAGCAGGTAACATTTTCGGGTGTGGTTGAGTGGTGATTCGACAGATGTACTACCTCTGTGACTTCTCTATCAGGATTGTGGGACTGCATGTCCGCGGAACTCCACCCTATCTTCCAAATATTGCCATCGCGTGATCAGAAATGTCTATATGAGACCGCCGATCACTGCGTGGCCTTTGCAGCAGATCTGAAACGCGTATGAAGAAATCCAACCGGTTCGTTAAATGACTTTATTTGATAATGTCATTATTAAATTGAATTACCACTATTTGTTACATTCACTGAGTTGCTTGAGGCGCTGCTTCCAGAGCAGCAGCAGTCCTTGCTGGTTACTAAAGAGTAGTTCAGCAACTTCAGTGCATTTTTACAGATATTAATTATGAGGGATCAAACAGCCCTGGCATTGGATCAGTATTGGCTGCGAGCAAAAGCTAAATAATGTGTTTGCGGAATAGGTCTATCTAACAACTTCCGTGCGAACTTGATCAAAAAGCGATAATTTGTTTTGTGAGGTTGGTGGTGCACATGCAGTACAAAAACCCGACCTGTGAACCATGTCCAACCACACAAAGCAGAAGCAAGTCTGAGCAACACTCTGCTGTAAATTACAGCCTCCCTTTCTGTCAGCAGTTTTAGCAGTGTGAGGTCTGATAGCCGCGTCGATATTTCACACAATTAGAAACACCGTTGGGCCTTAGAAGTAGTCGCCCTTTAAGAACTACCAGTAACCGTCAACCCTGAACAACTTCAGGGGAATATATGCCGTTTTTTTTAAATGGTAGAATTACAGGAAGGACGGAGATCCACAACCAAAATGATGTAAACAAAAATTTTGACATTGCTGCCCAACAGGAAACTATCCATTTCCTAACATCTGTGTAAAACAACTTGGCTCATGTTTTTTGTCGAATGACATATATGAGAAGTGCAATTTGAACATCAGCCATGACCCTGTTCTCGTATTTATTGAAAAAATGTTTGCGTGCTGCTCATCAAAACTGGTTTCACTGCTGTTTGTTCTTGTTGGCCCTAATGCCGGCCATTTCCCACTTCCCTTGTAATTGCGCAGACTTAACAGTGGAGCAGTGCCCTGAGAGAGAAATCGATAATGAAAATTATTATTAGTTGCAGCCTCGATGCATCCCCAGCAGCTGCTTCTTTCCAGTTATTAGCGTCACTTTATGAGACATGTCCCATCAGCGGGAGAATGAGTCAGTCATCGTTTATAGTGACAGTATCTCACCGCATGTTTCCTCACTCATGGCTGAAAGTGTAACTGGAGTGTAACCTCTTCCATCACAGTAATCTAATTGTTTGTGAGATCATTGCAGAAAGGCTCTCCGATGGAAACTCTCCATTGTTGGTTTTACCAAATGTCAAAGTTGTTGTCATGTTTTGTTGTTGTGGATTAGATTGGAGTCCAATTTTGGAGCTTATAGATACAAGACCAGCGCAGAAGTACCCGATGAACACCAAAAGAGACCAAAAAAACAACAATTAAGCATGTAAACCACACTGGGAAATGGTTGAAATCCAAAATTAAAGCTATATAACAACAGGCAAGTTAATAATAAACAGTATATGTGGCCAAAAATCAAGAATATGGCTTGAATGAATAGATGTGACAGGTTTTTTTTGATGACTGGGTGAAGACGCGGCTCACGGCAACACAAACATCAGAAGGAATCCAGGCTTAATCACGATGTTGCGTTCAGTCGGGTTCCCCTGCGGGCGAGATTTGCTTTCCTACTAAATTCCTTGTTATTGATGTTTGCAGGTGTTATGAAATCACGCGAAGGCTGCAAGACAAAGCTTGTGTGAAAAGCGTTGCCACCAAAGGCACAACACACACTCTACACACACACAGGTCTCTGCAGTGTCATGTAACGGCTGCGTGTCGTTTATTTCCACCGTCGCAGATCAGAAGGCCTCGCCCTGCGCAATAAGAGTTGGAGCCCGACCTCTCGCCTCGCCTCTCCTCCCAGCCCACACTCTGACCACGCCGTCCAGCGCTTGTCTCCTCCTCCCGCGTTCCCATGCCTGCCGTCTCATGCGCCGCCACGGCAAGAATAACAGATGCTATCACCCGGCGGCGGCAGATAACCATCAGCAGGCCGTAATTAATGCCAATAATCACCTGCTTCCCGGGACCAGCCTGCTGTAAAACCGCGGGGAGAGGGGGGGGGGGGGTCTGACGGGGGCAGACCGTGTAGACGAGGAAACTTCGGAGCCACTCCCAGTGTGTATTTGTAACCAAATTTAGAGTGCAGAGTCTGTCTGTGCGCTTTGAGGAAGTGTCACTGCAGGAACTGTAGTTATGGTATGAATTGGCAGGCCGTTGCCGCTGTGGGCTCAGCAAAATGCAGTCTACAGTATTCCTCTCTGCTGCTGCTCGCTTTTATACTTCCTTTTTTATTTTCGGTTGGTACGTATTCATTATGTGCCACGCTTGTGACGATATTTTTAACTGATGCTGACTTCATTCTCGTCTGTGTCTTTTCCCCGCACAAATACAATAACACGCCTTGCATTTTGAGTGTTTTCTCCTCAGCCGCCGAAGCTGGTGTGAAACGTGTACTTTTGTTGTTCCGCGGCCCACTCCTGTTTGTAGCGCGACGGGCATCAGGATGTGAGGTCGTGCCGTCCGTTCATCCGTCGCAAGAGTCATTCATTTAATGTGGAGTTGCATGCCGGAAAATCCCCCCCCCCCTAGTTATCGTTGCAGACCATCGCAGCCACGCCTGTTGTTTTCCATGTGTATTGCAGCTCCACACGGCTTGTTGCTACTTGTGTGTGTTGTTGCCGCTGTGGAAACGTTGGCTGGTGCTCTCCGTTCGCCCCTGGTTTCCTGTTTGAGCGAGCATACCTCACCTACCGCGTCTTGAATCCTTGGTTAAAAAGCGACTCATTCTGACGAGGGATCGGGTGAAGTCGGGCAAACGAGGGGAAATATCGCATCGCGTGCTTTTCTGCTGCCCAATATGCGTTTTAATGCGGTTGTCTGTCGACCAGCTTTGGATGCGAGCCTCAAAACGGACACATCTCTTTTTAAAGAAGAAAAAAAAAAAGGTTAGCATCGCTTGTTTTCATTTGTGTCATTTTGTGTCCCCGTGGCATCTCTTAAACAAGGGTGCATCGTGGGTAATTATTTCGGTTGATGATGAGATCCACATGAACACATACACACACACACCTGCCGTCAGTCAACAGCTGTCGGCCTTATGACAACAGATGTCCGCCTTGTTTTGTCAAACACACATGTGCGAACACACACACACACAAACACAAGCCTAATTCAGCTGCTGCTTCCCTGCGTTGTAGCGTCCACTCCCAGTGTTCGTTGTACTGTATGTTCACATTTCCATGTGTAAATGTCAAAAGCTGATGTGTTTCAATCTGTGTGTGTGTATGTGTGTGTGTTGTGGGGGTGTTTCCTGCTGTGTGTCTCTTGCGGTTAGTTACTGGCGTTCAGCAGTGCTCTCGCGTCAAAGAGGAAGACGCTTAGATTTTGGCTGCACCTGCTTTGGTGGTCCGCAGTGGAAGGTCACGTGACACCGATGTCGGCCTTATATCAGTCAGACGCGCAGGTGTCGCTTGAATGTGACATGTGCCGCTCGTTCTCCCATGATGCACTTTGCACAAACTCTCAGGTTACCTGTACTTCACTCATTCAGCGTTGCTTCTCTCACTGCTCTCACTGCCAGTGACTTCAAACAAACTTTGTCAGAAATTCTGACCAGCACCAAAGAGAAAAAAGAGATGTTTATCAAGGTACTTCAAGAAAATGCAGCAAAATTTGTTTCTGCGAGGCTCGGTGTTCCACACAATGTCTCCATTGTTTTCCCTTTCTGCGAAATGTTATATTTTTGGTGGGCCGAGGTCAAAACACTGCTTTGATTTGCGACAGAATCGCAACTTTTGGAGCGAATAAAAAGAGAGCTTTCAGTCCGGACTGGATTGAATTAGACACTGGAACTAGCTGTTAATGGTCCGTGATGTGATTTTATTTTATGTGTGTATCTTTTTCTTTTCTTTTTTCTCTTTTTTTCGTGCGTTTGTTAAATCTGTCGGTGTGTTAGATTGGGTTTCATCTCTGGCAGTGAAGCTTTGTGTGTTTCCCCACTTGAAAGTCGACTTGTGTTCCTCTGCCGCTCAGCGCTCGCCCTCCTGCTTTCGAGTTTTATTATCTCGTTATTATTATCTCGTTTCTGCACCGGCATGATCTCGGGCTCCTCCTCCAATGAAGGGGGAATTAAGCGGTTTTTGAAGCACCTGGAGCGGTAATAGCTTTAACCGTTAATTCCTCCCAGTCAGCTACCGTCACATGCATGTTGTCAAGGGCAACCGGTGTTCTTGTCCTTGGGTGTTGGCAGAAGGTCAGGTGTTTGTGTTGTTTAATGCTTTAACTGACAAAACTGTGCTTTATGGTAACAATCTTTGTTTCTCCTCCTCTCCACCAGCTCCTCTCTATATGCTCGGGAGAATGGGAGGCCCTTGCATTTTCAGCCCCCGGCGCTGGAGTTTGGGACTCAGTAAGTTCAGCTTCCCGATTTCCAGTTTCACATGATGTGTCTTAACAAGCATGGATGTCATACCGCTACCGTTATGAAACCCCCCTCATCACATGCCAAAGAACCTGACAACGGGACAAAATGTGCTCCGATTCACCGGACTTGAGAAACGTTTTGACGTTGATTTAACCCGACTTAGAATACCAAAGTGCTGCAATGAAGACCGGCGTTTTATAAAGCAGGAAGAGGTAGTGGGTGGGTGGGGGGGTGGAGAACCTTTTTAAGAAGAGACAGGATATCCAAGTATGGAAGTCGACATACTTTCCCAGCGTAGGGATGCACAGTGAGCCGGCTGACCTCCGTCACAGAGGGCGAGGAAGAGCGTCCCTGCTTGCCAGCGTGCTCCCAAAGCAGCCGCTGTGCTCGCAACGCACGCCACATCCGTACACGCATAACCACAAATCAGCGTTATTAAGACGAACAACAGCGCTGGGTAAATATTTGCCCGTTTAGAAATGATATACGTGTGTGTTAAACCCGATGGGAACGGCCGTGCGCTCGCTCTCTAATCTCGCCAACAAGTACGGAGTGATGGTGATTATTTTAGATTGAATAATGTGTTTTGTCGCGGGCGAAAATGCGTCCGAGGAGACGCACAAGCGCCGGCTAATTACATCAGGATCCCTGCTCAGCCAAACACCATGTGCCGCTCTGTTTTTTTTTTTTCGGGACAACACGCCGACTGTTTACCTGCTGTAGCTTTCTCGGCGTTGTGCGAATAAGACCAGCGCTCTTTAACGACGCTCATTTTGACGCATTTTGAACACTCGTCCGAGCTAAAACTGCAATTTGGAACAACCAGTTTGTCTCACGGCTGTCGTTTGTTGTTGCATTCCGAGGATATTTCCCATGCTGAAGCCGCGCCGGTTTTGTTTGGCGGCTGCCGTGTCCACCCAAGCATTTACAGACAACATCTCAACATGTCTCAGTGTTGGCTTTTGTGTGTGTGTGTGTGATGTGCCTTCTTTTCGAGCGTTTGCCACATAAGCAGAAATGTATCCACACAGACATCCTGGTCATTTTCTACTCGACTCGGCATGTTTGTCGGAGCATATAGAGCGATATGTAGGTCAGATGCCCGCCGGCCGACCAGCACAGAAATACTGGGCAATAAAAACGTCAGTGTCTGTGTTTATAATTGGGTTATAGCATTTTATAGCATTAGATTTCATTAGCGTATACAAAGGGCAGTTTGTTGCCATCATTTTTATGTCTACAAGAATAAAACCAATATTACGACGTACACACACACATACACACTGCACTTTTGTTCTCCCTTGTTGTACATTTTTTGATTACTGTAAGGTGCCGGGCAAGAGGATATAATTGGTTAGAATGTGTGTCCCTGTAATAGCTGAAGGCAGAAACCCGCAGAGCTAATCTTTGAGCTCATTTGACCAAACAGCTTTTCATAGCCTCCATATAAAAAAACATCCTATTTGCGTGTGCGTGTGTGTGTTTGTGTGTGTGTGTGGTTTTCCTGAAGACACAAGCTCTTCTCACATTAAACACGAAGCGCTCATTCTTGTTAACCTGCTTGACAGTGAGACCGACAAGTGGATTGATTCTCCCAGCGAGTGAAAAGCTCCGGTTATTCAGTGTCGAGGATTATCTCCTCTCCTTTTTTATTGCCGACACTGAAATTGATAGCATCGCACCTTTTTTTATAGATGTACAAATAAAAATCTTTGGGCTTACGTCCAGGGTTTAGAATATGACCCACATTATTAGGCTGTAACTCATTTAATCCGTTGGTCATTTGATCTGGTTGTGATCTTTTTTTATTTATTTTTTTACTTCAGCTGTTTTATTTTTGTAAAAAAAAAAAAGAACAAAACAAAACAGATCTCTCAAAGCCTGAACACACCCAACATTGCGGCTGGGCGGGTCCAGGTATACATACGTGTGAAACGACTTCTGCACGATTTAATGAAGACTCCATGCAGCTTCTGTAACTGATTAATGGCTGTTTTTGTTTATTTTATTATTAAAAATGTGGTTTGCACCCTGATATGAATAAGTGCTCTTTGGTTAGAAGTTTATTTATGATGTCCTGCCTCTCTTTTTCAGGCCGCTTGGGCTGCCAAGAGCTGAAACCATATATATACACAACCCCAGCCAGGAAGTCCCTGTGACTCTGCTGTCAATGTTTACATCCAGCAGGCATTTTTACATACCTTCCTTTCACAGAAGAGTAAGTGTGTGCATATCTCGAAAAAACGCTGTCCTTTTTGGAAAAGTCTAACGCAATAACTTTCTCTTTTTTTTTTTTTTCCTCCTCTGTCCTAGGTGATCCCACCCAGAGGGAAAGCATCTTTTAAACTAATTTTCCTCCCGTCTGAGGAGGGCAATGTAGAAAACACATTATTTATAAACACATCGGCCCATGGGCTGCTGTCATACCAGGTCAGTTCCATTATTACACCCCAGTTACACTGTATGGGCCCCAGTGCTGCTGGTATAATGGTGCCAGTTCTGCACCATGATGCATTTGGTTGATGGCACCAGCGCCTTCATTGGAAAGCGTTTGGATGTAGCAGACGTCGGTACTTTCAATTTTTTTATTGTGAAAGGGCTCCTTATGTGTACACTGCTAGCATCCTTTTAGGCCTTCGCAAGCATGAACCTGTAAACAAACCAGTTGGAGTCAGTTTATAGAGTTGATTCTACAAATAGCATAACTCTAATTTTGCCTAATTTAATGAAAATCAGGGATTAATATCAGCGCTATCAGTATCGGCGATTGGAATCAAATTGCGCTGATGTAGCCGTCCAATAAAGTGACATCAGCAAAACATGATGGTGCAAAATGTGTATGAGGCGTGGCAGCCGGAAAGAAAACCTGCGCTTCTTTTCTTCAATTGCGTTAAGCAAAAACAATGCGTGGGTGTTTATATCGACATCTGATGTCGGCCAGTGTTTATCAGCACGTGGTTGCATCTCGGCGAGGGGCTTGGGACGCTCGGCGTGTGGGTGTGCGTTCACATGCGCTGGGAACGCTAACTGCAGTGGCCCCCGGGCTCACTCGTGCTCCAGTCCATCACCCATTCTCGTCCTTCCACCCCAACTGGTTGGTCCACCAGCTCACGGCTTCATCTAACCTTTTGATTTGACGGCGTCGGGTTTGGATTTTGTTGATGCTTTTGAAGTTGCAGCCAAATGAATGCCTTGGAAGTTGAGGCTTCATTTATCGCGCTGCAGCCAAAGTAAACCAGCATTTCCTGTTGATCCATGCTCTGAACGTGCGAGTGTGATTAATGGTAGCATGGTTATATTAAAGCGGCACCACAGTATTTCCGACATGCATTTCTGACATAATTTTTGGTATAAGAACACACCAAGGAATGCACACACTGGGCACAGCCTCCTCTGCCGCTCCCCTCACAGGTGTCAAAGACATGCAAATGCTTCAGTCATTTGTTTATTTTGCAGACAGACGCAGCAGCACAGCTCTTTATGATTCTATCACACAATCTCTGACCGCACGATAACATTGTCCTTCCCTTTCAATCAAAATCATCGCGCAACAAAGCTGTTACGCAATGCAGTAACCTTTTGTGTGTTACTGTAGCTAACCTTTCTCCTGCGAGACTTGTGGATATTTATCAGTTTGACAGTTTGTCCTCCGTTTACCACAAATGACTTGTTTTTCTATTCAAACAAGTGCAAGATGTGAGCTGCCAGATGATACCGTAGCTCAGAAGGTGTTGTTTGATTAATGATGGTTGTCTTTTCCAGGTATATGGTGTGGGTGTTCACCAGGGTTCATTAAAGTCAGTCCAAAGAAAGGACAGTCTGCCGATATTCCCTCACATCCAGAGCATTAAGCTGACCCAAACTCAGGTACGTGCTCAAATAACCCTGCTGGTTTGAGGTCGACCGATAAAGGATAAAGGACCAATGTTCTCTGGGCCAACACTTTTTGGGCCAATATTTTTGGGCCAATACTTTTAGGGAAGGTATTTTTGGGCCAATATTTGGCCGTTTTTTCGATGGCTGATGCTAATATTTTGAAATCAAAATTTGCCGATGGCCGATATGTGCCGCCAATATTTTTTGGGACAATTTTATTTAGGCTGACATTTTTTGGGACAATATTTAGAACTAAATCAACACAGGTGCAGAAAATTTCCCAACTTCCACCTTTATTTTCAACCATGAGATCAATTATTTAAAAAGATGCCAAATATCGGCCCACTATATTGGGCGGCCAGGGAATGAGTTCACCTCTGGTTTGTGTTGACTCACAGGTCATCATTGGAAGCAGCTGATTTCTGCATTTCCTGCCAAACCCAGATACACAGCCTGCTTCTTAAACACACACACTGAGGCTTTGTGATACGCAGGGACGGTGACGAAACCCGCTGTCGTGAAAATCGCTGAGCGTGTGTGTGTCCACTTGCTGTGAAAAAAGCCAGTTTTTTCTCGCTTCAAGTGTATAGAGTGTTTGCTTTGCTCCATTTGAAACCATACAGCCCTTTTACACAATCATCCATCTGTGCATATGTTTGATGCAAACACACCAAAAAAGCCAACGACAAATTAGTGCCTGGTTGCAGAAGTGAGCCAAGGCAGTGAAAGTGTGTGTGAGCCTATCTGAGAGCTGCACTCGCCTCCGCAACAGGAAGTGGGCTGGCAGTTGCAAAATGTCAGAGTGGCCGAGCGCAGAGAGACTATTTACTCTCACAATCGCTCAGATGTAGACTGCTTATGCTGAACGACACTTTTTTTTCTCTTTTTTCTCAGTTTCAACATCCCACCCCCCCACCAACCCCCCCACCCTCATAGTTTTCAGTGCCTGTTCATGAAAATCCCATCTGTGGATCTGTTGTTTTACTTTGTCATTTAATTCCAACACCTCCAAATGAGAAATGGCCTTTGATTTAATGATATTTTAAGTGTCTGCTAAAGTTACAGAATTGAAAATATTACTGGTATATTATAAATAGGGTTATATTTGCTCTTTGGAAATTATTGCCCTATTTCAAACACTAAGGAGGAGCAGAAGTCTATTTTTGCTTCTTTTCTTTTTTTGTTTTTTTTTTTCTGGCAAATTTAATCTAAACAGACCCTCATGTTCCTCATCGTCTCCAGTCGTCATATTTTCTGCATACAGACACAGATGACGTGCAACATATTAGCAGCTCATAGCTCTGCGACCATATAAAGCAGATACTAGATGTTCTGCGTACGGTTCACGCAACGTCCCACTCTTGTGTGTACAAGAAAATTACACACCGACACACGTGTTTTTAAAGAGACTTTTATGGCTCTGTCTGTTTCTGGACGCACTGATATTGTTGAAATCCCAGGAGGCAAAGTGGCATTTTTTTCCCTCTTTTTTTATTGAAACCCCAGTTAGCCAGCTCACTCCCGTGGTTAGTCAGTTGTTGTAAATTCGCAACTTATAAAGTTCATCTGGTTATTGCGCATTCCAGCGTTGCTCACTTGCACATGAACACCACTAGTTTTGACTCTGACATGGGGTTTTTTTTTCCTTCTTCTTCTTCTGCAGGAAGATGCTTCGAACATCACCATACTGGGTCTGCTCCTGGAGTGCAGCCTGCCGAAGAGCTCCTTCAGCAGCCCACAGGTACGCATTTCCACCCAGGTGACCTGTCAGCCATATTCTTATTTTGGCTCATTCTTATCCAAACCATTGCTCAAAGTTGAGGCATATCCGGTTGTAACATTGTTTCGACAGCTCAAAGTACATTTTTCAACAAAAGAGGTCACCGCAGCATGGCAGTTCCCCACACAGTTTATCTTATCACCGCAAACTCTCTTGGTTGTTTGTGTTTTAGCAAAATAGAGGTCAGCCTGGTATTGTGAAACCACCAGAAAAGACAGCTGGGGTCCTCATCTCAGCGCCTTCGGTTCTCCTTCATCCACCCCCCACACACACACACACACACACACACACACACACACACAAATACAAATACAAATACATACACACACACACACACACACACACACCCCGCGGAGGCTGCGCTGTCTTTGCCAGACTTTTAATTGCTCTCCCCATAGACCCTGTAATTGACAAACGTGCGGTGCGACACCCACACAACACACGGCTGCAGACGACCCGACAACTCCGTCATAGTTATGCAAACTCGCATCACCTTCCTTTATGTTACTGGAGAGTTTTTTTATATTTATTTATTTTTACACTGCATCAACACCTGGTTCTTCCCTGTGGCGCATCGGCGAGTTTTCGCAGACAAAATGGAGGTCGGTGTGGATTTTAGATGAGTCTCGCCGGAAGCTAGCAGAAGCCTCGGTTGTGAGGGATTAGCTTCGGCCCGCGAGCTGCGTTGGCGTCGTGCCAGGGAATCTGTCCACAGGTCGTCAAGTGGTGAATCACTAACTGAGACGAGCTGCTGTTTTGCAGTGAAATTTGCACCCCCCACCCCTCTACTGTTGTGGCAGCTTTCAGGGGGATTTTAAGTAGCCATGGATAGAATTTGGTCAAATTTCATCACATTTTTTTTCAAATTAAATCACATGTAACCTGCTTACACTAATCGTTCCTTGTGTTTATCAGATGCCACACCAATATTCTTTATAATGGCTATAATGAATAATAACTTGATATATTTCCCACTCAAATCGTGCAGCTCCAGCTTTAATTTGATTCAATTAAAAGGGGGTCATTCAAGGCATATAGAATAGTTGTAAGGACATAAATAAAGTTCTAAACCAGAGTCTACAACTTAAAAGGATGTTCAATGCAAAAGCAAAAGGAAAAAGTGGGATGCAAAAGAATGTTACACAGCCGTAGTGAAAGATGCATATGTTCAAAAAATGGCAATTAAAATGTTCTCAGTGTAAGTGGGACTGAGATGTAAACATGCTGCTCTTTATCTGCCTTTCAATCACCTGCTTCTCTCTTCCCTCAACTGCTCCACAACGTCTTTTTTCTT
>CAESWR010000967.1:9651-19702 GCA_903171835.1 Mullus surmuletus
TATCAGATGTTGCAAAGTGTTAAAGGACTAAATTTGACATCGCAAAGTGCCCTTAAGAGCTCCTGGGATGTTTTCTTCTCTGGACCACTTTTTATTTTTAAGTTGTTTTGACTCCAGAAAAATATAAGAATGTCTCAAATTCAATGTTGCTGCTAATCAATGACCCATCTGAGGCTCTAATAATCATAATACTAATAATGGATTATTGTAGTTTTTGTAATTTTCTTTGATGAAATACTATGCAGTCATGTAAACAAGCTGGATTTAGAGGGTTAAAATCCCCAAAAAACAATAATATTTGATATACGTATTTCAGGCTTAGGTTGATTAAAAAGATTGACTAATTTAAAGTGGAAAAAATGATAATTAATGTTTACAGCAGTTTTTAGGGAGGGGATGTTTTTCATCCGGAGGGATGGACGAGAAAGTTTTTTTTAAAGGAACTCTGAACTCAGTTGCAGGATGAGCTAACCAAATGTCGGGGTTATTTCGCTAATACGTTTCTGTTGGTTTCCTCTTTGAACTTTCAGCGCTGATCTTCCTCCATCGATGGAAAAGAAGAAGCTCTAACTGACTTTTGTGACTCCACTGCAAGAAGGAACACGAAAAACCCTGCGCTTTTCTCAACTTTTTGACAATTTGAACTTGTATAATCACAATTTTCGGATTTTTCTTTATTACTTTTAGATTGGCCGTGCTTTTATCTGCACACATACGCGGCACGTGTTGTTGAATACTGAGTGGATCAGAATGGCAGAGAAAAAGTCCCTGAGCTGAACACTAGATGTCAGTCAGTGCTTTGCTGTGTAGGCGAAAGTAGAAGGTTAAAAATAGCAGCAGTAGTATACTGTGATAGAAGTTGTTGAAAAAGTATTTTGATTCAGCAAAGGTGATCAGAACGTTGTCAGTCTTGTTAATTTTCTCATTTTTCAAGGTTGTTTCCTGTGAAAATTTGTGCCAGAGAACAAATTGTATAACTTTTCTTCTTTTGGAGAAGAAGTGTAATTTGTTTATGATGTAACGCCATTGGATTCCTGCAGTTCTTGCCTGTGACAAATATTATTTTCTGTCTTCTGAACAACGGCAAAGTCCTCAAGTGCCTGCATAAAGTCAACAAACTAATGATAATATCATTTATCTATCTCCAAGTGTCTTGAACCCAGATCAGATTACAACAAGCCGGTCATGTCTGCTTCCTTTAAATCGAGCTCTCAATAAAAGAATGAATGCTTCTCTTGTTTCATAATGCCCCTTAAAGTCAGAAAAAAAATAGTCCAAAAAACAAAATCATTCTGGGGAAAAAAAAAAAAACAGGAAAAATCAGAAAATCAGAAAAAAAATACCGTGAAAAACAAACCAAAAAAATATATTACTAAAAAAAACCCGCTTTGACTCGCCCCCGACAAACACGACAGGTGGAGCTGACTTTCTTTGCCCCGCATTTTAGTTTCCTCCGGTTGTAACCGCGTGTGGCCGCTGGAGGTCGCTGTCCCGCCGCCGGCGAGGCGGTGCCGCGGTGCAGCGGCACGTGGAGGGGAGGAGGAGGGGGATCCATTCAAAGCGGCTGCTCGGTGAGTCCCGGAGGAATCTCTCTCTCTCTCTCCTTCTATCTCTCTCTCTCTCCACCCCTCCCTCCCTCACTCTCTCCCTTCTTCCCTCCCTCCTTCCATCCACCACCTCCTCTCCCCGTCCAGCTGTGCTCTCCCTCCATCCAGCGGTGCTCCGTCCACAGCAGCGGGGGTCACAACGCGTCCACGGCGAGCGGCAACTTTTGGGGTCCATCCTTCTGCTCTCCCCGTATCCCGGTCGGCTTTCCCCATCACCGGGAGGCTCATCCCGCTGCCGCCGGTGAGTGTGTGTGTGTGTGTGTGTGTGTTTTCACGTGGGCTCCGGGCTGCGGGAGGCGGCGGCAGCAACACAACAGGCGTGGGCGAGCTCTGGGGTTTGTGTTTCTGCTGTTTTTTATATGAATAAGATGTAATTTGCCTTAAAAGAAGTGTTATTCCACAGTAATTTCTTCCCAGTCAGACATTTGGAAGCTCATAATAATGATAATAATGATGATGTGTGTTGTTGGTTCATGGTTCACGGCTGCAGCTTGACCTCCTCTCCCTGCTGGGCTTGGAGGACATCATTGGCATTCTCCAGCCGCCCCGGCTGTTGCGTAATCCCGCACGTCTCGATGGAGTTGTGGGATCAGTAGGCACATCTCACACACGTGCTCGCCAAATAGGGGAGTCCTGAGTGCTTTGATCCTCTCAAACCCAACCCAATCCCACCTTCGTCTTAAATCAGCCATCAGATGAAGGTTTGAGAAGATCACAGGGGCTTGTATGGAGGTGGAATGTACGGGCCGAGGTTCTCCTCATTAAGGTGCGCCTGCAACGTGCTTTGTGCAGACTCGGCCCCGCCTGAAGAGTCTCTTCTGACTTATCCTGTAGACTTGTGCATTAACATTGCTTACTCATCTGCAGTTACTGAAGGTGTTTTGTTAATAACAGAAGAATAGTTTTCAGAAATCACAGTTCAAGGCGGGTTCCGACGATTTCCCGGACGAAGCGTGTTTTCTCTGAGCAAAGGAAAGGGTTATAATGAGTCTGCGCCTGATGAATCGGAGGCTCTTCTCTGAAGGCTTCCACTCTTTACTGTCAGGGGGGCCGTGAAAGACGACAACGCCAGAGCGGCGGGTGAAAATGTTTTGATAGAATAATACGGGTGCAGCTACATAAGGGGAACCTTCAGTTTCCGACAGTTTCAAAGCCCTTTGATGGTCCTTGCAGACACTAACAGAGGAAACTGGAAGTAGTTTTTAATTCCGCCCGGCGGGGATTCTCTCGCTGTGATGCTGCTCCCTCCAACACTGGTTTTACTGGTTTCCTTCCAGAGGCAGCGCACCGGGTCGGCTATATGTAGTTTGAAGACAAGCCTGTGGTCGACTTGTCTTTCTATAGCCTGTGGCGCAGCAGGTCTCCTCCCATGGTTTGGAGCTCGGAGGTCTGTAATCTCCTCCGACCGCAGCAGCACCACCACCCAGATTCATTTCTCCGGGTAGAAGTGACACAAAAACCAGCTGGGCACACAGCGGAATAAAGGAGAGGATTGAACAAAAAAAGTACACGTGCCCTGTTTGACAGTTTGAGGGGAGTTCTTGTTGGGCAGAAGTTCATGGTTAAAAACAGGAGCCAAACTGTGGATCGGGTGGGCGTCGAGCCCACTGTCAATCACATGTATGGGCAGAAAACACCGACTCGGCTCCTGTAAATTTGTGCATTTCTGCCATAAATAGATGTTCCATCAACAAGAAGCACTTTGTCTGACAATTTAGTTGGCGCTCGGAGAGTTGCGTCGGGAGAGTTTGTGTATTTCTTGACTCCAAAGACGTACGTTATTCTAGTTTAAAGTTTTAAAATGTCTCCAATAAGCTTTTACAAGAGACCGAGACACTTAAAATACAGACAGCAGCTCTTAAGCTTCGCATAATGTCCGAGACCAGCTAAGCTAATGCACTTTCCTTTGGATAAGGTGACCAGAGGTCCCCGATTTCCACGGACGGTCCCCGTTTTGGAGGACCTGTTGCCGAAAAGTGCTGCATGTTGACGAGAACAAAGGGTATTACGGTACCCGGGTAGGAAGCAGAAAGCGTGAGTGAGCATGTTGCGCTCAAACGAGAACAACAGTTATTACGGTAGCGGGCTCTAAGAAGAGCAGAGCGTGCACGTAACTGTTACGGTCATTAACTCTCCCAGTTTCTGGCTAACTTTTTCGTTCAATTCGATCTCCGAGCTGGAAATGTCCCTGGATTTGATTTCAGAATTCTGGCCACCTTACTCTTGGCTAGCTGAGCTAATCTGTGTAACCCAACAGGAGAAATAATTGACATATGTTATAGTAGACGTAGTGTAAACCAGTCTTTTAGAGTCCAACTACTTCCCCCGAGCAGTGTTTATGCTAAGCTAACAGGCTGCAGGTGCTAGCTTCATATGAAAACAAACCGTCCCACTGCCTGACTTTGATTAGTTGGCGTCCTGATCTGAACACCGTGTCTTGTGGAAACCGTCCAGTGGTTTTTAAGGAAAATCCGGGTAGGTACGGACCTCAGGTCCGCCGGCAAGATCAATATTTACCTTTTAGCCCAAGAAATGGTGACTTCATCCATTTGTTTGTGGAAATTCCTCAAGTTTGGCACCACGGAGGTGGAGGAGACCATATTTAGACAGTTCTGGTTCAGCCAAGCTATTGCAGTGTGAAGTGCGTCCAATTTGCCAGGGGGTTGTCACACGCGAGACCACCATGGACCAAAAGGATGCAATGATTTATTGTCTGTTTGACTTAAAGGGATAGTTCAGGTTTTTTTGGAAGTGGGGTTGTGTGAGCTACATATGGCCACTAAGTACATTAGATACAGAACATAGCTCTCTCCTCTCCTTCAGTAAGCTACAATTGCTCAAGCTTTGGGACGCAGAACCGGCTGCAAACAGTGAAGTATTATTGTACCAAATTAAAGAGGCTATATAATTTATACTGGAACTAACCTACTCGCTTCACGGATTCCTCTATGCAGCAGCGCGGAGGAATACGTGAGTCAGTTAGTTCCAGATAAACGTTGTTTTTCCGAAAAGTTAATGCACTTAGAAAAGTTTCGATGTACGTACTCTTCAACTGTGGTATTTTCTTTAGGCAGAAGTTCTTGCAGGCAGAGAAAACAGCCTCTTTATTTGGTTCAATGCTTCCCTGTTTGCAGCTGGTTCTGCGCCCCAACGTTTGAGCAATTGTGGCTGTCTGAGGGAGAGGAGCGATCTAATGTACCCGCTCATATGTAGCTCATACAACCCCACTTCAAAAAAACGGAACTGCCCCTTTAATAGGTTTAGCGAGGACTCCACTTCAATCAGTGCTTTATACAGTGATGTGTCTGCTCGCTTTAATAAGTCTGAGATGTTGAAAAAGCAGCCATTAAGACGTCTGGAAAAATAAATTGACCTCTTTCAAGAGGTGTTGCACTGCGTTTGTGTGTTGCTTCTATTCGTGACCGAAAAATTACTAATAAAGCCTCTTATAGGATACATTTATATTGTGATCGCGCAAAAACACATCAATTGCTGTTTTAAAATGACATTTTAATGGTGAGAATATTTCTGCATGAGCTTTCAATTGATTTAATTACATTTAATGGTGACCCAGTGACAAGTGTGACCGCACTTAATGGATTTTTATACTGGCTACGCTGTGTTGTCAAACAGGCAGAGGACAAGGAATGACATTTAAAAGAAAATCTTAGCTTTGCAACAGGACAGGCAGCCCAGGGCCTCAAGCTGGAAGGGGGTTGAGGACAATATTGAGGTTTAAGGTACATATTTTGGTTACTGAAACATTGGGAATAACCCATTTACATGCTTGAGCGTAAAGGGTTATTCCTGTATACATGGTAATTGTAACCAATTGGGATATCCTGTCAAACCAACCTTCGCGGTGACCTTCTTGTGGATCCGTCTACTTTCTAGCGTCTCCAAATGCCAGGATGTTTGTGTCTTTCATCACACTTACGAAGTGGTTGGTTTCCTCCTCACTCTAAAAGTGTGATGCGGTGCTGCTCTTGCGTTTGACCTTGTTTACAAGACGATCTTGTACTCAAAAGACCAAGTAACCCAGGGGGATTCAAACGGGTTATTGGTGTTTACATGGCTGCACGCAACCGAGTTATTGCTAATATTCCGGTTAGAAGGAGGGAGGGGCGCCAAGGAGCTTCTTCGCCCAGAGTGTATGGAAACACCCCTGTGCATAAGGTATATGTGTGGGTAACGCTCTGAAAATCAAAGCTAATGGAGCTGTAGTTGGAGCTGTCTCCAGTTCGCTCGCCCGCTCATCCGGTATTTATAACGACGACGTTCTAGAAATCTCCGCACAGAGCAGTTTTTAGAAATAATCTGAGGCTCTTTATGTCTGTAATCACCGCTTAATCCTTATTAAAATTGGAAAAGAAACGGCATCCAGCGGCGGTGGCGATGGTTTGGAACACGTTGTGTCGCCCACAGCGCCCAGATTAGGTCGCCTGTAAACAACGACACATATTTGGCAAAAAGTCTTTGGTTCAGGCCTCAGAGTCGACACAAGTTGCATTGTCCCGCGGTCGGTGGATGTGGCGGCCCAGTTAAAACTCACCCCCGACCGTAACCACAGGATTTGATTAAGTCAGAACAAAACGCTGCTATTCTCTGTATTGCATCATTACTACATTTTGCGGTCTGCGACGCTGAAGGGGAAAGAAAAACAAACGGTCTCGGAACAGCCCGGAGATGTCACGTCGACCCCCCGCAGACAGAGAGCGAAAGAGCCCGATCGACCTCCGCTTGGGCCGACCACACCATATATGGTCATGCGTGTGCCAGCACAAAAGTGTGGGGGGGAAAAAAAAGGTTAACTTAAACCTTGACGTGTGTGTATGAGTGTGTAAGCTCTGGAGGGTCGCCACCTTATAACTGCAGCCAGTGTGCAATTGGCTGACATGTTTCTGGCGCACACACACACACATACACACACACACACACACGCGTTTTTTAACCATTAGTCTAGAATGCAGGGTTTGCTGATCTGTTTTTAGTTAGTGTTCTCTTTCTTCTTCTCCTCTCGTCGGGCCCAGACGGGCGGAGGGATGAGTGAGGAGATTTTCTGTCGCGGTTTAATTTACAAAACAGCCACGCGGATGATTGATCTTTTGACAAACACGGCTGATGTACGCGCCTCAGCCGGGGGTGGGTGTCTTCTCACAGCTGCCAGAAACGTTGGCAGGCCAATTTTACATCACCAGGGTTTTTTTTTTCAAGGGGGGTTTTGTTGCATAATGGAACCCAACACTTTGAACAGGAATCGCTGTTGGATGTGGACAGCCGGGTCCAATTTTTCAAGATAAACATTAAGTTGAGCTAATTTATGGCTCAGAAACCAGCTTGAAGCAGCAGTTTCTGGCGCAACAAGTCGTTGTTGTGGCCAAACACATTAGCATGGAAGCCTCTTTACCCCCAAATATCAGGTGAATGCCATTTATGGATTTCACATAAATAAACCACAAATCAAATTTTACTCCATGCTTTGAAAACACCGCAATATTTCTGCTGGAGGAGAGTTTTTGTTTTCCAGATCTGCATAAGTAAAACTATGAGCCATATTTTTACAGTGTATATTCGGAGCTGCACGTTTCTGTTAACGCTGATTGGTACCTATTGTTAGCACAGCCCAGTGCAAACAATAGCCTCCATTGTTTGCTCTATACTTTATTGAATAGAGTCTAGATTGCTTATTATGTAACCTTATTGATATAATAGTCCTTATATCACACGCCATTTTTCCTAATGGCATTTCTGGCACAAGTACTAAGGTTATAATTATTGATGTTGGAAATGAAAGGATGTTCAAAAACCATTCATCTACTTCTTTAGTATAAAAAGTGTTTTATTTTTAAATGGATTATATTAGCATTGAAAACGTTTTGGGAAAAATGCTGCCTTTTCTTGAGTTTTGGTGCCTGAAAGTACTTAATTACCTTTTGGGTTTAAAAAAATACATGTGTCTGCGATTTTAGCATTATTAGTGTCACATTTACAGTAAACCCCATATTTCAACAGAAACTGCAACCCACACTCTTACAGTGTATATTAAGAGCTTCTGTCCACGAGATGTCTTTTGGGGTTCCTCAAAGCACCATCCTTTGTCCTTTACCATTTTCCGTTTTCAAGTACAGATGACTGTGCCAGTGCAGTATTTTCCCACCATATGGATCCTGATGAAGCCCTCATAATTAAAGTATAAGAAGAATGTCAATCTTAAATTCTTAAATGAACTTTTATCCACAGCTGCACAAAATTTTGCCATTGTAGATTGTCCAAGTTTTCCTCAGCGCTTTGCTCCTCCACTTCAACTTCCATGCAAATTGTCCTGGTAGGTTCAGGTTTTGGGATAGTGTTGCCCGCTGCTCACTGGAACAAACTGCGCAATGAAACACGGCCTCCTTGGCGGAACTAATGACGCCCAGCGGGAGCCGTAGGAGCTCACAATAACCTTTAGGTGCATTCGGTTTCAGCCCAACAACGCCACACTGTGCAGGTCAAAGCATCCAGCTATCGGCGCTTTTCACACAGATCTCGAAAATCACTCGCTGTTGAGGTTTCAGGGTGACTTGTGGTTTCCACCGCGTCTCATCTGCACTGAGGGTCACGTCGTTTGCAGCAGTCAAATTTCTTTCTTGTGCGACATTCGGAGCAAAAGAAAAATCATTTTCTGATGGAAAAATGGGTTTCGGTCGGGCAATTTTTTCTCTCAAGCCACAGAGCACACAAAAAGAGAGTGCACTTGAGATGGCATCTTGAGTTTTTTGGGGGGGGTTTTTGTAGTTGCTGAACACAAACACTTTTGTCCGCAGCATCTCTGACCTTCTGTTGGTTGCTTCCAAATATTTGCATCCCTTCCAAAAGCAATTTCAGGATGGAACGTGCTAGAAGCGTCAGCCCTGCTTTTGTTTTTGTAGCCCGGTAATAGATGCAAATTGGTAACAAGCACACCTGCTTGGAAATTTTGAAGGTCACCCACTCCCCCAATGGACTGACACCGGCCAAACACTATTAACTTGGCGTCTGTTTTCAATCTTGTGTGGGTGAGCAGCCAGAGGTGTGTGTGCCCTGTCGCCTCCCCGCTAATTAAATCACCGCTGCCAGCATATGGCGAACGACAGGAGGCACGTTTGATCTGCGACGCTCTGAGAAATATGCTGCATTTATCTGTTAACGTTGATATACCTCGACATGCTGAGGTTAATATTGTGAGCGCAAAACAATAGACTATAGATTGCTTATTATGTAACCATATCGCTACAATAGTGCATATATATCACACGCCATCATTTGTGATGGCAATTCCAGCATAGATACTATTATTGTTGTTACTGAGGAAATGAGGCAATTCAAGTATAAGAGCCTGATTTGAGGTACCGGAGAATTTTAAAGAGGCCAAAATGGTGTTGAAATATGAAAAGTGTAAAGAGTGCCTTCTTACCTTGAGTTATGGTGCCTGACAGTCTTTTATGACATGGTGGTTTGATTTAATTATTTTTTCTTTTTAGCAGTATTGGTGGATCATGTTTACAGGAAAGCTCCAATTTGCAACAAAAACTACAACCCATACTTTTACTGCGTACAGGTGCATCTCAAGAAATTAGAATATCATGGAAAAGTCCATTTCAAGTAGTTCAAGTCCAAATCCCCAACCCGGCATACAGACATACTTTTCAGAGGCCAACATTTCCATATTAAGAATTCTTCATCAAATGTAAGCCAGAATAATTATAATTATAATAATTTAAATTCTCATCCTGTGTAATAGATCTATATAATGTATTAGTTTCACTTTTTGTATTGAATTACTGACATAATTAAACTTTTCTATGATGTGCTAATTTATTGAGATGCACCTGTATATTTAGAGCTTGTGTCCACTTTTGGTGTTCCTCAAAGCACCATTCTCGGTCCTTTACCATTTTCTATATTTACACTGTTTTATTGCAAATGACGCCTATTAAACCAAACTGAGGGCCAACTTCCAATGTTCTCCTGATACAAGATAACTGAATTGACTAAAGGCTAACTAAAAACTGCCGTTTTCCGCTCCACTCCTCAGACGCTGCTTCCTCCCGCCTTGGCGACGAGATGGACAGTTGACCTCGCCGCTCCCCGACTGCCTGGCTCCCCGCATCTGCGATCATGGCCAAAAGTCCGGAGGTGAAGCTGGCCGTCTTCGGCAGGGCCGGGGTGGGCAAGTCAGGTAGGCTGCACTTTTCGGATTTGTCCTTTTTTTCCTTTTTTTTTTTTTGTATCGGAAACAGGAAATGCTTTGTTTGCATAGTTGATGTCACATCAGGAGGTTGTTTCCCCTCCAGCTTGAGTACTTTCATTATCCCTGCCGAGTGTCTGAGAGAACAAGAAGCGTCATTATCGTCATTTCGTCCCGGCATTCCTCTGTGAGCTGCAGGAGCTCGGGCTCAGCTGGCGCCCCATATGTTGCTCTG
>CAESWR010000967.1:97833-107947 GCA_903171835.1 Mullus surmuletus
TGTTGTGGAATTTAAGCTCATCTGGCTTCCATTACGGTCCGTCTTGGTGTATTTCCATGAGGGAGGCAGCTGTCTGGAAAACACATCTTATTGGTAAGGATGGAAGTTTCCAGGGGCGGACGCTTGCCGACAACACCGAGGTGCTGATGGAGACGCGACGGAGGCGGCTGGTGGCATCTTTCGGTGGTCGGAGGCCACCTGCTTCGTCATGCCGACTTGCAAAGGATCGTGATGGGAAATGAATGTACAGTGCAGTGATTCACCAAGGCAGCCACACGTGTACTTTAAGCAGATGGAACAGCTGCTTGCAAGAATACTTTTTTTTTTTTTTTTACATCGTATTGATTCAGAGTGAACAGCCCCCGCTCCCATATAAATCCAAAAATCATGAGATTTTCATAAAAGAAATCCTAAAAATCGTGTAATATCTAGTTGTCAGTGGCTTTATTTCTCAAAGTTCCCATCAAACTCAAACTTAAAAAAACAAAACAAAGCAGAACTGTAAAACCCTAATGTGGGCTAGCTCTGCATTAAACTCATTTACTAATCTTAAAATGGTGTTTGGTGGTTCCTCTGTGCTAGACCCCCAATATGAGCTATTTAATAAATTAAACAACATAATAAAGAGACGATTTAAGCTTGGAGAGTAAACTCAAGTGTTCGGGTCTTTGGATGCTTAAATCAAAACTAACTTTGCTAGACTGACATATTCAACAGTACTTGATGAATGTATTGTATGTGGTTAAGCAATTATTCAGTGTTTGACTTTTCAGCATTCTCCAATTGTTTTACTGCTTCCAATGCACTTGGGGGTTGAAGGTGCTTGAAGATGGGGAATCATGTGGCACGCATGCAAAATAACACAATCACTCAGTTTTTATTGTAGTGTTCTTGAGCAGCAACCGCTTTAGTTGCTTTATATTCATCCCATTAATCACTCCTGTCAAGCTCACATTCTTTCTTTCACTCTGGCAAACACTGTTGATCAAGGGGAGGAGTAGGTATGAAGAAAGATGACTTTGCTAGATTTGTTGCTGGCCACCGATGAGAAACAACAAGCTTGTGCAGCCTCCTCATGGTATATAAACTACGTGATTGCTCGGAATTACTCGCTGATCTCACAGATGGTTAATATTACAGATGGTTAATCAATATGATTTAATAACAGAACATCAAGTGATGCCCGAGTCCGGTCCGTTTAACCTGAATAAACACAGATTTGTTTGAAAGTCGGTGTTAAGTACATGTCCAGACTGTGGACAGTAGGAGCTATTTCCAGCATCCTTGCGGTCGTGCCGTAATAGGGACCTGGACAAGCCTTATTAGCACTAATCAATTCACTAACCTACATTCCTGCTTCAGAAGAAAAATAAAGGAGGCCGCTGTCGGCACGACAGACGGGCCTCGGGCGAGCCGGGCCTGCAAAAACCATCAACACCGTGCCACATTCCTCTCAGTCTAAAAGGAAAAGTGATGCTTCAGTCCCATTTTCCAGGGGCTCCGGCAGCATTAGGTCTCGGAAAAGGCTGCGCAGAAATGAGGTGGCTGTGTGCAGTTTTGGATTCTCCGGTCCCGTGATACACCGACTGAATGGAATCATTCAGTCAATCCCAACAGCTTTAGTGATGCTGGTGAAAACAATCACAGAGCCAAACCTGCATCTGCGAGCAACGTGACGGAAAAGAGCTCCTAAACAAGCCCGAACGCTGAAGGAGTCGGGGAGAAAATGTTCTGTGAGACTTCCTGTTCTCATTTTCCCCTGCCTATTGCTGCACGTGCAAAGGTCAGAGGTGGCATTGCACATCTGCGGCAGTTGTTGCCCCACATGAAAGCCGCTCGGGCTGCTGTGAAACAATTCAGTCACCTTTCTCGCTGTCACCACGTGGTTTCCGAGAAGAAAACAGTCTCCCCTTCAATGATTGCTTCCTGAGATATGCCCCACCCTGCTATCCTGTTTTCAAAGAAAAATACATTAATAGGAGGAAGCTGGATGCTCAAAACGTGCAGCTTCGTTGTAAACCTCAGGATATAAAGCAGATGTGAACGCTGGATTTGGAGGAGCCGAGTGGCGCTTTAACTCCAGATATGCTGGACCTCACTTGGTTGTTTGCCACAGTTTCCCGCAGCATTGTTGGGAAAATTGCAGCTCGCAACGGCAGAATTTAAAAAACACAAACTTAGCATCAATAGCGACAACTGGCAGAGTGTTACCAACTGGTAACAATGAATGAATGACTTCTAACTTCACCTGTAAATCATAAAATCAAGTTCCAGTATATTCGTCCAGACTTTAAACAATTCTGAAAGCCAAACTGCAGTCGCGCTTGTGTGCAACTGTGCGATGTGTTTACAAATTTCACAGGGGATAAATCCTAAGATTGCAACAGGTGTGCAAAGCTGTCCGTCTTTATACAAAAACCAGCAACTTGACTGAAAAAAAGGCCAAAAGCCTTGCTTCAGTGTCGCTAATTGACAGTAAATCAACATTTCCTGCCCTTTATTTCTGATAAGGTGAATAGAGACGCAAGGCCAGGAGGAGTCAGCAGCTTTTTGACAGCAGAGGAAGGAAAGGCAGGCTGCTGTCGAGCGCATACCGGGCTCGGCCCAAATGTCAGCGCCGCCACTGTTTTCAATTAAGACACGGTACACATGGAGGGGAGCGGAGACACGTCGAGCAGGAAGATGTTTGGGAACAGCTGTATGAGAATCCAGGCTGTATTTACACTGTTGTTCAGGCAGCAGCAGAAATGGGCGGCACAGTAATAACACTGCAGCAAGCGTAGGTGTGCTGGAAATGCTCAGGAATTTGTTATCTTCATCTGAAATTCCATCAAGCTGGATACGACTGTATAAAGATTCATGCAAAAATATTAGTTAATTAGAGTTTTGATGTCCAAAAGATGGAGATAAGTTTCATTTTTGCTATAAACATTTCTCCAATTTAATTGCAAATTCATCGTTCGTCCGTGTAATTCAGACCATTAGATTCTCTTGGGACGTGACAATACTGTGGTTAATGACTGGTTGGGATTGGCTGGGTTTTTTGGATTAGGTCATGGTTGTCAAAAAGATAAAGAGAGACAGCTAAATAAGTTACGAAATATGGTCCATTTTTCGAGGGTTTTGAAAAGTCCCATCTAATCAACAGATTCATTGTGGGATGACATTGTGGTTAATGACTGGTTAGGGTTGGGTTTTTGCATCATGTTGACGAATTCACGTTTGTTGAGGTTGGGGAAATTTCATGTTTCAAGAAAGGGAAGGGTTGCTATCATAGACACATTAATACCCATTTTCTAAGGGGGATTAAAGGATGATGCCATATAGTATTTTAGAATGGAGTACTATTGACACTATTGGTTAATGACTGGTTAGGGTTGGGTATTTGCATCATGTTGACGAATTCACGTTTGTTGAGGTTGGGGAAATTTCATGTTTCAAGAAAGGGAAGGGTTGCTATCATAGTCACATTAATACCCATTTTTTAAGGAGGATTAAAGGATGATGCCATATAGTATTTTAGAATGGAGAACTATTGACACCCAACCACGTACGATTATAAAACCCATCATTTTAATTCCGTGCCCTATAGGCTCTGTATGTATAAACTGTACACACATTTATTTTACAGTGTCAGTAATTCAATTGGAGGCAATCCCTTAGGAATTTATTTCAATCTGATTCACTACTAAACTGGAAAAACTATCAACATTTTGTTTGGCATGGTTTTGTTTTCTCTTCCTCTTTATCGGAGCAATAATCTGGCAGCCCTTCGATTTGTCTTGTGGAGTTCTGACCTAACGTTCGGACACACTGCTCGAGGGAAAACGCTGACATGAGATGGGCGACGATTCAACAAAGGTACCCGTTTTCTTCTAAACGAAACTTAATCTGCGGACATAATGGGAACAAACGCAACCGATGGTCAAGTGTTTGATATGACTCAGATAAGGGAGGAGATCCCGTGTCCATGTCAAACCAAAACACTGTTGTTGTACGCTATCTAAACACCATTATGAATTTTCTTACGGGCTAGAAAAATAGTTGCGTAATGTGACCGCGTCTCCATACTGTGCACAAATGTTTGTATAGAGTCTCCTGAGTGGTTAATGGGGGATTCCAGCCATAAAAATAAATGTGGGATGACTTACCTCCTGCTGTGGTTTGTCCAGCAAATCATGGTCAACTACAGTCAACAAAGCCCACACCCTCTGGCCTCGGCCCGGGGCGAAGCGAGAGCCGTCCAAGGGGAGGCGGTTTTGAAACGGAAAACTCACGTTAAGCAGTTTATCATGGCTGGAAACACATATTGTCGAATTATGTCCATAGATAGGCAAGTGTTTCCCCCCGCATGACTTGACAAATGCAGACACCTGACGTCACGGCCGGAGACACTGGCTCAGCAGAAACTGTTACGGTCATGCTGGAACACGGAAAGCCTTTTTAGTGCAACAGAACCAGAAATAGAGGTCATAAAGTCCTAGTAATAAAATATATATTACAAAGCCATGCCCTAGTGGCGCAGAAGTTATAGCCCTGAACAGGAATTACACTGCCTCTGGTTCACATCTCTGTCCCCGTTATTTCCTCTGCTGTCCACCTGATATCAATGACGCAAAAATCCGTTTTAAAGTGACCGAAAATGACGATTGCGGAGTGGACGGTAGTGCTGCGGAAGAGATGCTAGCGCTGCGTAGCTTCGTGAACCTCTGCGTTTGGCGGACAAAGAAAACATGTTCCAAACAAAAGCCTAATAAAGAGAGACAGAAGCTGAGACTCAACATTGGTTTGGCAAAGAGATGCTAATGCTAAGGCAAAAGTAAAACTTAAAGCCTATAGTGGAGAAGTCCTTTGTTTTGGTCTGAAATGCTGGTGCTCACAGCTACAGATAATGTTACAAAAAATGATAAAGCTCTTTGAAAAAAAGAAAAAACAGAGCATACTTCTGTTACACCGTCCATGACGTCCATGAAATGTACTTGAAAGAATTTCTTATAATCTGTTTCAATGGATCAACCATTAAAAGGATGGAAGAGGAGGTCACAAGGCCACTGGCACTGATGTAGCTCCCACTGATGTTGAGATAGAAGCTCACGATAAATTGAAATAGTTTGCAAACTTCATTTTAAATTATAATCTGGAGACCTAGACAAAAAGAACAATGCTTTAATGCAGCGATGACCCACGGAACTCTCTTGGTATGTTAATATGATTTTCATTTCTGTGGTATTCGCCACTTCCCACTCAGACAATGAAATATGACTATTCTTAAACCGATAGTTCATCTGAAAGCAAAAGGTCATATGACTCATTCTTAAACCAGTATCTCATGAATTCAGTTTTTCCTGCCCGACAGATAAGAGAGCTCTCAGATGGCTTCGGAGCGAAACCCTCTCCGGCACGAGGACAGAAACTGACAGGGCTGTCCTGACACCATGATGACATTTCTAAATTTAACACCGCCCGAGTCCCTCCACCCTCCTCGCCGTGACGCCAGCATCCTGTGGACCCCGCTGACATCCTTGACCCCGTGACCTGCCAGTGACTCATTGCTTCACTTTTGACCGCCTTCCCTAAATTAATTCTCTCTTTCCTCCTCCCACGCGCACCTTCCCTCGTCTGGCTCAGGTTTCTGGGAAACGTTGTTGTTTTACAGTTACCCCCGAGGATGAAACATTACTGCAATCTACTGTGTCTTGCAAATGAACCCAGCTGGAATGAATGGGGGCACACTTTGGTACTTGAGAAGGAATAACTCAGTGTTTTATAGGGAGGCGTTACGGGTAAACAATCTTCTAAGTTTGTACTTTCTCAAAACAGCTTTGCGAAAGCGGAATCGCTTTTAGTAGTTACATCAAAGAGGTCACGTTATGGTTATTTTCAGTCATAGTAAGTATACAGAGTCCATCAACAGTCAGCAGATGTTATTGAAACATAAGGCTTAAGTGATGTATTTGTATATTTGGTATGATTTGGTTTTTTTGACCACTTGGGGGCAGCAGACCAAATTCTACTCACAACATTTAGATAAAACGTGCAAGCAAACAGCAGACTGAATGAAAGGATCATGTTTCTTGTTGCCCGGTACACGCAACGGCAGTACAAACAAAAAATCTGTTGTTATAAACATACACATGGAACCATATATGAGGGACATCTTCTCGATTGTTTCAGTAGGCCTCAAAATTCCAGGATTTATTGTTTTTTTGAGGGTTGTTTTTTGGTAATGTGCATTCTGCATCAAAAATGTCACCAAACATTGATGAGTTGACCTACTTTGAGAGCGCCTTTTGCAGACGCAAACGCTCTTTTTTGACCGTTCTCAGGATCGGACCTCATTTAAGCATTCCCTCAACCTTAAGGAATTCCTCAAAGCTATTTTCATGCTGTCATATGCCCGTGTTTATGGTTAGCTCTGGTGTCTCATTGTCTCATGCCGTAATACAACGTAGTCATTTTGTGGGGTTTCCTGACCGCACACACACCAAATATGTACAGTAGAGTACAGCGGGGGAGCCTGCGTCTGTGCTGCGAGCGCTGCGGTTGCATTTGGCCCGTCTGAGTAGGAAGTTACTGACCGTTCATCATATTTTTATTGCAGGGGGAGTCCCATTGTGAACAGGATCACGGGTCAGGGCTGTGTTTGTGTTTCCTCCTCTGATGTCTTAACTCTACGTCGGCTGACAGACGTGCTGGAGTTGGGGAAGGTGGTCTGCATCTGTTGAAATGTTCACTGGAGGGGATGGAGGGGCTAATGAAACCTCCGCCAGGATTTGATACTGGTCTCAGAGACGAGCAAAGACACACCAATATCTGACCAACATCTCTAATTCTAACTTTGGCTGCATATCAAACAATTGCCTGGGTTGCAATGCCTCTGCTCACACAAAGTGCCATTGCTCCACTGGTGTAGCATCAGGGGTCCCGTGAATCTAAATTACCATAGCACAGGAAGTTGAAAGACATCCTTTGGCACCTAAGAGGTCAGCTTTTGTTCTTTTAAAGGGATAGTCTGGATTTTTTGGCATGAAGTTGTATGAGATCCTCATCAGCAGGGACTTTTCCCAGCCTGGTTTTGGTGTTGCAAAAAGTAGTTCAGAGTGTTTTGCTCCAAAAAACAATATGGGCTCAAAAGATTAATCCATTTGCATCACGAATTCTCACCCAACGCTTTATATTTGAGACCCCAGCAACTAGACGGAACTACTTTCTGCAACACCGAAACGGGACAGAACTCCGCTCACGGGACACAGTGGGGGAAAAGTCACTGCTGATGAACAACACTGATGAGGATCTCATACAACAGAACAACAGAACAAAAAATCTGAACTATCCCTTTAAGATGTGTACGATTGTGACCTGGACCACATTGAAGGTGAATCACATCGTCCATGTAAAGACAAGGATCTATCCATCGTCCGACGGCATCATAGTACTACAGAAAATCATCACGCCATGAATGAAAACTTCTCAAGGCTCGTCTCAGGCAACGCTGTTTGCTCATCACACACTGAGGGCAGACTTGGTATCGCGTGGGCAGGCGTTACGAACGCGACCTCAGTCTGTATCCTATTGATTTTTCCTCTCCTCATTAGCATCCAGCAGTCTGTGAGCGGGAAACCCTCTGGCCAAGTGAATACAGCAATTATTCTACGTGAGAGACTGCGATGCGCCGAATGCCGGCCTCTTCTAATCAAATCTGACAGCCGCGCGAAGCCTTTTGACAGCCGGTGAGGTGTCGATGTTGCGTTCGATGCCCCGCACGTGGACGGTGAACAATGCTTTATTGTGCGCGCGCTGATAACTGTGATAAAATGCAACCATGTGACCGCCCTCAGAGGGGGGAAAAAAAGATCATATATTGAATTAAATGACATTATATTGTACTCCTAATCGCATTACAAGCACCTTGCGGGATATTAATAGCGGTCACGTGTGACTATAAGTTGCTGTCCGTGCGGCCGCCCAAGAAGCTGGAGCGACAGAGGGCTCCGTTGCCACAACCTCAAGATTACGATTGTCTTGGCGACCTTAGAAGTGAGGTCAGCGCTCTTTTTTGCGATGTGGAAACGTCCAATTACCACCCTCCGCCCCCGGTGGCACGACTTCCACTACGTCCGTCATCCTCGTGGCGGCCGCGCTGCCGAGCGGGGGGTCGTCCTGTCCGTCCCACTTAACTAGAATCGCATGTGGGCCACGCAACCGGGCCGGGTGAGTCAGGGCTCTGGACGCTCTCCCTCGGCGACCGTCGCTCCCGGCGGTGCTATCTTTTCAAGTCGTCCCCCCCCCTCTTCCTGTGTCTCTTCAGCGGCTTGTCAGTCGGATGAAAGGTATTTCCTCTGAGTCGCTGCTCCGCTCTCTTTTGTCAGCTCGGAACCACAAAGACCTCGGAGACCTTTGGAACACAATGCTGTCTCCCCGCTCCCCCAGCAGCCCTCAAAACAGCCCCCCCTATAATTAGGCTTTTTTTTTTCTCCCCTCTCTTCTGATAAAACACACTTTTCTCGGCGTGATGCTTACAGTATCTTGCCCTAGTTAGGCGGCATCATTTCAAAAGAAAGTTGTTTTTCTTTCAAAGTAGTCGTGACAAGCTGTGAGAGACACACATAACCAGAATGCTTCCGTTTTAACTTGTCCCATTTCCGACAGCAAAGTTTAAGTAGAGCACGCGATTTGTCAAACGAGCGGCCGCCGATTTCTTTATCAAACATTTCAATGCGGTGACGAAATACAAACGATAAAAAGATTCGGTAATCTGCGAGGACTGGAGGTCAAGGAAACCGGAGCCCACACACACACACACAGTAAGCAGCCTTCCTGATTCAACAGCTCTTACTGTATTATTTAAATACACCATCTAACTGCGTACATCCAGCGCAAAATACGCCATTTCCGGGCCCGGCCTCGTAAACCTGCACTTTGCGACCTCCTTCACGTTCAGATTGGAGAAAGCAGAGGACAAGGTGAACTCTGAGGGAGTATAAACAGACGGCACGTGGAAGGCGGCGCATGTTCAAGTGCGTTTATAGCTCCTTATCACACGCGAGTCTGCTCTGAAGACTGCACTTCTGGCAAATACACTCGTCCAAACAAAGCAAAAGCTGGTTCTGTAAAAGTCTAAATGAGGCACCGGGTCGCGCTCTGGCCTAGTTTGTCTGGGTTTGCTGAAAAATGGAAGCCGTTTTTTATATTCGGACAGCTGGCGACCCCGTGCGAACTCATTCAAAGGAGATATGTGGACTTAAAGTTAACTATTGGGGGTTTTTTTTGCAGGTGCGGGATCATCGAATATTCAATTAATCTCAATGCTTAAATACTATATCCTTCTTTGATGTTGGAGATCATCCCACCCTGTATAGGAGGCCGCCAAAATAAACAGAGCTTCTACCCCAAAGCTGTCACAGCATTGGACTCTAAACAATCATGAAAACACTGGAAATACTTGAACACGCAAAATCCCTGTGCAATATTTTGTCCAATATTTCTGTGTTTTTATTTTTTTATTCTGTTCCATATTGTTGTTTTTATTTTCTTATCCTTTAGTTTCTTCTTCTTCTTATAGTTAAGGCATTTTTAAATCACACTGAATGAAGAAATGGTGACCTCAATTTCGTTGTATTTTACAAGTAAAAGTGTCCTGAGCCGATATTGATATCGGTCCGATATTAGCAATATTTATTGGTCTGCATCTAAAATCTCTGATATAAGCACTCCGATACAAGCAGTCCATTCCAGACTCAGTTCCAGCACTTCTTATAATTTTGCACTTTGAAAATATAATTGTTTGCTTTTGTTTGATTTATTGAGGGTCAGGGTCTTCTAATTTATCTAAATGGGTTTTTTTGTATTCAATTGTAGAATATTCTTATGTTTAAGGTTAAATGTATGTAATCCATTGGTTAATATTAAACGGGATAGTTTTTCTCATAGCTACTGTTTTCTGTTTGAGTAATATCACTTGATCAAGCCTTTTATAACATTCCATACTACAAAATAAGTCATAAAAGTATGTGTGATTCATGCTGATATCGGATCGATATCGGCCAGTATTCAAGGCTACAATATTGGTATTGTATCGGAAGTGAAAAAGTTGTATTTGCACACCCGTATTTTG
>CAESWR010000967.1:110409-124109 GCA_903171835.1 Mullus surmuletus
TTTTTTCTTTAGTCTGGGAAAATGAGACAGAGTAAAGTTCCAGTATGTCATCGCCGCTGCTGATTGGCCACCGCGCCCCGCGAGCTGCAGAGGTGGAAAGGGGGGCGGCCCCGCCTCCCCGGCGCGCTATATGTACGGCCGTGCGGCTCCGGCTTCCAGGGAGAGCGCGCTCAAGCGAGGCAACACACACACACACACACACACACCAAACAAGACTTGGACGTATTCGCTCCGAGCGCATCCGAGGCGGACTTCACTCCTCTATTGCTCCACAGGGGGAAAGTTTGGAGACATGCAGTCAGCGTTGCAGCACCTGACCAGCCTGCTGCTGGTGCTGAGCAGCCTGCAGGTTCAGCGGATGGCGGAGGGCTGCTCCTGCGCCCTGACGCACCCGCAGGACGCCTACTGCAACTCCGACATCGGTGAGTAACGGAGCGCATCGCTTCTCGGTTCTTGCACAGAGTGTGTGTGTGTGTGTGAGACAGAGAGAGAGAGAGAGAGAGTGTGTGTGTGTTTTGTCAGAGAGCAGGTGAAAGCGCTGCGTGTGCGTCATGGCAACTTTCTGGCTCGCCAATTTGAATCGCGGGGAAACGTGTGTGCAGGAGGAACATCTGCTCCCACACTTCTTAGTTTTCCTTCTCTTCCTCTCACACTGTAACAGCGATGTAGAGAAATCCGTGTGTTTTTATGCCAGTAAAGGCGATTTCGGTCCTAACCGTGCGTCCGGAATGCGTAATTGGCACAGTTTGGGTCGGAATTGGATTAGTTGTGGAGCCACGGTGGATTCACCTCACTCGAACCTGCCTCACTCTGAATGAAAGGGGGAAAAAAAGTGTGTGTGTGGAGCATCGCCTTCAGACCCAACATGCACGGACACCTCTGAGAAAGTGCTCCTGGATGTGGAGGTTGTGCCAACTGAGTGTTTGATTTGGACTTTCCTCCTGCCTTTCAGAACATTCATACCTCAACAAAAATGTTTTTAAAAAAAAAATCCAAGCTTTGTTGATCCTGAGCACAAACTGGCATCAGATAAATACACAGTAAGCGTTTTTTTAAATCCTGCTTATTTATCCGATATCCCTGTGCTACGGTTCATAAAGAGCAAGTGAGGGTGCTTGAAGTTTATTGTACTGCCTGGATTTGCTTTCACTGAACACCCCCCCCCCCCNCACACACACACACACACACAATATTACCAAGTGAGGATTCAGCTTAGCCTGGAGCGCAACTGCAGTCCGCTCTGTGTTTTTAGAAAACACTTCCAAGACGTAAAGATTACCTGATCTGTTTGGGGAGAAATGGTGTTTTGGGGTCAGCGCAGCTTTGCAAAGAGGAGGAGGTGGATTACTTGTTAGAGCCCCCCCCCCCCACACACACACACACACACTCTCACAACTGACACCTGCCAGGAACGAAGCTAAAGTCAGGATGCCAGAAAGCTTTTTTTGTTCTCCTCCACATTCTGCTTCGACATCATTGAAGCCAACAAACATGAGACGATCATGAGGCAGCGAAAAACCCCATCTCATCGTCAAACAATAACCTCTCAGTCTACGGTTGCGCGCACACACACACACTCACACACACGTACACACAGGCGAGCCCATGTGTTTGCCCTATTGCCGAGTGTTGACACGTTACAAGGGGAGTCCCGCCACACACAAAAGCCACGCGTACGGATTGACGTTAACTTGTCATGCTGTTGCGTTTACTTCTCATCACCGGTAGAGGCTGATAATGAACCTAATCTGACTTTCAAAATAAAAGCACGTGCTGTCTTTTGGGGAGAGACCTAAGTATTTCTTAAAACGTTATGAGAAATTGTTATTAATTGTCTTTGTAGATGCTTTTTTTGGACAAATATTGAGTTGTAAGGTTGCATTATCGGAAGCTAGGGAAGCTTGTTGCTATAGCACTTGTGTTTGTGGTACAATTTAGATGCAGGTGCAAAAAATTCCGTTTCACGGGCCTCTATGAAGCCGTTGGAGCAATGATTTGTTTAATATTCAGGTCACAATGTGCCATTTCACTCACAATGCCCCTATTCCAGGATTGAATACATCATCATACATCATAATCGCTCTACAAGGCTCTCCCTTTTCCAAAGGCTCTGCCAAACGCCGCTGTGAAAAGAGGAATCTTTTTTTTTTTTTGCCCAAATTTGGAGGACACAACCAGAGAATTTTGTCAGCATGAGTCACTGCATTTAGCGCTGGCATTGGTTTGAAGTCTCGATGTAACTTGGAGGGAAAGGAACAGGTTATGTCTACAGAACCTGAAGGTCAACAACGAGAGGTTCCATGCCTCGGTATTGGGACATTACGGAATCAGAATCTCCCGTGTCTCCTGCCCTTTGGTTACCCACCCGCTCACATCTTCCGCCAAGTGACCCGTTTGGAGAGAGCGAAAGTGCCGCATCCTCTCAGGCGATGCTTTTCACAGTCCTTTAGATCTTCAGATAGCTCGTGGTGTTGGCACCGGCCGAGATTTGCCAGTGTCGAATCTGGGACCGACTTCAATGGGGACAGTGATCGCTTATCAGCCTCGCAAATCCCATTTCCAAGGTCCCGGCTTAGCTCGAGATGTGCTTTGAATGCTCTTGCCCCCCCCGCCGCCCCCCCATACCTCAAACGGCGGTTAGGGGTGCAGTAGAACGGTCACACGGATAGTAACACTTAGTAATCTGGGTCAGGTTTGATTTTTAGCTTGTTGGAAGCCCAAATGGGTTGATAGACTATCATAATAATGAAAACAGCTGCTTCATCTCTTGGCTAATTGTTGAATTCATACGTAAAAGGACAACTGACAGACTTGGAAGAGACTAGCGAAATGATTGGGGTCAGGGTTGGGGTGCAAAGTTGTTATTTTAAGGGTAAACTCCTCAATAAAACCGACAGTTCTGCTTTTTTTTTTTTTCACTCAACCTAGTCCAAACACAAGAGGGTTGGAAAACAAAAAAAACAAAAAAGTATGGGTTTGAAATCCCAACGCAGCGAGGGAGAAACCCTGTAATTCTCACAGTCAACATCAAAGGCGACAGGCCTGAGTCTTCCCGCTTTAAGACCCGTACTTGAGTTCAAAGCATTTTGCCTGTTTTCTTGGCCCTGACCCATAATCACCCGCAGGCACTTCACTAGATGAATCACAATTAAGTGAAAGGGTTGGAAATTAGGTTATTGCAGCCCGTCTCCAATTTTTTGACAAATTTAAATCAGTGTATTTATGATTTTGGCAACGGGAGGAGGTACTCCACTGACAGACGGCCAAAGTCTTTCATGGACTTCCTTTGGGTCGAATGGCCCGAAGAGTATTTCTGCAGTTTTAAGTGTTTTCTAATAGGATGTTATTTAAGAGGAAAATGTGCAGGGAATGATCTGATTGGCCGAATGATCCTTAAATAGATTTGCCACATGCTGTCGGTTTTTCCTTCTGCATACCTGGGCACCAAGCAATGACCTGGCCGGCGTCTTGTTCGGAGACCTATTTGGCCGCTTTTAACGCAATGGGGTTGAAGCGGCCCATTCACAAGGCGGACTTGAGTGGCGCTTGTTTTTCCACAAAGCCCTGTGAAAGCGAGATTAGAGGCCTGGCAATAAACTTTGACCCAGAGATTTAATATTGCTCCATACCGCCAAGCCCTCGGGGGTGACAGGAGCAAAACTTTACATACTCGCACCGTGAACCAGGTCAGTTGCCGCGGATTAGCATGATATGTGCTTATGCGTAGTTTGGGGTCGAGGGATCAGACATCGGATGAAACAGATCCCACGCTGCTGTGAGTATTTTCTGTACATAGAGGAGCTTTGTGAAACAAGTGCAACGATAGCCGGTTTTGAAACGTTGCACAGACCAGGAGGCCTTGCGACGGCGCTTTCCTGGTACCGCCACATCCTCCTCCACCTCCTCCTGTTGCTAATGAGTTATGTAGCGTGTAGTTAAATCACCGCTCCCTCAGTCAGCAACACCTCTCATCCGCGGGTCAACAGGTGCCAGATTATAACCTGAGCTAAGCCATGACTCCTGTTATGGGATGCATTATGTAAGCTTGGATCAGATAGCTACGGTTTTCCCTAAAGTGAGTTAAAATACGACGAGATGTCAGGGGTTCTGGATTCCGCGCGAGCCGGGGATGTTTGTCCCCTGAGCCAGGCGTATCAAATCTCCAGCTCGTCCCTCCCTTCTCTGACGACCACACAGCCACTCAGGGTATTGCTGTTGCAAACAGGAGGCCAGTATGGGGGGGGAGCGGACACTGGCTCAACACAGGACAGCGCAATAAAATGCAACTTGTCCAAAACAAAGCCTACCCTATACGGGATTAGTCTCTTTTGAGGATCCAGCATGGATTCTATGACCTTAAATTGCCTTTAACCATGAACTCGGCATGGGAAGACAACTTCCATCCATGCTAGGCGAGGTAATCCAAACAGGATCTAATAAGTACCAGAATTAATTTCGCATTACCGACATTTGAACACTCATAAAGTGAGTGACAGAGATTTTGATAAAGAGAGTAGACCTTTCAAACATAGATAAGATAACTGTAAGACCTTCAGGTATTTGTCTTTGTTCCCATAGATCTTGCGGATGCTAATTTAGCAGTGTTGGCATTGTTGTGAAGCTGTTTATTTGAATTACTCTGGCAGAGGCCAACCAAGGGAACATTTGTCCGTACCAGCTCGGCTAGCGTGACGCTAGCATTTAGATTTCAACTTTAGACTCTCCACAAAGCCGCGGGAAGAATACACTGCAAAATGTAGAGATCTCGCCAAACAGCGAGTGGACGATTGCGAGCTTTCTACCCCATCTGACAAACATTCTACAGCAGGGATTCAGTTTCAGTGTTTATTTTTGAGCGTGGTAGTGTGTCGTCCTGAGAATTCCTCTTCCTCCCACTCGCCTCCTCAAACTTGGACCACTTTCTGCATACTAAAATCATCGTCACCCGCCCTGCGCCTCGCTTTTCTTTCACACTCTTGCTCACACACACTCACACACTCACACACACACGCAAGTGAGTAACCTTATTCTTGTCATGCCTACAGTTTGCCACATTGTACGTAGGCTGAAATCAATGTTTAACTAAATTACACGCTCACCTTAAGATTAAGCATTTTCGCATTCCGCTTGTGTAATCCTCTGCTTTAGGCGAGAGAGACCGAGTGAAATGAATTCACTTGTCAGACCCTGGTTACCCCTCATATCAGGAAAAAAAAGCCTCCCACTCTTGAAAATGTATGTCAGATGCTTAGCAGAAGATGAATCCTTGTGCGTCACAGCATCGCCTGTAATTCCTTGTGTGGAATAAAGTAAAAGGGAGCGAGGCTACTTAATACAATGCGCAGCTGACATCGCAACCCGACTATTGATGCTCACTGGGTTTAGAAAAAAGTTGAACTGAAACTGAAGTGTTTTTTATACAGGGGCTGTATTTGACTTGTACTTGTCCAGAGAAAGTACTTCAACTTGTGTGGCCTGATGGTATAGTTTTATCGTTTCAACTCTCTCAATTGTAGATATTTAGCCTCGCTTTATGGCTTCTACTTTCTAAGTTGCACCAACCTAGCTTGCTAACATCCAGCACTTAACCTAAATTAGTTCCAAAATTAGTGCTTTCTTAGTTGTGGCTAGTGGCTTGAGGCTGGTCTGGCTTTCACGATGATATGAAACATCAAGAATTAAAATTCCATCTTAATTACCATGTCATGTCATCATACTGGTTTAAATTTAATTGTTTAGCATCCAACAATTACAGCAAAGGTTACTCCATATTTAATTGCAATGAGTCCAATCGCTACGGAGCAACGGTAATGGAAGAGCTCAGTAAAACAGGAAAGTAAACAATGATGACTGTGTTTCCTCTAAGGATGTAGGTCCAATTGGTGTGCAAAATTAGTTTGGAAAAAGTAAAAGCTGACTCTTATCTACACAGTGTGTCCATAGATCTGGAACAGAGCTATGTGAGATCACTTTAAGGATCTGGGTTAAGTAAACACTTGTAATGTAGACTTTTTGACGTGAGCGAGCAGCCCTGTGGTAGAATGTAAATATAGTTGTTGAATGGAGAGGAGGTCAAGGGGTCACCGTGGGGGAATGACACAAATCCTCTGTCTCCTGAGCAGCTGAGGCCCTTCACACATTCCTCTGGGTGATGGCACCATTGCTGGCCAATTAGTGGCTGGTGTCCAACAAGAGGGGTCCTATCTGGATGAGTTGTATCAGGTGACCTGTGGTCCATCAAACACCAACACTTACTTTCCCCCGAGGATTGGTTTTCCAGGACATGGAAGTGAAGCAAAGTAGGTTTTGGGGTAACGCTTGATCACAGCGGCGGCCGTGTGTTTGAGAAAGGCAAAAGAATCCTGTTATATCTGCACATTCCTCTGTAATTGTGCCTCAGTTCCTCTGTAATTGCTCCGCCAAACATCTGTCAAACAGCATTTGGGTACATTTAGCAGAGGTCGATCAGGTAATAGCACACTTGGGTTCATATTAAAGGAGTTGACAGATTAATGTATCAAATGTTCCGCAGTAAATTATTGTGAAAGGTCAGACTGCGGAGGGCAGGTAGGGGGTTGCTACACAAGTGATCTGAAATGACCCATATTTCTCTTGGCTGGGCGATTTCGTATGAAGCTGTCAGTAGACACCAGTGATTGATAGCGCGGTGCTTACAGGGGGAAAAAAAGAATCACATCTGCAAAAAACGCGGACTGTCATTTCACAAGCGGCTTGAAAGCTTTTTCCGTGATCCAGTTGTGTAGTGTTTATGTGTTTAGACATTTATGGAATGAATGAGAACCAACATTGAGGAGCTGAAGATTCATAAATCTCTGCTGCATCTGCTGCCTCGCTTGTGACACGCCAACAGCTGGTGTGCCCTTATTTATGCGTACAAAACAAAAACAGTGATGAGAAGTAATTTCTACCAACTGAAAGGGAACCAGTTACAGAACCAAGGTGGTATTTCTCTTGGTGAGCTACTGAATGGTCAGATCTGCCTCCTTTGTAAATACTGGCTCCATATAAAGACTTTCATATAAACTCACGGTTCAAATCTGGAACTCCATGGCCAGAAAACAATTGTGGTCTCCACTTTTGGGTGGCCGAGAGGTAATTGCTTCCTTTTTGAGTCTTATTTTATGCCCATTTCCAGTTGCCTGGAAGTATTACAGCTAGACAAATACAGGCCCAGGAGAAGATGCCACATGCCTCATTTCTTTCTGCACTTTAAAAAGAATGAAAGGCTTCTCACTTTTTTTTCTTCTCCCTTTCTGGGGAATGTGAGCCCCCAAAGAATGTGGGAAGGAAATTCCGTTGTGAGAAGATAACAAACACGGTCAGTGTTAGTTGTGTCTGCGGCGCCCCGGCTGTGGGCAGCAGGTGAACCTCACAGAGGGGCTGATCGCTTATGCAGGGCCCGCAGGTCTGGTTAGGCTCAATTCACAAGCTCAAATTATCGCCCATTTCTGCACTCCCAGCTCCTTGACAATAAGCCCCCTTACTCCGACGCGAGAGAAAGCAAACAAATCAAAGTCACCACAGAGCGTTTTCACCTTGCCAGCGTTTACATGAGGGTCTTACACCCAGATAAAATCTTATTCAAGTCACGATCCCAATATAGAAGGTAGACTGTTTAAACAGAGGGGACGCAAGGGTACTATTTTCCTCTCATATGACCATGAGTGTGCTGTTTACAGCCCCCAAAAAGCATGTTTGTGCAATTTTTGATCTCAATAATAAATCTATAATGGGACGAAAGTGGTTGTTGGGGTTTCTCATGATTTGAGCAAGAAATCAACAACTTTCTAACACACAGACACTCAGTACCAAACTCCCTTTTAGTGACCTTTTCCTCGACTTGGCCCCATTCGCAATGCAGAAAATTGGATCAACAGATTAACTATGGTGCCAACCTGGCATTTATTGCAGGGGTTTGCTGGTGCCTCCTACTGGCCGCATTGTTTTGTCGTAAAGTTTTCGGTGGTCATTTGAATTCCAAAGTGGTTGACCAGCCTGTCTTCTCTCTCCACAGTCATTCGTGCCAAAGTGGTCGGTAAGAAGCTCCTGAGAGATGGACCATTTGGAACGATGCGCTACACGGTCAAGCAAATGAAGGTAAAGATTGGTTCCGTTGAACTCCTTTCGTCTGCGTCGTCTGAGTTTTATAGTCTAGTGGGAGCATTTCCGACTTTAAGCAGCCACAGTGGTAATAAGGTTTAGAGTTGTTCTGCTGACTATTACCGTCTTTTACAAGCATATCGAATACACATTTGTGGGTCGTTTAGATATTTTGTGGCTGACTTAAATACAGCAACCCTTTGCTGACTCTAATTATCTAGGTGACGGAGCTGGCTGTGAGCTCTAAAAGTACCTTGTTGCTTTTAATGAAACTTGTTGCTGGGGTCAAACAGGGATCAACAGGGACCCCAATTAGATTTCAACTCACTATGAATACACCATGTTCCACTTTCAACCCATTTCGCTCAGCAGCAAGTCAATCGTCGACGGCAACAGGCATCGGCACGATCTTAACATGCCTGGCAGCCTCGATAGAGCTGGAACCGACAATGCGGATAACACCAGTTTCCTTTTCTTGCCTAGAGTGAGATAAAAAGATTGATGCCACTGCTGTCTGCACGCCAGGCATGGAGGTAGCGCCAAGAGGTGATTAGCCAAGGCTTAACATAAAGACTGGTATTGTAGACCAGGGGAAATAGTTAGCTTACCAACACCTCTAAAGTAGTAGATAGAGCATAATGTTGTGTAGAGACACAGCTTGTGTTTCTTGAACTTTAGAGATGCTGGTAAAAGGTTGTTATTTTTTCTTGCCATGATACCTGTTAGACCCGATTTACCAATCTTCCTATTTGAGTCTTGGCTAAAATGTGCCTACCTATAGATAACTCATTCGCTAATTTTGGAGAACACACAGAAGGAAGTAGGAAGTCCAGTGTTGTTGTGGGCAAGTTACCCATTAATTAAACCCCCAAGGTTGAAGCAATAAAAGGTTTGCAACACAGTGTCAAACACACAGGTCTGGTCAGTGCACAAGCTATTTAGTCACAAGTGTCTTTAATTCATGGCACTGCTGTGGAGGTTCCGAAAAGCGTTTTGGGCGCACTTCGCCTTCCGCTATATTCTTACATAACGCTGCATATTTCCGACAGATGCTGACATCAGCCCGCCGCTCAGACAGGAGCCAGGCTGGAGGATTAGTGAGCTTACGGCCATTACATCTCACCCAAACTCCTCAGTCCCAGTGTAAACATTTCCACAGTTTCATATTCTGCATCCGTGCGATCCAAGTTAGCATTAAGTGGCCTCTTGTTAAAGGACACCAAAAGTCATTATAAGGGATTAGACGTGACCTCTGCACCTCCGGGTTATTTATTTGTGTTCCAGTCTGCCCGTTTGTATTCCAAACAGTAGTTTTCCTTGTGGGCTGATCAAGAATGCAATTCCCCTTAAACTTCAACAAATCCTGAGAGACACAGTTTGGGGCTTAAGTAGCAGTTTGTTCTGCTTTTCTGGGAGCGACGCATCTAAACAGGGATTTCCTGTTGTTCCTAGACAAATAAATTGCACCGAAAAAAACAAAACAGTTCTCAGGGCAAACACAGACTTCTTGCCCCGCATACCTGAGCCGAACCGCCGAGGTCCTCAGTTTAGCCGCGACCTTGCCAAAAAAACCCTTCAAAGTCAAAGCACATTACACAACATAATCATGTTATCTATGATTTAGTTAAGGGCTGAGCCTAATGCCCCGTCTCCCACCGGGCATTCCTTAAGGAATGTCATCTGATAAAGACGGCATGCAAGTTTTCATTCCTGAATATTCTAGATGTGGTGGTTTGGGGCGGAGGCGCAGCAACATGGTGCTGCATATCAGCATTGTAACCGCAATTTTTTGTGATCTTCCCTTGTAGATGTACAAAGGATTCGACAAAGTCCAGCATGTGCAGCACATCTACACGGACGCCTCCGAGAGTTTGTGTGGCGTCAAGTTTGACATCAACAAATACCAGTACCTGATCACAGGTAAGCTCTCTGTCAATGTACAGCACCTACTCTGTTTTAATGGTGGACGATCCAAATAGTATTTTTTGTCTTTACACACCATTGGAATTTCCTAGTAACTGAGAATATTACTTTGCCAATGGAAACAGCTGTATACAGCTGTCAAGAATAAGATTGCAAAGTGAGCATGTGTAACTTCTCGCAGCCAAGAGGGGATTACAGGATTGTGGGGCAGTGCCACAATTCGAAACGAGGCATCAAGCCAGCAAGGTGCCTGACGTTATTTATCTTAAGTAAGGCTACAGCAGCTTAATACCTTGGTAAGTTCAATTAAGAACCTGCGGTAACTCTGTTATGAGTAAAATTTGTCATTTTTAAGACGTTTTATTGTCTGCACACCTGCTACATTTGTAAAATCACCACTGGAGTTTGCCTGTAATTCCTGAAATCAGGCGTCTATCACGTTTTGTTTTGAAAACGGAGGTTATTTTAGTCTAAGCCGGGGCTTTCGACTTCATGCCGCAATGAATGGAAGTGTCTCGGATGTCATCATGTGACCATCCTAAGCGCAGAACCTGTTGACAGGTGGCTGTGTGTGAAGAAACGGGGGTCATGATGTCCCTGCCCCCTCTAAAAAGCTTCTCATCACATGACATCACATGAGGAAAACCGGGAAAATCTAACGCAGAAACGGTTTTGCTCCGTGTCTGCATTATTCATGAAACGAAGAATGTGTGGCTCAAACGCTTTGAATTTTACATTTCCAACACCCCCATACCCGTAGCCTCGGCTCCGGCACAGAGCTTTTCTCTCTCTCGTACAACTCGTAATTAACAGCCAGCAGGAAGCGACTGGCGTTCTCCAGCAGAAGCATTTTTATGAGTTGCTATTTCCAACGGAGGTGCCGTTTACTTTGGACCCCGCGGTGCTTGTCGCTAAGTTCTGACCTGTAAATACTGTAACTACACCCCGCAGTGCAAGCGAGCTGGCATGGGTTGCCAGGCGACAACGGACATGTTTATCCAGCCCCGGGGTGCGAGTGACATCACCGCAGCTCTCCGGGTTGGGGGCGGAGGGCGGAGGGTGGGGTGGGGGTGGGGGCGTTTATAATAAGTCCCGCATATGATCAGTCCCAAATTACGAGCATTTTAAAGGCACCGGGGCCTGTGTGTGGAGCTTCCCGGGGCTCTTTGATCAAGCTTCGGCTCTGATTAGTATTTTAGGCGCACTCAACACCCCCTAATAAGCCTTCAACTGACTCCTGTAATCCCAGTGCAAGGATGCGGCGTAAGAGGAGGTTGGTGGTGGTGGTGGTGGTGGGGGGGGTCGGTGGCATCGAAGAGGAACATATTTGTGAGCTGTCAAATTCCCGCGTGGTGACAACACGGTGAAGGAGAAATATGGCGACACATCCCGGCGTTCCACGAGCGCTCGCCGGCTGCGGCAGAGCACCTGTCTCGGTAGTCGGCGAGCCACGAGCGGCGCAGGACGGCGGCTAAAAATAGACCCCTGCCGACCTTTGGATATTCAGAAATAGGGGTGATGGTTTAATGTGAGCTTACTGTATGATATTGTCTTACCATACATCAATAAATGGCATAGCTGGTGTGTTTACAGTATCCAATGTTACATACGGGGGATTATGAAATTACACAAATAATGAAATAGCATTTATAGCTTCATTGTCCCATGGATCAAGAGATTTATTTTCCGAAATTATATAAAACATGTATGTAATGCAATTGGTGGTTAATTATCACCTTGCTAGATTCCTCGATGGCTGCTGTACACTTTTGTTTTTTAGGGTGTGAAATGTTTTATTCTAAATTTATAAAAACATTGCTTTGTTTTTTTGTGTTTGCCAAGAATTTTGTCATGTATTTGTTTGTGTTCAATATTAGTGCAACAAGTCTTGCTTACTTGGAGCCGGATTAAACCTCATGTCAAAGTTGCTTTTTATAGGCCTGAAAAATCATGTTTTATCACTTTATCAGTAGGGGTGTCCCGATCCGATATGGATATTGGTCCGATATCAGCAATAAAAAAGTATTGGATTATATCGGCCTGCATCTGAAATCTCCAATATAAGCACTCGAATACAAGCAGTCCTTTCCAGACTCCGCTCCAGCACTTGTAGTTGTTCTGACCTGTTTTTAATGGATTTATTGAGGTTATTTTTCAGGGTCTTTGAATTTTTCTATTTATTTTTGATTTTATTCAATTGTAGAATATTCTTATGTTTAAGGTTAAAATGTATGTAAGCCATTGGTTAATAATCAATGGGTCAGTTTTTCTCATAGCTACTGTTGCTGACTATTGTTCTCTGTTTGAGTAATATCACTTGATCAAGCCTTTTCTAACATTCCAGACTACAAAATAAGTCATAAAAGTACGCATGATTCGTGCTGATATCATATCATATACTTAAGGCTGCAATATAGTATAGGAAGTGAAAAAGTTGTATTGGAACGCCCCGTATTTATTTGCAAAAGAGTCTCCAAACCACACCGCCTGATAAGCTGATATGAGGTGCTGACAATTGAAACAAAGTTAAAGAACCCAAAAAAAAAAAATCCCTCTTGAAATGCAAATGCCGCTGATGTACTGAACTCTATTTTAACAGACAAACTTCTCCTTTTTATTTTTCAGGGCGGGTGTACGATGGCAAAGTCTACACGGGGCTCTGCAACTTCAACGAGCGGTGGGAAACCCTGTCGCTGGCCCAGAAGAAAGGCATCAACCACCGCTACCAGCTGGGCTGCAACTGCAGGGTGAGTGGAAACCAGCCGGCGCCGGCACCGCCCTGCCAGGACGACAAGGCCGAGCGGCCGCCGGGCGATAAGGGAAGAGGAGGCAAGAGACGAAGAATCAAGAGGAGGAGGAGTTAGAGCTTTTATCGCGCCTCCTTTATACCACTAGAAATGCTACTCTAACTCGGTGGTGATCATTGGCATCAAATATGTGCTTACGTGCGTGTCGCGGAAGGCGGTTTCGGGTTATTACGGATGAGTTATTGTTTGTTTTCAGTATCCACGGATGTTCAGCAGAGACAGAAATAGTGTTTTGTTTCCCCCTCCCCGACCATCATTGAGTTATTAAATAACAGCACTGGAATCAGCCCAAGTTCCATTCCCCGGTTTTTATGAGCCTCAAACTTGCCGCTGTGCAGCTGCCGACCCGCCTCGTTCGCTTCCTACCGCGTCCCGCACATCTGCTTACGCCACCGGCTCCGATCGGCATCAGCGGATTAGCAGGGAGACCTATTTGTTCCCGGCCTGTAAAAAAAAACTGCGCTTCGAGTATACACGGGAGAGAGAGCGCCATCCATCAAGCGAGAGTCGGCGAGCAGACAGGCGTGAAAACATCATCACAGTTATTAAGCCCCGCCGCCGCTCGCCGCGTTCCCCCGGCAAACGGTGATCAACCGTGGCGGAAAAAAGCGGGGAAAAGCGCCCCCACCCCCTCCTCGCAAATCATTGAAACTGCTCAAAGGAGGAAGGAGCGTCGCATGAAGCGTGGAGGACCAGAAACGCCCCCACCCCCGCCGAAAAAAAAGGAGACTCGCAAATCGAATTCACGGGCGAGTAAGCGCAGCCGACTGTCCTGAAAACGCTTCCGTTCATTACCTCGCTGAGTAGTTTTGTGAGTCTTCCCGGCGGTTCCGATAGGAGCTTTTTGTG
>CAESWR010000968.1:28664-43147 GCA_903171835.1 Mullus surmuletus
TGCCGCCAAAATCCCCCTCTGGTTAAACCAATAAACCCATAAGGTTTGGTGGAATCTGATCTGCAGCCCCCAAAGCAAGTGAGGATAGAAATACCAAGGATATAAGTCAACTATTTCCATCAATTTAAGTATTTCTTATATTAGTCAATATGAATTAGTAAAAAATAACACTTTTAGTGAAAAGGTTGGGAATCACCAAGGGTGGGATATACAATGTTCTCAAACAGATTTAAATCACAGTATTAAGACTTTTTCTTTTTTTTACCTGAAATGTAAAGAAAAAACTCTTTGACACTTGCTGTAATGTCATTATATTAGTCTATGAAACGCAACAGGAGAAAACGAGGGAAGGAATTCGACAGCTAAATTCCGGAAGTGGAACTCCAAGTGACCAAAACTCACAAACATCTGTTTTCTGCAGGAGCTTCACACACAAGCACAGCTAGCACAGGTTAGCTCCTGCTGGTCTTCACCAACATTTGATCATGAAATACAACGGTGTGCACATCAAACACACTTTGGCTGCTCTCACCACTTTGCTAGTTGATCATTAGCTGGTTAGCTGATTATAGCTGATCGATTCTGACGTCACGCGGCAGAAAAACACTGATGACAAATCTCACACATGCAGATTTTTTTAACGCATATTTTAATCTGAATGAATTAGTTTTGCAGGCCGAGCACTTCCCTTGATACTTGGCATTGGCATTATAAAAAAATATAAAATATGAAATATATCAATTAAGCAACTATTTTTCATAATAATGCATTTCAGTCTTATGACATACCTACCAATCACTGTAAAACCCCTGTTATGTACATTTATTCATAGGTTTTCATGTAATCTGAATTATGTGAGAATTATGTGAGATAATATGAGAATTTGAATAGAGAACAGATGCAGAATACAGAAACACAAACACATTCTTAGTCAAACACGGCTCAGGGGCTTCACACTTCTACTGCAAAATCATACTCATCCAGATAATAATCACTAAGGTACAGTTATCATCATGATCATCATTACCGTCATCCTCGCATGTGGCAGCTTTGTTCTGCTACAGCGAGCATAGTTCAGCTTGTCCTTGTTAACCTGCCATGCCTGACCCGGTCTGTCTCCCGTAGCGACCGTGCCATTCAGCTGTGAAGACTTGGCCTTGGACCTGTGCTGTTACCTTGGTGACAAGGAGCGCAACCATGCACCATCCCTTGGACCCACTGCCCTGGAGTGAATGGAAACCGTTTTGTGTCCTCAAATTATAGGAAGCAGTAGGTGGATGGACAGGTGGAGGTCTTCAACTGTTACACCATCTGCAGTTTTGACATCGATTAGGTTGCTTCGTCGAAGAGTCAAACTGGGGGAAGATATAGCACATTGATTGCCGGGAGTCAAGATTTCCTGAGGTGAGAGGAGTTACTGAGGGAAAAGGCAAAGAAACAACAAAAAATAGTCAAAACAAAACTTGGTGAAAAATGGTGATTCATGTCTGATCGGCTGAATCACCGGTGAGTCATATCGAGTTTGGATAGCTTTGACCTTTACCATGAAAAAAAAACACACAAAAAAACAGCAAATGTTTCAAAAGCATTTTTTAAATCACTTAACTTTGCAAATGTTATATAAATTAGTGGAATAAAATCTAACTGACTTTAGGTTGGACAGTTTTTGAGCCTTCCAGCCAATCAAAACGTTAATCACAGCATCATTCCCCAGGAGCACAGAGGTGCCTGATCACATGCAACAACGCCTGTGACTATCTGTCTCTGTTGACCTGGTGCCTCTCTCCGATCCCACCCCCACTCTTCCGTGCAGACACAGGGTTGCTTAGCAACCCTAGAGCAGCCTATGGAGAACATGTGCTCATTTGTGCAGATGCTCAGACACGCACTTGGGAAACCCAGGATCTCTGAGGGGAGGAAGATAATGCACTCCTACTCCACCTCTCCATCACGCTCTGTGACCCCCAAATCACGAGGCGGAACTTGAGGGAAAATCAAATTCAGCTGGGATGAACGCAAGCTTACTCCAATGGCCCCTTCACAAATACACCCAACTTAACAGTAGAACAAACAAATCAGAGTCTGATGAACAGCTCTCATGACATCAGATCTACATCCAAAGTACTACATTGTGATTGTAACTGATTACCAAAGTATTTAAGCCCCGCAGCCATGAAATCAGCATTTCCACCAGACAAAGGATTTTATGAGATGAAAGTTGAAAGCTCTGCAGCGTCTCCCCAGTCTAACAGTATTAGCACATTAAGTGAGTGCTTAAATGCAGTCAGCAGACGATGGATCAACCCCGTGCCTTGAGCGGGAGACAGCACTGTAATCCCCTAAAGGGAGGTTTCACTACAGTAATGGCAACCCGCGTGAAACCAGTGCGCCTGGGGAGTTGGCGGGACTGGGTAGATTATGAGCAGCCTTGGGCAACGCTAAACCCCTTAGCCCTGGTGTTCGCGACGAATGATGCACAAGAGGGAGAAAAAGTGTGTACGCGTCCACACACCCACACAACCAGCCCAAGAATGTGATAGCATGATGAACAACTATGAGGCAGAGAAGCGTGTATGTGTGGACAAATAAGCATACACACAATATCAGCGAATATAATTTAAGAGATTCCTGTGGCGCAGGGGTAAATATTTCCTCGCTTTTTACTCCTGCGTGACATATTGCGGGAGGAGGGAGCGGTAAGCGGGTGTCCAGGGGGTAATTTTACTCCTGGGGGATTAGGGGATGGTGATGGAATGACTCTTTGGGCCGAGGGCAGAGAAGAGGCGGGAGGGTTGAGAGTGTGTTTTTTTTTCTCCCCTGGAAAATTAAAGCAGCAGCCTGAGGGGGTCGAAGAAAGAAACTGAAAAACGGCGACATAAAAAGGTAAAGAGCTCTTTACAGCCTCGCCCTGACTGCTACACGGCGTGATAACACTGCGTCGGGGCATTGTTATCGGGCAGGGGTGCTGTTATTACGTGATAACTGAAAGCACCAAAAGAAGGGGCTCATTTATATTAAATCAAATCACTGGAGGAATGGATTGAGCGCCATTAGATACGGGTCAAATGATTTTATCTGATTCTGCTCACTGCCTGAGGGTAAAACATGGCTAAAACACAAGCAATAACACTTTATTGTATCGCTAAGATATCTACATACACCGCATCTTTTGCACACTGCCTGCTTCCGGTGCAGCTCGTTTCCTCTGGCCTCCTGCTCGACTGTTCATTTGTTGCTTTTCTCCCTGGCTCAAAGCTGCTTAGGGCAGAAAGGAGATTACACATAACCAAATATAAAAACAGAAAACACCACAAAGCCTACGTGACCCATGCCATGAATACACACACACATAAAGCTATTCTGAGAATTAAATCTGTGTATAGATTTGGGTCTACGTGAATACACCACTTACATAGCGCACACACACACACACACACACGTGTAAATGGTCTGTGAGAGCCCTCAGCGTGGCCCAGTGAGAAGCAAATCCTCTCCCATCTCCTGTGGGTCACTCACACCACACAAGCATTGCCCTAATCTGACTCATAATCCGTAAATGAACCTCTTAAAAGCAAAATGTATACCCATTCCAATTAATGTCTGCCCGGCTGTGGTCTCTGTAATAGGCTTGTCCTTTCATTGTGCAACGCTGTTTCATTTTCAGAAGGAGAGGCGTAAAACCCAAAGGGAGAGACAGACACAGGTGACCTTTGGGGGAGGGGAGGTCACTGAATGTAATCTTGCAATGATCAGACTGAGGACTCAGCAGCCCTGGGAATACGTACACACAAGCCCCGCTCAGCATTTCAGTGTGTGTGTGTGTGTGCGCACGTGCGTGTGTGTGTGAGCGAAAGGGAGACAAATGTCCTATGAACCTCCACACATCTCAAGTCTGATACACGTGTGAGGTGGTAACAGCAGGAAGCTGCTTTTCAAAACAAATAAAATAAAAACATACAGAATGACTAAAGCAATTCTCCAAGAACTTTAAATGTGTATATTCCAAAGATTCCCACAGGAAAGAAAAAAGACAATGAGAGGTGGATTTTTTCCTTTAAAATATTAGAAAAAAGTTCTGGTTTACATGAGTGACTTAGTAAATGCTGAGAAAAGCCAAGCCCTGTTTAACAGCAACTGAAGTCCAGTTTTATGACATTCTCATGCTGTGCAACCTACGAACTACCGCTTCCATACAAGCCAAACTGCAGAACAAATGGTTTTGGGTAGTTCAGCACAGTAACCCAATTCTCAAGGAGATGTATATTCCATTTTGCTTGGTAAGCACATGCTTACAAATTGACTGCATTGGAGAGACAGCATAATGACAAAAGTGCAAACATCAGGGAAAAACATTGGAAAATGTAGGACACACGTTTAAACATGCTCGGGGCAACATCTTCTATCATACATCTAGATGGCTGTTCCAAAACCACATCTATTGGCATCTCAACGATGCCCCCTGGTGGCACTGAAAAGCACAAGAATTTTTGATTGTGCTTTACATCTCACTGATGCTCAGCCTCAGGAGATCAGTTTGCATGAGTATATCAACAGGGAAAAAAGGGAAAAGTTCTTTAACAACACAGTTATGGACTTGTTCATGTTACCATTTTACAATGTAGTAAAAATTCAAGTTTAAGATGGGTGGTACGTAAGCACAGTACTGAAGGAAGGGACGCTCTATCCTACCTCTGTATGTCACGTCTGCCTCTAATGCCAACTAGACTTTAATTACTTAATGAAAAACACTGGAAGAAAAAAAGGTGAATGGAAGATTGGCTCACAATGTAACAGCCAATGTTTTATAATCATGTGGGATTAAATCCGGTCATTTATACTTTGCCTTGACTTTGTTTTTCATTAAGTACAAATAACAAAATGTGTCTGTTTTCACAAATCTTTGCCTTTTGCCCATTATAACTATACTTCTAAACAATGTGAATTATTTATCAATAAGTTCCTGGATCGCGTCCATGGGGTTCATTATGTGCAAAAACAGAATTTAAAATGCATTTTTAAATGGGATTGGAGCCCATGTCTGGCTCCTGTTGATCATCCATGTAGTAGGGGTCCCCTTGGTGGACCCTGTGATTGTGCACCCTAAGGTTCCCTCTGTGGGCAAACCTCTTCCCACATTCTGTGCAAGCAAAGGGCCTCTTCCCCATGTGGACGTCCCGCTGGTGAGCCCTCAAATTCCCGCTGCGGGCAAAGCGTTTGCCACACTGGGCGCAACCAAACGGCCGCTCGCCTGTGTGAGTGCGAGTGTGAACGGTGAGCTCGGAGGGGGTAAGGAAGCTCTTGTCGCAGAACTGACAGGGGTGCAGTCTGACGCCGGTGTGGCGTAAAAGGTGTCTGCGCTGATGGGAGGGGTAGGTGAAACATTTGGTGCAGTATGGGCAGGTGTAAGGGCGTCCGTTCCCCCCGCTGGGAGCAGGAGGGTGGCTCAGGGCGTTTGCATGTCGCAGCGTCAGCGACTGCGAATTGGACTGCGGGCGGAGAGGGTCTCTGCTGGCAAAACTTGTCACACGCCTTGTGTGATTAACGGGGCCTCTGGCTCCCCTGTCATCTCTTGGTCTCCATGGTGATTCACCAGACAGACCCTGAGGCGGATCATGCCGAGCCTCTGTCTGTCCCACCCCCTGGACCTGCACTGAATTCTGATTAGAGTTCTGATTCTCGGGCTCCTGATCCAGAAAAGGGAAAGAGTTGTCATCATCTTCGTTACTGGTCTCGTCTGACCCGAAACCAGGCCGGAAGCAGGGTGTGTCTGTGCCGGTGCTGCTGCTGGCCGGACCAGAGAGGCTGGTTCCGTCTGCCTGCAGATTCTCCAGGCCTGATATCCCACCCCGAGTGGTGTCCAACCCTTGCAACCATTCACCGGCCTGAGCCAGACCGGGGTCAGACCTCGGTGAGCAGCGGCCACTCTGGGAGATGGAGAGAAAAGGGGTGGAGGTTTGATCTTGGTGGGATCGCTGTTCTGTGCTTCGAGCGCCCTGATCCCAGTGAGACACTACAGACAAATTAAGAGAGAAGGACAAACTTTTGCACTTTCATCTCATAACTTGGAACAAAAACTTCCAGCTACAGCAGGAAAAGGAAAAGTATGAGACACTAGTACCATCTTACATTTGGCCTTGGCTTGTGCAGTAGACAGGGGGTCTATCTGCCTCTGGTCCCCAGTGTCAAGGCTTCCCTCTGAGGCTTGGGTTCCCAGGGACACCATGGTAGACCGCGATCCAGCTTGCTATGGAGAATCAGTGTAACACATTTGAAAAACACAAGGGCGAGTTTGAGTGGAGATTTTGGCTGTTCAGAAGTCGTTGTTATTGAGCAGATGTCGTTTTTGTTATTGAACAGCAAAGTCCTGACGACTGGGAGAGGTGATGGCATCTAACCTCATGTTTTATGGATGCTCCGTCCTGAGCTGTGACCTCCTCCTTCAGCCCACTGAGGCTGTGACTGACCCCCTCTGCTGGGTTTGAATGAGAGGATGCATCTTTTCCTGCAAATAAAGTTTCGATCATTCTATATATCACGTGTATCAGACCACATCTGGCATTATAATGGCTCTCTGTGATTAGATTTCACTTTACCAGTCAAAATGCAAATGCAAACCTTCCTATTTGCAAAAAAAAATCACTGTCTCTTTTAACTCAGTGGATGATGACAATGCATGGGCCAAGCCTGATGAAACTGTACTGACAACAGATGGCAATTTCCCAAAGTAATTTTGATCCGAGGTGTGAAGGATACAAAAACTGCAAGCTGACTGAAATGTAAAAGAGCTAATCATGTTAAGAAAGCAGAAACTCAACGCTGGCGATGGCACAGAGTCACCAAAACACAGCAGGTCTAAGTCCTGTCATGCATCTGATGCACCTCTGATATACGTGGACCATTAAGGCATTGTTTACAACAATATGGTGAACAAATTACCGGATATTCAAACAGAGAGGATCATTTGGCATTAAAGACTTTAGCAGTGATATGCAGCCCTAAATGAACTCAATGTTGCAGGATTTCTGTGTTTATGGAGTGTTTTCGTTGAATAAATAAAGTTAATACCAGGTCTAATCAGAACCAAATGATCCTGGACACTGAATTCATATTACTCTGGTTGCTTCCCAATGAATACAGTCAACATCCCATGATTTCTACTGCTGACTTCCAGACAAAAAACAGTCATCTCCATTACCTGCTCCTCCGAGGACCTTCTGCCTCAGTGTGTCCTCTCGGTCTCCCGCCGCCACCACCACCTCCCCCTCCTCGCCGCCTCCGCCCTTCGCCCTCTGCCTCCTCTCCACCTTGTCCAGCCTGCCCCGGAGGGCGGCGATCTCCTCCACCTTCTGCGCCAGCTCCGCCTGCTGCTCGCACAGGCTGCTCTCGAAGATCTTGGCGATCTCGCACACGGCGGCCGCCAGCAGCGAGTCCATGACGGTGGCGAGCTGCGCGTGGAAGGCGCTGCGCACCGACTCCATCGCCCTGCGCCGCGGGGACGCTGCTCTGACGTCACTTACGGCCGCACACCGCGGGCCCCTCCTCGGGTTGGCCGCCACGGGCTGTCGGGTAGCGATGCGACTAAACGTGTGCGCGCATCCATCGACCGCCATGAGATTTGGCCATGCTAGCGGGCTACGCCATCGTCCCGGTGACGTCACGACGTCAGTTAGCGGCGTGATGCTGGCGACGCCATCGCATTGGGGGTGTCAATCAAACGCGTGTCTGGTCTGGAGAGTGACGTCACGCTCATTTGCGTGGATGACAGGCTATACGCAACTTTAAGCTAGCTGCCGGAAACCGCCGATAACACTGTTTTGCTGCTGCGTGTGCTAGCTAGCTAGCTAGCCGCGGCTAACGTGTAAACAAGGGAGCCAACCGAGCGTGACAGGCTCGCAACGAACCCGCTTTTACCCGCGCGGGAGCTCCACACGCACGCAAAACCCGCACGTCAGCAGTGACTGGTCCCTGTTGACGCCCACATGAAGACAGACGGTCCCCGAATCCTCCGTATTTTGAGTCGCATTCACGCACGCAGTGAGTCCGGTGTCAGCTAGCAGGTTTGCAGGGAGCCGTGAGGTCTCGCCGCCAAGTCTCGCCGCAAGTCTCGCGAGAACTGACTTGAAGCGTCACATTCCGGTTATCACATTCCCAGTTATCTTTTAGGTATTCTAAATACTCATTGTGAATTCCAGGCTCATACAACAATGTGAGTAAAATATGTATTTTAATGTCTCAATCCGATATGTACAGACTAGGCCCGGTTGTTCCATATTCATCCAAATGGAAAAAAAAAAATAATAGCAATACAACCGACAACAAAAACTGTAAAAAAGTTACAAAAACAGTGTTTGTTTTTTCTTAATTTCAGAACTTGAACTTCAGATAAAATACAATAAAGCACAGAACTGCTCGCCGCCTCCCTTAGACAGCCTTCCTATAGCAGATCTGCCAGGCCACTATTTACAGAATGCATTTCAACAGGCATGTGAAACAGTTCCCCACTTCCTGAATTCAGAATCAGTTGTGCTAACTGGGCAAACAGACACATACATAACCGAAAATATGCCTACCTGAAATAAAAAGAGTAGGGTTATGCAGTTTAATGGTATCCCCTGTGCCACAGCAGTGATGTATGCTGTATACATGTAAATTGTCTCACCCGAGGTAGTGACCTTTTGTCAGATAATAGATAACTGCAGCCAATATCAGATTTAAAAAGTTTCTTTAAGGCAAATTTTGGATATTAATTATTTTTCCATCAATATGATGAAACTCCCCAACTGTTAGCAATGACTGGATTGGATTTCCTGGATAGAATGGAGGAAAAAGAGGTTTAGGTTTCATCCATTGCTTCTGGAGTTTTTCCACATTCAATTTGTGAAAATATCTATGGGAACATAAAAAACAAACACAAATGTTAACATACAAATACTGTGGAATTAATCAGAAGCCACTTTTAAGGTCACTACATTACAAAATGAAAGGTTTTAAAATACTGAATCAATATTTTTTTTAAATGTTCATTAAATGCAATGAGATCTCACCAATCAAAACAGGTTATAACACAAAAACGAAAAAAAAAAACATGTTGCAAGGTCTATGGCGGTATTACTAACTTACACCTGCTTATGGAAACGCTGGATATGCTTGTCAAGACATCCTTTAGTGATATATCCTTTTCGACAATAGTGACAGAAAAGGGACTTGAGCATCTTATTTGGAGCAGTAAAACGGCACCTCTTTTTATGTACGGTGAAGACCGAACTGGTTCGAAATCTTCCAGAGCAAATCCTACATTTGTACGGCTTCTCTCCTGTGTGAATACGAAAATGTTCACTCAAAAGATACTTTGTCTTCATCACCTTTCCACACAGCATGCAGGAATAACCATCTTCGGCGAGTTTGCCCATTGTTTCCCATTTTATACGTTTTCTTTTCACAGGATGGCATTTTCCCCCCACAGTGTTACAGCTGGCTGCGGCACTTATGTCGTCACTTTTGGAACAGAAGTCTTCGTCATTATCATCAGGCTCCTCTAGTGGTGCGGTCCATGTGTCGAGGCCAATTGCGTTTTCAGAACATATTGTGTTTGAATGCCTTCTTGTCATATGTACTCTGAGTCCCTGCCGGACCCTAAATTTCTTTGGACACAAGGTGCAAGAGTGCAGGCCATCAACGGACAAAGATAACCTATTTTTTAGTGTGATTTGACTGTCCATCTCAGAGGGCTTTCTGCTGGATCTTCTCACCTCTTTGAGTGAAGCATTGCGGCTATCAGAGGAGGATTCTCGGTCTTTTTCTATCATCTGCTTTTTGTTCTGTGTGGCAGATTTTTCTTCATTATGGACAGGTTTGGGACGGTGACGAGCGCGTGCTGCCTTTGCCAACCATGTTTTATATTTTTTGCAGTGTCTTATGTGAACCCTAAGACCAAGTGGCATTGGGAACTCTGCTCGGCAACCTTTGCACCGCCTGTGTGTTCGTTCATGTATTAATCTGCCAAAATCTGACTGAAAGACTTTGTCGCAAAAACTACAAGGGCACATTTCCTCACTGTCACCCGCCTTCATGGGGTCTTTGACCATAGACTCGCATGGTAAAGTTTTTTGGCTCTTCTTTTTGTGCTTTGCATCGCTTTCTTGGCCATAGTCTTGTAAATTTCTTTTGCTGTCGTGATCTTCTTTGATGTCCTTGAGCGAGTGCATGTTTTTTTTTACTGCTTGATTTTGACCTCTTTTTTTGTGGTTTGGTAAGCCTCTGGCCCCACACGTGTTTGAGGAAACTGGGGGGAAAAAAAGGGAATGATGATCAATTCTATTACAAAAATAGTAAAATTAGTCCATTACTGGGGAAATATATATGCATAAGCGCGCGCACGCACACACACGTGCACACAGACAGACAGACAGACAGACAGATTTTAGGGGTGCAACAATACATGTATCTGTATTGAACCATTTGATACAGTGGTCTCGGTTCGGTCCGCCCTATGAATCAAACAATACCCAATTCTATATTTATTTTCTCAACCTCTGACGAGGCTCTCTGTGCTGAAAGCTCAGTGGATCTGCGCTCGACTACTCTGGGCTGTCCAACGCAGATCCACTGAGCGGCGCGCGCCTCCTACATTCATTCAGTCCAAGCTGATGAGACAGGAGCTACATTAGAAGCTAGATTGTTGCAACATGGTTAATGCCCTAATTATGTTAAGTCACTTTAGGGTGACCAGACGTCCTCTTTTCCCCGGACATGTCCTCTTTTTTGAGCCCTAAAAATGTGTCCAGGCGGAATTTCAAACTTGTACGGGATTTTGGAACTACTACGCCCCCCCCCCCCCCGCACCGCTGGCAGCTGACAGATCCGCGTCAACCACAGCCGCCAACACGTCTGCGACCCCCCTCCCCCTCCGTAAACAGCCTGCAGCCCCCGCTACAAGTGTCCTTTTTTGAAAACTAAAAACTGGTCATACTTGTCAAGTATGACCCTGATGGAAAGAGCGTCATGAACAAAAATACAACAGTCACAAGTGTAACACGATGCTAAACTACATTGGTGTAAATACAACAAACATTTCTCCATCAGATACATTTAGTCATTATTATTACAATTATTATTATCATTTTTACATGGTGCTGTGTATGTTTCACATGGTGCTAAGTATGCACAGTAGAACATGTGTCAGACACTGTATAAATGCACCAGATTAATTTAATTTTTAATAAACAAGTTAAAAAAAAGGTATCAAAAGAGTATCGAACCATGAGAAAAACGTACTGAACGGAACCGGGGATTTTGTGTATTGTTGAGCCCTTAATACAGATATATACACACACTGTACTGTATATACATATATTCAACTAACCTCTCCTGGCTTTCCTCAGATCCTTGGGGGGGTGAAAGGAGTTAATGTTGTAGGTACACGGCTGAAATACAAGAATAATTCTTTAGATTCAAAGAAAGATCAACTATATACAGTGCAACAATGTATATCTTGAACTCATTCTCATGTGAAAAGGTGCCAAGCAGGCAATTATTTATTGCACCTCCTGAATACCAAAATACTGCAGAGTAAAACATGACACGTTTTATCATCTCGTCTCCTTAACCCCCCCCCACCCCCACGTTACACTGGATACATACCTCCTGTTTGATGACTGGAATGGGCCACAGTGGAATGGACAGCTGCCGTAGTCTTATGCTGGGACACACACTCGCCTCCTTCCTGGTCGAGTTCTCGCAGCCAAGAGGAGCACACCAGTCGTCTGGTACTACACAAATCCAAACCCAAAAACACAGCTGATCGATTAGTGCGTTCAGTTACTTTTAAAACCAACAAAAAGTTCAGCAATATGGAACTGTCAATTAGAGAAAAAAACTATACCTTCAAAATCAAACTCCGGAACTTCAGAAGCTTGTGTGAGAGCACTCGCATCTCCAGAATCTGTTTGGATTTGATTGTTCTGCGTGTTGCCTGCCGTCTCTGTTCCATCACTCCCAGCTACACTTTCCTTCAGCTTCAGTTCGGTTTTCTGCAATTTGATTTTGAGTTCAGCTATCTCCTTTCCTTTCAGTGCCAGCTCCATGTGGTAGTCCTGCAGACTGTTCTCAAAGATCTTTGATATTTCCAGCACAGCCGTCCTCATGACCAAATCCATGGCCTTGGCCACCCGGGCCCTGAAACCTCTCGTCATGTGCTCCGCCATCTTCATTGATGGATGGAAACCGCTGAGAGATGTCCTCAATCAGGACTGATGTGACTGTGGTCCTTTCGAATGTAGTTATCTTCTCATTGTTAACCTAAACATAGAGATGAAGCATCGGATTTGAGACATCGGTGGTTGGATCCATGAGTTTTGAGATGGATTGTAACCCGTGCAGGGAACACAGAGTACAGTCACACACGCAGGAACACAGAAAATGTCACTGAAAATCGCTCAGGCAAAGAGTAGTAATAGATAAAGTAAGTTTGTCCGGGATCTAATTTAGCTGATTTGCTGTTCTTCTCAGGAACATAGTTATTAAACATTTGCTGATTTGTCTGTTACAACATAACACGGGCATTTATAAGGAACTGCAAAGAAAAAAGAGAAAGAAATTGAGCTGGTATTTTGGTGTGCTCTTAACATGATGAGGCATCTTTGAAAGGATGCAAAATCCTGCTTCTTTTAGTTTATTAAATACATGCAATGTGGAGTTTATAAGAGAAGAGAGGAACGTTACATATTTCAAATAGAAGTGTCTTTCATCATTCGTCACGAGTCCATTCCTGTGAATACTTGTTCATCTCTAAACTATGCACAGCAGTGAACTGATCGACACAACAGAAAAGTATCTGGTGATGATGACCGATGACTGCTGATGAAAGGACTACAACTCCCAGGTATCCACGCGCATCAAAATGTCTCCCCGCTCCCCCGCCTCTGATACCTCTGCTCTGTGAGACACCGTCCCTCCCTCCACAGTTCTACCAGCGTGTTGTAAGTTCGGGAGGAAGACGCTCGTCACTCGCTTCTTCATCGATTAGGACGTGGAACTACCGAGTGCCGATCGGTATCGATCCGTGCTAATCCATAACACTCGTGTTAGCATGAGTTAGCAAACACTGCCAGCTCGCCTCCGTCCAAACACCGAACCGTGTAACGCGTCAACAACAAACACCGTTACCTTTAACACAGCTGCTGCTTCTGGCTCACTTTGAACGCGGACTCTTTCATCGCCGCTCAGCAGCGCGAGCGGCTGCTCTCTTAGACGTGCGTAACACTTGCGACGTCTTACGTCATACGTCACGCGTCAGGCACGCGCAGCGCTGCGTGGAGGGAGCGTCGTGGCACTCTGTGTTGCATTTGCGTTCTCCAAAAACCTACCTGTGAATCCCTTTGGCTTTGACTATTGCGTTATATACGTGTACAATCATGAACAATGTGAATCTGGCTGTGTTTGCTTTAATAACCTTTGACAACACAGATTCATTCAACCTGGATTGTCCTTTTCTTTGCTTGTTTCATCTATTTATTTCACTGTTTTTAACTATACTGTAAAGTGTCTTTGAGTTTTGAGAAAAGCGCTCTACAAAATAAATGGATTATTATTATATTATATTATTATTATTATTATCATTCCCAATTTTCTCCTCTATTCTTGCAAAAGGCTGTAATGTGTGCAATATAATTGTTAATTGTTGTAATTAATCAGTGAACAGCTTTCAATTCAATCAGATTTTCAACCGGTTTGCATTATTATTAACAGAACATGTTTCGTACTCCTGCCAACAGTAGTCCCTCTGCTTAACTGATCAGATTATGGTCTTATTATTATTATAATTCCCAATTTTCTCCTCTATTCTTGCAAAAGGCTGTAATATATGCAATATAATTGTTAATTGTTGTAATTAATCACCCTAGTTATTATTATAATTCCCAATTCCTGATTTTCAACCAGTTTGCATTAGTATCAACAGAACATGTTTCCTACTCCTGCCAACAGTAGTCCCTCTGCTTAACTGATCAGCATTATGGTCTGTCAGTCAGAAGAGTTTCAAATATTTTGAACCATGAACTGGCCATGAACAGAGAGATTTAACAGCTGGACTTACAGCACATCTCAGGCTGTTATGACAGTGATGATAATGTCGAGTCATTGTAATAATATACCTGTACTTGTGTGTGCTGACAGAAAACTGTGTGTTTCAATGGCTGAATCTACAAAAAAAACTGATCTTGTGAAACACCGTGCAAAATAATCAAGCAACACAGATGAGTGTCATGTTCAAGGGTTGCTTTATTGCATTGGGAGAGGATCAGTGCAAAGCTAAAGGGTCCGTCTAAGTGCCTCGAGGGGAATCACGCTGCATACTGACAACCTCCTCATATTGTCAGGTTTTAACTAAGTTCATACATGGAGGGAAGGCTGGAATGATCTACTTAAGTGCAGCAGCTTCCATCTCATCCAAAGGTAGTGTTGTTCCAGGCCACATTGGCTGCATC
>CAESWR010000969.1:44265-55917 GCA_903171835.1 Mullus surmuletus
TATGAAAAAAAAAACAAAACCAAAAAAAAGTTATCTGTTTTCTGATGCAACGTCAAGACGATTGATGCTTTCATAACTCAAAGGATTTTCAACTCCGCCTAAGATGTGCAGCTGCAGCACAGCCTGGTCCCGGCACCACCGTGGATTTCTTCAGTAGCTCCATTCTGTAGATGTGCGAGCGAGGGGGGGAAGGGGGGGGGTCAGCGATTGGTCCGCTCTATAAGGAAGCCTCCTCCAGCTGCTCATCCAGAAAAGGGCAACTCAGAGCAGGGGGGAAGCCCTGACTCCGAGGCTGCTCGTCCAACAACAGCAAATCCTCCACATCCTTCCCTTTGTATCTCCGTCTGCAGATCTTCACAGTCACTTTCCTCCCCTGAAACACTTTCAGAGCCTCTTTGGAAGCCATGGCTTTGGCGGCGCTCTCGTCGCGGCCGTAGCCCGTTCCCATGTAGACAGTCTGACAGCGGATCTCGCACACGTGGCCTTCCTTCTGCGTGCGTCCGGCGGGGAGGCCCGTGATGTCCTTCAGCGGCACGTACACGCAGGTCAGGGTCTGTTTGCACGACTCCACGCAGCTGCGGAGGATTTCGAAATGGTCCAAGTTGGGACCGAAGCCCCCCGCCGACACCAGCTTCCAGGCCACGGCTTTGTAGAGTCGGTTGAAGAACGGTTGGTGCTCCGCCGGCGCTTGTGGACGAGGCCCGCATTTCTGGCCCACGCCGCGCATAGACCCCCTCCAGGTGTCCAGCTCATTAGCCCCGCTTCTGGCTCGCTTCACACAGCTATCGGCGTCGCCTTCTGCAAATTACAACCGGAGAGAAAATGTGCTTAATCAGCCAGTGATTGTGTAATTCAACGCACAATCAGCCAAACGTTGCAGATTATGCAATCATTTAAAAAAAAAAAAAACAATGCATTTCATGCGATACATGTTGATTTCACTGGGGATACATGGGGAAAACTAATGTTTCTGCATTTTTTGCCAGAAAATTTGTATTATTCTCTGCAGAAAGTTGAACATTTACACACGTTTATCTTACTGTGAGAATGTTTATAGAGTTACTGAGATATTTTGGAAAAGCCGCAGCAGAATCAAGGATTAGAGAGTCCTGTGTGAGGTTCGGGTGTGTGAAAAAAGGAAAAAAAAAGAGGAAAGGTACCAAGGTGAAATATTGTTGATCTAAATAATAAGTTACAAATTGGTAAGAGGATTTTGCAAGTCTTCTTAAAGGGACAGTTGAGATGTTTTGACATGAGGTTGTATAAGGTCCTCACCGTCAGTGTGGTTCATCAGCAGTGACTTTTCCTCCACTGCGTCCCGTGAGCGGCGTTCCAGCCCGGTTTCGCTGTTGCAGAAAGTAGTGCCGTCTAGTTGCTGGGGTCACACGGATAAAGCACTTTGCTCCAAAAAACACCATGCGTTCAAAGGAGTAATCCATTTTCACCTCTGTGATGCAAATGTAGGGAAAATAGTACCGGGTGATTGCGAGGTTGGACTTTTTGTGCCAAAGAACTTGCGATGCACATGGGTTACTCCTTTGAACGCATGTTGTTTTTTTGGAGCAAAACGCTTTATTCGTGTGACCCCAGCAACTAGACGGAACTACTTTCTGCAACACCGGGCTGGAACTCCGCTCACGGGACGCAGTGGAGGGGAAAGTCACTGCTGATGAACGACACTGATGGCGAGGATCTCATACAACTTCATGTCAAAAAACTCAACTATCTCTTTGATTCATTTGTGATCCACGATGAGATCCAACTATAGCACGCAGGCGATGAAAATGTGGCCATCAGTAACACAATAAGGGGGCAATCCTGATCATAAGTGTTTGCAGGACGCCAGAGGACCTAAAGTTGAACACAGTATCGAGAGCTTTGCTTGAGGAACAAATCTCATAAATGTGGCTTCCCAACAACACATTACCAGACGCGCCGCTCCTCTTCCCTCTGAATGACAGCTCTTTCGTCGTCTTGTGAACCGGAGGGTCTTGAACGACGATGCCTTCACCCAGCTCCTTGATCTTGTCCATGACGTCCTGTGGATAGCTTGGGAGGGGCAGAGCGCACAACACCAGTTAGGGTAATGCCTCGCTTTTGCTTTGCAATGCAAAGTCCTTACCTGCAGCCCAGGAAAACATGGTTGGCCCAGACCATGGACAGGGAGAGCAGCCGCTCCACACAGCTGTCGGACGCTCCGGGCCTCGCTGATGGGAACGCCTCCATGTTCTTGAGGATGAACTCCCTGCGGGCGAACCACTGCTTGTTGCTTTCACAGTAGGTCCTGAAGGTGTCGACCCACTGGGCCAGCTCCGGGTTCTGGTCCAGATACTCTGAAACTGTGTCCTCTCCGCTCCTCTCCCCCGCCATCCCTGCAAGTGGAGGAGAAGCAGTGGGGTGTGAGAACATGCTGCACATTGCACATGTGTGTGTGTGTGTGTGTGTGTGTGTGTGTGTGTGACACATGTGGAGCTAGCATCAACCACACTAATGTAGTCAACAGGGAAAGAAAAACAACAACAAACACGCTGTGGATGGACGCTTCCTGTGTTGTTGCTTGCAGGAAGAACAGCTGATCCACCGACTTTAGCAATAAGTTAAACAAACAAAAAACGACGAGCAGAATAACATTAGCCGCGCTTATCGCTCCACTTCCGCCCCGGCTTTACAAACAACACACATTTTCAAAAGGTACTAGCGAAGAAATCTGTGTAAAGTCGTGAATTTAACAGCGAAATACCAATGCTTTCTCCGTTGCGAGGTGTTGCTAGCTTCTACATGACCGACTGATGACGAAAGACTGACAGTGTTCCTTGTGCGTTCGAAGGAACTACATTTCCCAGACGCGGGGACGCCGCGCAGGCAACAGGTGGCAAACGTGTATTCATCGACCACGTACCTCGAAAATATATTTAAATCCAAGTATTTTGCGTGTTGCGACGATAAACGATAAACCTGTCGACTGATATCCGTCGACGCTGCCGCCGTTTATCACAAAACGAAGGACGAAGGAGCGCCGCTAGCGTGCTAGCTAGTTAACGAGCATCGCTAGCGCTCCCGTCATGCCTTGCGCCGCGGTGACGTATACAGTGTGCGACAAACCCGGGCGGCGGCGGCGGGCGGCGGTTTGTTTTGGTGGTGGAATGAGACGCTCGCTCAGCTTTTTATGTCGAATAAAATGAATTAAGATGATCCACGAACTGTTATTGGCTCTGAGCGGATATCCGGGGACCATCTTCTCCTGGAACAAACGGACGGGTTTGCAGGTGAAGCGGGAAGCGTTCTGGTTCCGATTGATGCATCGAGACTGCTGAGGTTCACATTGTGCGACGATTGCATTGGAAATAAATGTGTTATCTTGAATAAATCTATATATTTATTTTTTTTAAATCATGAATATTGTAACTAAAACAAACTATAGGATATTTTCTCTATTAATAATAATAATAATAATAATGCATTTTATTTTGTAGGGCGCTTTTCTTAAAACTCAAAGACACTTTACAGTTTAAATACCGTTTAAACACAGTTTAAATATTTATTACCATGAATATCAAGTATTTCTACTTCTAAATATTTGTCTTTCTTACAAAGATACCCTGTATTTTCTGTCTTTACCTTTTTGATCGGTTTATTACTCATTTTTGTGATTTCACTCAGATTGATTTGTCATTGTGATCGTGCTATTGATTCGTCTCCAAGCTTTGTTTTTGTCTCCTCTCGTGCCTTATGTTCCGTGCAAAAACTCTTATTCATTTACTTGTTTTTTGGGGATTTCACTTTCAGGTGTCCCAGGACTTGCCTTTCCTTCACCCCAGTGAGACCAGTGTCCTCAACCGACTCTGCAAACTGGGCTCGGATTACATTCGCTTCACAGAGTTCATTGAACAACACACAGGTCATGTGCATCAACAAGTGAGTTGAGGCCCAACGTGCTACTTGGCAACAATTAAAGCACAGTTTAGTCATTTGTGTTTCAGTTCAGTTTGTCCTCATCACGAGCCTTTGTGGTAACATGCAAAGTTCATCATGTCTTAGATAAGTTGTTGAAATCAATTATGCTGCCCATTGATTTTATGGAACTACATTGTAATGCACTAACTTTCCACAACACGTGTGTAAATTGCTTTCCGGATTACAATTGGTTTCTAGGCCAATCGTGATGTCACAAATCCTCCGCCCCTTTACACCCAATTTTTCAAGAAGCACAGAGAAATTGCGATGTACAAAAACATTATTGTTGTATGGCACAGAACTGCAGGGGAGGAACCTCAAATGCAGCAACCTGCCATCTAGCATCTCCCTCTTTCATTGCATAACATTTTGCATAAATTGTGGAGTGCACCGTGATAATGTAAAACCGCTATTAATAGACACATTGTGCTCTTCAGGAACATCACACAAACCAGCCGAACCCGACGGGGCTCCATGGGATTTACCTGCGTGCTTTCTGCACAGGCCTGGACTCCATGCTGCAGCCGTACAGGCAGGCGCTGCTGGACCTCGAACAGGAGGTACAGAAAATAAACAGCCATTTGCGAGTAACGGCAAAGTGGCCGAACTGGCGCTTATTCAGTCGGTGTCTATGTTTCAGTTCCTTGGAGATCCACACCTGACGATTTCCCATGTGAATTATAAGCTTGATCAGGTAAGGCAGACAATCAATGTTTATGTGTAAAAAGATAACTGATGGTGGCTTCTAGAATCCAAATGTGTAGATGATTTAACAGTGCTTTTTGCTCTCTGTGTAGTTCCAGTTGCTGTTTCCCTCCGTTATGGTGGTGGTGGAGACGATAAAATCACAGAAGGTCAGTATTGTTCATTCTAATGATTTGGAGACAATATATTAAAGATTATGAGATATTATTTTGGGTTCATACAGCTAGTGACTGATAATATAAGGTGAACATTCTAAATTTTGGTCAAGTTTTAAAACAAGTCCTCCTTTATAATTCCTAAATGAATAAATATAATAAGGTAGCTGAGATAACAACCATCTGGTCGTTGTGTGGGTTTCTGCTGTTCTAGATCCATGGCTGTCAGATCTTGGAAACAGTGTACAAACACAGCTGCGGTGGGCTTCCTCCTGTACGCATGGCCTTAGAGAAGTAAGTCTGTTCCCTTTGAGGACCAAATTTCAATAAATGTCCTAAATAAATGTCTTCACATTACTGCTTTTACATTTATAGTCTTTAGAGGATACCTTCAGTAGTTTATCAATAGACCAATTTGCAAAAACCTAATACCTCGTCATAGATTTTATATTACAAATTAAAATCTACCATACATTAATATATTTTACTGTAGAGTCTTGATGAAAGAGTACAAAGATTTTACAATGCATAGATGGCACAGAATGGACTACGCAAATCTCTTTGCTTCACTTTTTGATTGACAGATCTTTATTGTGCAGATTTCATATCACCACCTATAACATTGTGCCGACAAATACCATCTCTCCACACTTTCCGAAATCTCTTCCTTTTTCATTTATGCATTCCCATGACATTTGTGGTGGCCTATATCAACAAATGTGAGATAAACTGGAAACACACACCTCCCTGATGCAATTTAATATTCTCTATATAGCAAAAGATGATTTCTAATATGCTACAAACTGTCCAGATTTACGTTACAGGTGCATCTCAAGAAATTAGAATATCATGGAAAAGTCCATTTCCAGTAGTCCAAGTCCAAAATCCTCAACCAAGTATTGAGTGCATATAGATGGACATACTTTTCAGAGGCCAACATGTCCATATTAAAAATACTTTTTAAGATTGTTTTTTTTTTTTTTAAATATTCAAATTTCTGGAGACACTGAATTTGGCATCTTCGTTAAATGTAAGCCATAATAAATATAATTAGAAGAAATTGAATAAATGAAGACATGAAATGTTTCATTCTGTGTGTAATAGAAGGAGATAATGTATTAATTTGACATTTTGTATTGAATTACTGACAGATATAAACTTTTCTATGATATTCTAATTCATTGAGATGCACCTGTATATTAAATGATTAGCAAAACTTTGTGTTGCCCGATGTGATTCATACTGAATGGACTTCTCTTTCATTCATTCTTTAGGATTCTCGCAGTGTGTCATGGTGTGATGTACAAGCAACTGGCGGCGTGGATGCTGCACGGACTGCTGCTGGACCAGAGCGAGGAGTTCTTTGTGAAACAAGGCCCCAGTGCTGGAGGAGCGGCCGCCAATCAGGAGGAAGAGGAGGAGGATCTGGGCCTGGGAGGGTTGAGCGGAAAACAGCTCAGAGAACTGCAGGACCTGGTGAGACCGACGACCGATTCCCAGATTCAAGGTGGAGCTTTTTTTAAACAGCGTCGTGACCGTGTCCCTCTGTGTGGCCGTGCAGAGGCTGATCGAGGAGGAGAACATGCTGGCTCCGTCTCTGCAGCAGTTCTCCCTGCGGACGGAGATGCTGCCTTCCTACATTCCCATACGCGTGGCTGAGAAGATCCTCTTTGTGGGAGAATCCGTCCAGATGTTTGAAAACCACAACCACAGTCCTTCTAGAGCCGGTAGAGCACTTTGCGTCTGCATGCTCACCCTTGACGTCACCTGAAAACACAGCCAATGACTATTTGATGTGTGTTCTAGGTTCCATCCTGAAGCACCAGGAGGACTTGTTCGCCGCTGAGCTCCACCGACTCAAACAGCAGCCTCTCTTCAGCCTGTCTGATTTTGAAAATCTCATAGATCGCATCAGGAGCACCGTGGCCGAGGTGAGCTCGCGGTGCTGCAGCACAGCTTTTCCATTATTCAGCTGGATAACAAGTGGATAAAACAATTCACTGACTGAGTCACTGACTTACAGCATCTCTGGACGTTGATGGTGGAGGAGTCTGATCTTCTCGAGCAGCTCAAAGTTTGTTACAGTTACACTTTGTTCTGAAGCAAACATGGGAGCAGAATGATCACTTTGTGTTTCTGTTTTTTTCAGATTATTAAGGACTTCTACTTGCTGGGTCGTGGTGAACTCTATCAGGTTTTTATCGACCTTGCGCAGCACATGCTGAAGGCCCCGCCCACGGCTGTCACGGAGCACGGTAAATCAAAAAGGGAAAAAAGAAAGCACTTCTCTTTCTTGGTTTTATTGTCCTTTCAGCAAATCCACAGCTTTATATACTGCATTTGGAAACACGCAAGACATATATGCCCCATATAGTTTTACTTTCTCACACTCTCAGTTAGATCAATCAAGCCAAAAACTTTAAGTGTGATGCCAACCAGTTTATGGTTTTTAAAAAGTAAAATAAAAAGGAACCAAACCTGCTGTTAGGTGGCAAAATTCAGCTTACTTAACAATTCTTTCAATCATTGTGTGGATTTTATTGGGGAAAAAAACATCAAATATTCAAATATTTGAATGCCTTGTGTTTTTTCTACTCCACAGATGTAAATGTGGCCTTTCAGCAGGCAGCTCATAAAGTGTTACTGGATGATGACAACCTCCTGCCTTTGCTGCACCTGACGGTGGACTACCAGGGCAAAGACAGCAAAGGTGCGCTGCTGAGTATATGAATTAGAATGAATTAATGAGAAGTACAACACATGTGATGTCACAAACACACATCTGACCTTCTCGACCGTCTCCACATTTCATTACTTTTATCCTATTAGATAATTCTGTGACTCTGCAAGAATTTTCTGCAATAGCAACAGTTCGGTCACTCCATTGATTATATACAGACCTTTAAGATAATGGCAACATAGCTCCCCCAAGTGGTGAGAGCTTCGCAACTGCAGCATAACTCACAAAATACAACATGAAAGAGGCGCCAAAGGCCTCTCTATCTATACCAGATATGAAAGATGTGCGGCAAATTGGGCTGAACTACAAAAGAGATTCAAGAATGGGATGGAAACCATGCAGGCATAAGAGACTGAGACCACAGTAGAAAAACATCAGGATCATTAAATTCACAGAGATGTATTTTAATAGAGGCCATTTTACATTGGGTGGATGTTCTTTCACGGAGCGATGAGTTCCGGTTGCTGGTTTTATGGCCAAACTGGGCTGTCGGCTCCTCATCGGATGGTGTCATTAGAGGCAGCTGCATCCACCACCTTTATTCGTATTCGCGGCTAATTGACGGGCAGATTCAGTTAAGTTATGGGTTCATTTATTTAACATAAAAGTAGAAGCTTTATTATTTGTGCTCATCTGGCTGAATCTTCAAGCGCCCTTCCACGACATTGGATCGGTAGTGTTACAATTTCCTCAGCTTCACAGAGAGCATCATTATGATCATTACAACATTAATAATCTTGTAACTAATCTAATCATCTAGCGCGAAACAACACAGCTGCCACGTTAAAGGGTCAACCGCCATTTCTTAAATCACAATCTTTAATACCTGTGATTGCCTTCACCTCCTCACCAGAGACGGGCGGCCCCAGAGACGGAGCCACTCCTCCACAGGACACGTCCCCCCGCGAGGTCCCTCCCACCGGCTGGGCAGCTCTCGGTCTCATCTACAAGGTCCAGTGGCCGCTGCACATCCTCTTCACCCCGGCTGTCCTGGAGAAGTCCGTACCCGCTTTGCTCTCTGCGTTGTACCTTCAGATGTTTTGTTTAGAGTTTTGAGCTCCAATTCCTCTGTGTTCAGGTACAACGTCGTGTTCAGGTACCTGCTGAGCGTGCGGCGGGTGCAGTCGCAGCTGCAGCACTGCTGGGCTCTGCAGATGCAAAGGAAACATCTCAAGTCCAGTCAGACAGATGCTGTGAAGTGGAGATTACGGAACCACATGGCTTTCTTGATTGACAACCTGCAGTACTACTTACAGGTGACAGCAAGTGGATATTTATGGATTCATGTAGAAAATATATAAATGATGCACATGAACACACAATTTACCCATAAAAACTATGGTTTGTCAAATGGAAGACAACTGACATGTTTGATCAAATCCAAGGACTGCAATACAGAAGACATTTGGTTGATCAACAAAAAACTAAGTGCTTGTTTCGATGTGGTACCACGGTTTAAATACTTTCACTATACACTCCAAATTCATAATATTGTACTGTGTAATGTGTCAGTATGAGGTGAAAATGCAACATGGATGTTCGTGGTAAAACGTTCAATTCAAACATAATAGCGATATTATTAACAAAGTTTGTTTAAAAAATTGAATTTTATTTGAATTCATGGTGTTTGTGTTCAATTTTATTATTCCGTTTGCTTTATCTGCTTTTTGTTAGAGTGGAATGCAGGCATGTGTGTGGGGAAAGAGTCCCATGAAAATGATTCGCCTTAATAAAGCAATGGAGACATTTCAAAGGGCTCGTTAAAAGGAATGTCCCAAACGTCTCTGTGCGTGTCTCCATGCAGGTGGACGTGTTGGAGTCTCAGTTCTCGCAGCTGCTTCAACTGATCAACTCTACCAGAGACTTTGAGAGCATCAGACTGGCCCACGACCATTTCCTCAGCAATCTGCTGGCTCAGTCTTTCATCCTCCTCAAGCCGGTACGACTCAAAGATTTCCCCATTCATTCCTTACTTGCACTGAATATGTTTTCGCCTGTGGATCACAAAGCATGTCAGTCCGAATAAAAGCCGCTCTCCTCAGGTCTTCCACTGCCTGAACGAGATCCTCGAGCTCTGTCACAACTTCTGCTCACTGGTCAGTCAGAGTGTGGCGTCGCTGGACGAGAGGGGAACCGCTCAGCTGGACATTCTCGTCAAGGTCAGGAGAGGATTCTTTATTTTCCAGAAATGTCGATCAACACGCGTTGTATTCTTGTTTTATAGTCTGGTTGTTTTAACTTCCAGGGTTTCAGACGCCAGTCCTCCTTATTGTTCAAAATCCTCTCGAGCGTTAGGAATCATCAGATCAACTCCGATCTGGCTCAGCTGTTACTGCGGCTGGACTACAACAAGTACTACACGCAGGCGGGAGGCACTCTGGGCAGGTAGGCTCACCATGTCCCAACACATTCTTAGCAAATATGGTCAACAAGTGATGCACTCAACCTATGTTGTTACGTTGCAGAGTATACATCCTCTTAACGTGGAGATATTAACATCAGTGATACACTCAAACAAGTCTATATATACACTTAATACTGCAATGAATCTTTTCTTTCTTTTCAGTGTTTGAGAGGAGCCGACAGGATTAAAACTGGATTTGTTCATTTGTTAAAAAGAAGAAAAAAAAAAATCTTGTCCTTTGCTTTTGATATTGCCTCCAAAATGTTATTTGTCTGAATCACCTAAAATGCATTCTCACCTTGCTTTCTTCCTTCAATGGTATGCAGTGAACATATCGACGTTTGTATGGTGCTCAAGGCAATGAATAATACAAAACAGCTACAGTTACTCCATTTCGTTTACTGTTTGTATATATTTATATTTTGATGACCTGTGAGAAAGAAACCCCCATGTATTGGGATTGAGGTAGAAATCGCTCAACAACTTTACAAAAATCCAAAGCGATCTGCATAGAAGGACGCAACTGTGATTTAATTGGTTGTACAAGTTTGGATTTAACCAAAAGGTGTTATGTTTTTCCTGTCCGCTGTAAATACCGAAGCCACGTTGTATGTATCATGAACTATAGAGAAAATAAATCTAAATGCATGAAAATGAAACGAGGGTCACAATTTATTATCCCATAAAAACAGACAGGATAAAGGTATATACAGCAGAGGCATGCAACAGACATAATGCTGAACAATTAACATGATTGTAAGCATTTTGAACATTTGATTATGAGGAGGAGGAAGAGGAGGATGAGGAGTAGTTGTGATGATACTGAGGCCTGGTATGAAAACCCAGGCGCTCTCCACAGATGAGACTCTGAATGAGCCACTCGGGAGACACCAGCGGGATTTCCTGTGATGTCGCACTTTTGTCTATCAATGGTGGACAGGCATGGTCTGTCACCACGACGTCATACTTGCCAGCAGGAATGTCTGTACACGGAGGGGAGGAAAAAAAGATCTGTCAGTGACAAAGTTCATATAGAGCACGGGTACTCCAGTACAAACTTCCAAGGGCCACAAAGGTTTTTTTTACGAGTCAAAGGTCCATTTATTAACATTGGTCATGCAATAATACTGTAATATTCAGAACAAAATGTCCTTTTCAGTCAAAACAACAAAAATTCTAAAATAAAACATAATGTCCATTTTGACATAAATATGAATAAATTGTTGAATAAAAGTAAACATGCCCCCTGTCATGAATCCAATACAAATATATCAGGATGGGGTTAAAAACAGTTTTCCTTTTAAATATTATAAACACAAAGAACCTCAAGAAAGAAGGAACAATGTATTTCTGTTCGAAGGTGAATCGAGTATCTCAGGAATTCCACAACTAACTAAAGTGAAACTTAAAATTTTGCTGGCAGCCGCAGCAGTGAACTCTGGGTGACGCAGTTACAGCTGAGCTGTCTGTGTATCGTTGGCATGGAAACAAGTCCCGGTATACACGTTCTGACCCAACCAAAACACATAGTCAGCGGCAGCGTGATGAACGGTGGAATATTGCTTCGGGTGAATCACTCTGCGTGTGTTGACGTTTGTTTTTAATTGTGTGCTAATTGGTGAATAACAATAACAGATTTATAGGGCCGAATATTGAGGACCTATGATTTTTTTCTTCAAGTCTGTACAGCACAC
>CAESWR010000969.1:56783-80134 GCA_903171835.1 Mullus surmuletus
TAAGATTTTCTCCAGATGTTGTCCTCTGTTGTGATGCAGAACTGGGGTCCTAAAAAATACAGCTGATAAGTCCTTTAATGCTTCGTTTGGACCTGAAAGAATTTGAAGGCTGCTGAGACTTCAACCCAAAGGGAGGTCCGGGACCATCTTGAAGGACGGAAGGCAGATGGGCGTGCCAGGTGACAGGAACACTCCATGATACCAATTTTAGCATGTTTTGAATCAACACCCAGAATAAAGCAGTGGTGTGTCCTGAAATTGGTGTGAAGATGGGGGTCCTGAGCAGAGACGCTGGCAACACAAGAGCAGTGCTTCCGGAAACCCCCCCCCACTCCTGTACCTACCAGAATTTCCATCCTACTACTGTGGGTCATCTTCCTCAAAGGTGTTTCTTGAGACTGTATTATCTACCATCAGTCATCTCAGCACACAGTATACGCCTCTTTGTGCAGAACATGCTATAAGGCCTTTAGCAAGGCAAGTGTTTTCATGATTTAATTTTTTTTTTAATCTAAAAAATTATCAGTGCACTGCCTGTTACACATTCAAACGTGGCAACTAGCAACAAGCAAGGAGCACATAGACAGGCTTATCATGGTGTTATCAAGGGAAAGGTTTGGCATTATTCAACCAACTCCATCGACCGATATGCCCCGAAATCACACACCAAAACAAACATTTGACATTTATTTTTGTTTCTATATTTCTGTCAACCTTTGAATACAGTCAAATTACAAATACGGAAGTGTTTCAAGAATAGACGAAACCCCCCCCAAAGGTCCTCTGCACGCAAATGCAAGAAATCTGCAGAAGGTGAAGTAGTGGTGAGTTCTAATGTCTCCAACCAGAATTGGCGCCGACCTGAAATTGAAGGTGTGCCATATTTGCGTTTCTAGAGTTCAAAAGTTTTTTTTCTTTTTTTTTGGGTATTTATTCATCTTGTTAGGTTTAGAACGGGTGAGGGTAATTACAATACAGCTCTAGTTGCTGGACGCCATGGTCATACAGGTAGCAAATGAGCTTGTCATAGTAGGTGGCGGGTGTTGCCGTGGCCATGACGGGAATAAGGATGGGCACTGAGATACCCACACCATACTTCAAAGCTTTCCTCAACCCGCTGGCACAGCAACGCCAAAAAGGTTTGCTCTGCCCCTCAGCAGAAATCTCCGGAAAACTTTCCTGGCTGTCATTGAGGTGATCCAACGAAGAGTCCACATATTCCGTGACTTGAGAAGACGCCCTGGATTCTTCCATGAGATCCCCGATGCCAGCTGAGGCTTTTTCCTCCCGTCTTCTCTCCAGGTGCTCCTGATGGGTGTAGAGAGATTTTTTCAAGCTGGTGATGATGGTGTTCTGCTCCTCTTCAATACTCTGCTGATGAGCAATTCTATGCTTTTGTTTCATTATCAGTTCGTCTTTACTGAAGATGATTAACTCGGTTTCCTCTTCTTTTTCTCGCAGCTCAACAATCTCCGTCCTCAGGTCCTCAATCTGCGCGTGTTTCCTCTCAGCCTGAGATTTGAGCAGGAAAAGCTCCTCGCGTGCATCGCTCAGGCCTTCGATTTCATCCGCCTTCTCCGAACGCTCCTCCCTTACCATCCTTTTATTGGCTTGCAGCTCGACCATCCGCTGCCCCAGGTTTTCGAGCTCTGTGTGTTTCGTCTCGATCTGCGATTTCAGCGAGGCGAGGTCGCAGCTCATGCTTTGGTTGGTCTCGCTCAGGACAGACACCTCTTCCCTCAGTTCGGCCATGGCCGCCTCGTAGCCGTCCTTGGCCCTTTTCGCCACCCTGGCCTCTTCCTGCAGCCTCTCTTTCTCACGCCTGAGTCCAGCTATTTCAGCAACCAAAACCTCCATTTGAACCTTCAGCTTCAGGAGGTCCTCTTGAGCCGTTTTGGCTTCGTTCTCGTGGTGATTCCCCTCGGCCCTCACCTTGTCTAATTCAAGCTCCAGCGCGCTCACCTGTCTGTTCAAAGAGTCCTTCCGCTGCCGGACGTCATCTAGAGCTTGTGTCAAACTTTCAAATTCTGCTTTTTTATGGCTCAAAGATTCATTTTGCATCACCTCATCGCCGAGTTCCTTTGATATCGCTTCATTTTTTTCTTCAAGTTTGGTGATTTGTTCTCTCAACGTTTGGTTTTCCATCTGTTTAACCTCAAGCTCCGATTGTAACAGAACCAGATCATCACTCATACTTTGGTTTGCGTCCATCATGACAGATATCTCCTCTTTCATTTCCCTGATGATCGTCTCATAGCTGTCCTTGACGTCGTGCTCATTTAGTTTGAGTTTTAGGAGCTCCTCTTTGACTGTTTCGGCCTCATTTTCGTAGTGGTCCCCCGTCGCCCTCAGTTCCTCCAATTGTGACTCAAGAGATCTAACCTTTGATTCCAGGCTCTCTCTCTGTTCTTTCAAAGACTCCTTCTCCTTCTGAACATCATCTAGAGCTTGTTTCAACTTCTCAACTTCTGCTTCTTTCTGCCTCAGAGAATCGAGCTGAGCCAGCTGATCACCGAGCTCCTGTGTCATCTTTTCATTCTGCCCTCGCAGCTTGGCATTTTGTTCGCCCAAGGTTTCAATTTCTGACTGTTTGCCTGCAATCTTAGATTTGAACTGGGCGAGGTCGCCGATCATAATTTGGTTCGTCTCGGTCACAGCAGACATCTCCTGTCTCAGATCTGCGATGACCGCCTCATAGCTCTCCTTGAAATCTTGCTCATTAGATCTTAGTTTCAGGAGCTCCTCCTGGGCTGTTTTTGATTCATTCTCATAGTGGTTCTCCTTGGCCCTCAGTTCATCTAACTCCAACTCAAGAGATCTCACCTTAGATTCCAAGTTCTCCTTTTGTTCTTTCAAAGACTCCTTCTTCTTCTGAACATCGTCGAGAGCTCTTCCCAAATTTTCAATTTCTGCTTCTTTCTGTTCCAAAGACTCACTCTGAGCTAACTGATCTTCGAGCTTCTGGGTCATTTTTTCATTCTTCTCTCGCAGTTTAGTGATTTCTTGTCCCATTTTTTCAATTTCAGATTGTTTGTCCACAATCTTAGATTCAAACTGGGCCAGCTCTCCACTCATAGTTTGGTTTGTCTCGGTCACAGCAGACATTTCCTGTTTCAGATCCCTGATGATGGCCTCATAGCTCTCCTTGATATCTTGCTCATTGGATTTTAGTTTCAGGAGCTCCTCTTGGGCTGTTTTTGATTCATTCTCATAGTGGTTCTCCTTGGCCCTCAGTTCATCTAACTCCAACTCAAGAGATCTCACCTTAGATTCCAAGTTCTCTTTTTGTTCTTTCAAAGACTCCTTCTTCTTCTGAACATCATCAAGAGCTCTTCCCAGATTTTCAATTTCTGCTTCTTTCTGCTCCAAAGACTCACTCTGAGCTAACTGATCTTCTAGCTCCTGAGTCATTTTGTCATTCTTCTCTCTAAGTTTAGTGATTTCTTGTCCCATTTTTTTAATTTCAGACTGTTTGTTCACAATCTTGGATTCAAACTGGGCCAGCTCTCCACTCATAGTTTGGTTTGTCTCGGTCACAGCAGACATTTCTTGTTTCAGATCTGCGATGACCGCCTCATAGCTCTCCTTGATATCTTGCTCACTACATTTTAGTTTCAGGAGCTCCTCTTGGGCTGTTTTTGATTCATTCTCGTAGTGGATCTCCTTGGCCTTCAGTTCTTCCAATTCTGACTCAAGAGATCTCACCTTAGATTCCAAGTTCTCCTTTTGTTCTTTGACAAACTCCTTCTCCTTCTGAACATCATCGAGAGCTCTTCCCAAATTTTCAATTTCTGCTTCTTTCTGTTCCAAAGACTCAATCTGAGCTAACTGATCATGGAGCTCCTGGGTCATTTTTTCGTTCTTCTCTTGCAGTTTAGTGATTTCTTGTCCCATTTTTTCAATTTCAGACTGTTTGTCCACAATCTTAGATTTAAACTGGGCCAGCTCTCCACTCATAGTTTGGTTCGTCTCGGTCACAGCAGACATTTCCTCTTTCAGATCCCTGATGACGGCCTCATAGCTCTCCTTGATATCTTGCTCATTGGATTTTAGTTTCAGGAGCTCCTCTTGGGCTGTTTTTGATTCATTCTCATAGTGGTTCTCCTTGGCCCTCAGTTCATCTAACTCCAACTCAAGAGATTTCACCTTAGATTCCAAGTTCTCTTTTTGTTCTTTCAAAGACTCCTTCTTCTTCTGAACATCATCAAGAGCTCTTCCCAAATTTTCAATTTCTGCTTCTTTCTGTTCCAAAGACTCACTCTGAGCTAACTGATCATGGAGCTCCTGGGTCATTTTTTCATTCTTCTCTTGCAGTTGAATGATTTCTTGCCCCATTTTTTCAATTTCAGACTGTTTGTCCACAATCTTAGATTCAAACTGGGCCAGCTCTCCACTCATAGTTTGGTTCGTCTCGGTCACAGCAGACATTTCTTGTTTCAGATCCGCGATGACCGCCTCATAGCTCTCCTTGATATCTTGCTCACTACATTTTAGTTTCAGGAGCTCCTCTTGGGCTGTTTTTGATTCATTCTCGTAGTGGATCTCCTTGGCCCTCAGTTCTTCCAATTCTGACTCAAGAGATCTCACCTTAGATTCCAAGTTCTCCTTTTGTTCTTTGACAAACTCCTTCTCCTTCTGAACATCATCGAGAGCTCTTCCCAAATTTTCAATTTCTGCTTCTTTCTGTTCCAAAGACTCAATCTGAGCTAACTGATCATGGAGCTCCTGGGTCATTTTTTCATTCTTCTCTTGCAGTTTAGTGATTTCTTGTCCCATTTTTTCAATTTCAGACTGTTTGTCCACAATCTTAGATTCAAACTGGGCCAGCTCTCCACTCATAGTTTGGTTCGTCTCGGTCACAGCAGACATTTCCTGCTTCAGATCCGCGATGACCGCCTCATAGCTCTCCTTCATATCATGCTCATTAGATTTTAGTTTCAGGTGCTCCTCTTGGGCTGTTTTTGATTCATTCTCATAGTGGTTCTCCTTGGCCCTCAGTTCATCTAACTCCAACTCAAGAGATCTCACCTTAGATTCCAGGTTCTCCTTTTGTTCTTTCAAAGACTCCTTCTTCTTCTGAACATCATCAAGAGCTCTTCCCAAATTTTCAATTTCTGCTTCTTTCTGCTCCAAAGACTCACTCTGAGCTAACTGATCTTCGAGCTTCTGGGTCATTTTTTCATTCTTCTCTTGCACTTTAGCGATTTCTTGCCCCAATTTTTCAATTTCTGACTGTTTGTCCAAAATCTTAGATTTAAACTGGGCCAGCTCTCCACTCATTGTTTGGTTCGTCTCGGTCACAGCAGACATCTCCTGTTTTACATCCCTGATGACCGCCTCATAGCTCTCCTTGATATTTTGCTCATTAGATTTTAGTTTCAGGAGCTCCTCTTGGGCTGTTTTTGATTCATTCTCATAGTGGTTCTCCTTGGCCCTCAGTTCATCTAACTCCAACTCAAGAGATCTCACCTTGAATTCCAAGTTCTCCTTTTGTTCATTCAAAAACTCCTTCATCTTATGAACATCATCAAGAGCTCTTCCCAAATTTACAATTTCTGCTTCTTTCTGTTCCTGATCCCTGATGACGGCCTCGTAGCTGTACTTGATGTTTTTCTCATTCATTTTAGAGACCCTGACCTCCTCCTGCAGCATCTCCTTCTCGTCCTCAAGTTTGGACATCTCACCAACCATAAACCCCATGAGACATTGCAGTTTCTGGAGGTCCTCCTGGGCTGTTTTAGTTTCATTTACGTGGTGAGTCTCCTTTGACCTCACCTCTTGTAATTCCAAGTCAATGACTCTTAACGCTGATTCCAGAATTTCATTGTGTTTCTTCACTGACTCTCTCTTCTTCTGAACATCATCCAGAGCTTCTCTCAACGTTTCAATTTCTTCATCCTTCAGTTCCAAAGATTCAAGTTGAGCCGACTGACCACCAAGCTCATCAGACATGTTTTCATTTTTTTCTTGCAGTTTTGTAATTTGTTTCTCCAAACTTTGTATTTCAGACTGTTTATTCTCAATCTTAGATTCAAACTGGGCGAGGTCGTCGTTCATAATTTGGTTTGCCTCGATCACAGCAGACATCTCCCCGTTCAGATCCCTCATGGCGGCCTCGTAGCTGTCCTGGATGCTCTGCTCATTCATTTTAGAGACCCTGACCTCTTCCTGCAGCATCTGCTTCACAGCCTCATGTTTGGAAATCTCGCCAATCATAAACTCCACATGATGTTTCAGTTTTTGGAGGTCCTCTTGGGCTGTTTGAGTTTCATTTACATGGTCATTCTCCTTAGCCCTCACCTTTTTTAATTCCAACTCAATAACTCTCAACTCTGATTCCAGACTTTCGTAATTTTCATTCAAAAAGTCCCTCTTCTTCTGCAGAGCATCTAGAGCTGCTCTCAACATTTCAATTTCTTCATCCTTCAGTTTCAAAGATTCAAGTTGAGCCAACTGATCACCAAGCTCCAGTGTCATCTTTTCATTCTTGTCTTGAAGTTCTGTGATTTGTTCGCCCAAGTTTTCAACTTCTGAGTGTTTATTCTCTAGCTTGGATTTCATCAGAGAGAGGTCTCCACTCATGATTTGGTTAGTCTCGGTCACAGCAGACATCTCTTGTTTCAGATCCCTGATGACGGTCTCGTAACTGTCCTTGATCTTGTGCTCATTCATTTCTGAGAACCCGGCCCATTCCTGCATCCTCTCTTCCACATCCATGAGCTTAGACCTATCATCTACAACAACGTCCACGAAACATTTCAGTTTCTGGATGTCCTCCTGGGCTGACTTAGCTTCACTCTTGTGGTGTTCTCCCCTGGCCTTCACTTCTTGTAAGTCCAAATGAATAACTCTCAACTCTGACACTAGCCTCTCATTCTGTAGTTTCAAAAATCCTCTCTTCTTCTGAACGTCATCAAAAAGTTTTCGGAACTTTTCAGTTTCTTTCTGCTTCTTCTCAATCTGTGACCTGAGCAGGGCCAACTCGTCAATCATACATTGGTTTGTCTCAGTCACAACAGACATCTCTCCTTTCAGTTCCCGGACGATTACCTCATAAGTGTCCTTGATATTGTACTCATTTATTTTGAAGACCTTGGCTTCTTCCTGTAGCCTTTCATTGTCATCTCGGAGTTTAGCCATTTCGGACACCAAAAACTCCATGTGACATTTTGTTTTGTGGAGGTCACCCTGGGCTGTCTTTGCTTCATTCTCGTGTTGACCTCCATTTGACCTTGCCTCTTCCAATTCCAACTCAAGAGTTCTCACGAGTAACTCCAGGCTCGCGTCCTGTCCATCCAAATCTCCTCTCTTAAAATGAATGTCATGTAGGACTTTCCTCACCTTTTCCATTTCAGCGTCTCTCTGTGAAAGTTGAAGCAACTTATCACTGACCTCGACTGCTGTTTGCTCATTCTTTTCTTTGAGTTCAGCTATTTGTTCCTCAAACTTCGCAAAGCTATCCTTGACATTAAGCTCATAAGTTTTGTAGCCCCTAGCTTCTTCCAGCAGCTTCTCTTTCTCATCCCTTAGTTTACCTATTTCAGATGCCATCGGATCAAATTGGAATTTCAAGTGTTCGAGTTCTTCCTGGGCCGTTCTTGCTTCATTCTCACGTTGATTTGTTTCGGTTCTAACCTCTTCTAATTCCAAATCAAGAGCTCTCACCTTTGATTCCAGGCTCTCGTTCAGTTCATTCAAAATTTCTCTTTTGTTCTGAACATTATGGAGATCATTTCTCAACTGCTCAATTTCCATTTCTTTCAGCTTCAGAGAATCAAATTGAGTCATCATATCACTGGACTTGAGGGTCATCTCTTCATTGTTTTCTTGAAGTTCTGCAACTTGATCCACCAAGGTTCTTATTTCTGTTCGTTTCATGGCCACCTCCACACTCATACTTTCGTTTGTGTCAGCCACAGCCGACATATTCTCCTGTGTCACCTGTTCGTTCTGCTGTTGAAGTTCAGCTATTTGTTCCTTCAACTGTTCAATCTCCATCTGTTTCTTCTCAATCTTTTCCTTAAACACGGCAACATCATCACCCATACTTTTGTTCATCTCAGTCACAAAAGACATCTCCTCTTTCAGTTCAGTGATGGCTAACTCAAGACTGTCCTTGATGTTGTGCTCATATCCTCTCAAGATCCTGGCTTCTTCTAGCAGCCTCTCATTCTCATCCTGGAGTGTAGCCATTTCAGCTACCATAGTCTCCATGTAACATTTCAGCATGTGAAGGTCCTCCTGGGCTGCTTGAGTTTCATTTTCATGGTCATTTCCCTCAGCCCTTATCTCCTCTAATTCCATCTCAAGAGCGCTGATTTCAAAATGCAGGCTGTCAACACATCCAGACTCTTTCTTCAATAGAGACTCATGTTGAGTCACTTGATAACTGAGCTTCAGGGTCATGTCTTTATTCTTTTCTTGCAGTTTGGCAATTTGTTTTCCCAAGTCTTCGATTTCGGTCTGTTTCTCTTCACTCTGGGATTTAAACAGGGCAATCTCATCGTTCATACTTTGGTTTGTCACAGACATTTCCTCTTTCAGATTCCTGATGACTCCCTCGTATTTGACCGTGATATTGTGCTCATTCGTTTTCAAGGCACTGGCTTCTTCTTCCTGCCTCTTGTTCTCGTCATAGAGTCTGGCTATTTCAGCTACCATAATCTCCATGTGACATTTCAGTTTGTGAAGGCCTTCCTGGGCTGCTTTGGTTTCATTTTCATGGTTATTTCCATCAGCCCTCACCTTTTTTAATTCCAACTCATAAGCTCTCACCTCCGATAGCAGGTTCTCATTCTGATCATTCAAAAGCGCTCTCTTCTTCTGAACATCTTCCAGAGCGTTTCTGAACAGTTCAATTTCTGCCTCTTTCTTCCTCTGAGATTCAAGTTGAACCCCCTGTTCACTGAGCCCCTGCATCATCTCTTCATTCTTTTGTTCAAGTTCAGTGATCTGTTTCGCCAAGTCATCAATTTCTCTATGTTTCTTCTCAATCTGTGATTTAAACAGGATGACGTCATCATTCATACTTTGGTTCGTCTCAGTCACAACAAATATCTGGTCTTTCAAGTGTCTGATGACTGCCTCATAAATGTCATTGATATTGTGCGCATCACTTGAGACCGTGGCTTCTTGCAGCCTCCCATTCTCATCTTGGAGTTGAGCTATTATGGCCACCATAATCTCCATATAAAATTTCAGTTTCTGAAGGTCCTGCTGGGCTGCTTTAGTTTCATTTTCATGATGTTTTCCTTTTGCCACCATCTCTTCCAATTCCAATACAAGACCTCCACCCTGATCATCGTCCTTCTTTTCTTGAATAGCAGTGATTTGACTCCCCACAATTTCAATTTCTGTTTGTTTCTTCTTGATATGCGATTTAAGCAGGGTCAGCTCATCAATCATACTTTGGTTTGTGTGAGTTACGACAAACATCTGCTCTTTTAGTTCCCTGATGACCGCCTCATAGTCGTCCTTGGTATTGTGCTCATTCATTCTTGAGGCCCTGGCTTGCTCTTGCAGCCTCTCTTTCTCATCCCGTAGTTTAACTATATCGGGTACCATAACATCCAAGTGGGAATTCAGCTCCTTCCACTGAATATTCAGATTCCGGAGCTCCTCCTGGACTGTTTTGGCTTCATTTTCATAGTGTTTTTCCTTCGATCTCATGTCTTCTAATGCAAACTCCAGAGCTCTCACCTCTGATTCCAGATTCTTATTTTGTTCAGTCAAAACATCTCCCTTTTCCTGAACATCGTGTAGTTTTTTAATCAAATCTTCTATTTCTGCATCGTTCTCCCTCCACGATTTATGAGCAACTGTATCATCGAATTTCTCAGTCTCTTCCTTCTTTCCTTCAAGCTGGGCGATTTGTTGCCCCAAGTTCTCAATTTCTGTCTGTTTCTTACCAATCTGTGATTTGAGTTGGGCCAACTCCCTGCTGATAGTTTGGTTCATCTCCGTCACAACAGAAAGATCCTCCTTGAGTTCTTTGATCACAGTCTCATATTTCTTCTTATTTTTCTTGTCAGTACTTTTTGAAACTCTCATTTCTTTATGTAGCCTGATGTTCTCATCCTTTAGTTTTGCTATTTCAGGCAACATATACTCCAGCTGGTAATTGAGCTCCCTCCACTGGCCTTGCATTTTGTGGATCTCATCCTTTGATCTTATTGCTTGATTTACATAGTGCTTTTCCTTGGCTCGCAGTGCTTGTAATTCCAACACGAGAACTCTAAAGTCTGATTCCACGTTGGTGCTGCGCTCCTGCCACGACCTGCTGCTGAATTCCAGTTGACGATCCTTTTGTTGAAGATGCTTTTTCTCCTGTACGTCTACCAGCTCAGACACGTAGAGTCTGTGCGATTCCTCTGAACTGCACAGAGAGGCACTACTACTAACTTGAAACGTGTTGAGCTTCCTGAAACCCTCAGATTCTGGTGGTTCACACACATAGAGCCTGCGTGATTCCCCTGAACTGCAGAGAGGTACACTGCTATGGCTGCGAGACATCCTGAAACTACTGTTAGTAGTGCCTGGTCCCATTGGTTTGACATCGCTGCAAGTGTCAGGTCCTATTGGTTCTGACACGTAGAGTCTGTGAGGTTCGCGTGACGCGTCGATATTATCTTGAGACATATTGATGCTATATATTCACAATTCCGATTAAAAATAAATATTGTGAACTAGTTATAACTTACTTTCACCTTTTCGGGTGAAAAAGCTTGATAGAGTGCCTTTTATCCCCCCCCTAATAGTGTATGGTCAATGATATCAACACAGAACACATTGAAGCCACTAGTTATGTTCTCAGAGTAGCGACTCTTTAAAACCCATTACAGCCGGTCAGTCACTCAGTGTGGCTGCCTTTAATGGCTGGTACCTAGCAACAATAGACTAACTCATTATCATCAAGAGTATAAAACTGCGTATGTTTATTTTGACTCATAGATGAGAGCAGGCCATCTGCATCATATAAATTTGGGTGAAAAATAGGCCCTTGTTTTGACTGGCAATAATTACTATTTCTGAGGTTTTACCAATGAATGTAGTTGGATGGGGAAGTTTTGCTGGGTAAGTAGGTAGAGTGGCAAACCCACGGCCTAGAGAGCTCATATCAAAGTGTCCTTGGGCAACATATTGAACCCCTAATTGCTCCTGATGTGCACGCTGGCACCTTGCATGGCAGCCTTCACTATCAGTGTGAATGTGAAAACAGTCAGGTCCACTATAAGGTGCCTTCCTGGTAGAAAAAAGGGCTATATACTGTAAATACAGCCCATTTACCATTTATCTAAATTCCTGACTTGCCTCCCCAACCACAACAAAGGAACACGTATCACAAAATTGTACATGTTTTATGTGTGTAACTGAAAAAGCCAAATAACTACTAATGACATAACTGCATCATATTTTCCCCATTGAGTGCATCAGTGATAAATCGGTTTAAAAATTAGTTTTAAAATGTCTACTCATTGAATGCGTCGACTGGAAATAATTTTTGAAAGCATTGATCGCTTTAGAGAGAGATATGTGTTTGCTGGCTTACTTAACTACTATCCTTAACTACTGTATAATGCTGTTTTCTCAAGATGAATAAGAGGATGTCAGTGGCGTTCCTAGTTTTTGGGCATATAGTCTAATTTTAATGATTGTAAGCATTTCCTGTGTTTTCAGATCATTTACCTGTTCTTCGTTGAAATCGGGCAGGATGAAGCCACCTCCTGCCTGTAGCTGTGATTCTGTATAGGCCTTGTTGTACGGACCCGTCTGTACATAATCTTCTGCAGAAAAAACCCACAAAAAAACCCAAATATTGATCATATAACAATCAAAACAAGGACCCATAGTGAAAGTTCAGCTGATCCAGAACATAGTTTGCTATCGGTCTCACCCTCCTCATCATCACTACTGAGCTTGTTTGTCATCCGGTCGATCTCAGACGAGGCCGTCAGCATGAAGGCAAAACCCATGAAGAGCGATGTATTCTGGGGCAGTGGACCGTGGCTGTCTGCAAGGTCACACGACTGACCTGGGAGGTCTGTGCCGCTGCCAGAAGTGTTACAGACACCGATCCGCTGAGCTGGGGGAGAGATGGCATGTAAGTTAAATATTTGATAATAATGAAAGGTTATCGTGACACTACACCCCACAGTGAAAGCTGTGGAATCCACTGCTGATCAGAAATACAGATGTGTAATATCTTAATGAGTGAACCAGACCCAAGTTTTTATCAGAACAGACAGCTTCTGCCAAATGAGAGAAAAAAAAACAAACACCCGTGATTTTACAGATATCTTCCCTCCACCTGTGAACTCGAGATTAGTGCTGCTTTATTATTTACCACGTCAGCTTCAGCAGCAGCCCACAAACGGCCAAAGAGGATGGACTCGGGCAGTACACAGGTCAATCGTTATGCTCAGCACAAAAAAAGGAAATTAAAATCACATTGCCAAATCCAAAAGCAAAACAAAAATCAATCATCACTTTAAAATCAAAATCAATTTCATGCAATACACAACAGCCATGAAGTCTAACATTTAGAATTTATTCAAATGACCAAAGTTGCGATCTAAAAACTATTAAAAAGGATAAAAGTTTCATTCATAAAAAATATAAAAACAAACAGTAAAATGGTAGTACATATATGATGTGCTTGTAAACATTGGCCATTATATAAAACCTTTATAAAATAGCTATTTAAAAGATGAAGTATTGAAGAATTTCATAAAAGTAAATCACATATAGAATCAGTCACTTGTGCAAACCATAAAATCCTGATATTAAAATAAAATCCCCCTCCCCGTTTAGATGCGGTCAGGGTGAGGATTCCACATTACCGGCTTTAGTGCCTGGCCCCCTGCGACCCCTCTTGCTCGGGGTCCTCTCATCCTCCAGAATTATCCTCTTTCTCTTGCCAGAGGGTCCGGGAGTTCTGGGGCTGCTGGAGGAGCTGTGGTTCGGCGTATGTTGACCCCCAGGGGCTCCTCTGCGCCGTCTTTTCCCCTCCACAAGGTTATCTACAACAATCACAACAATTTCTCAGGGATCCAGCTGCATGACTCCTCACTTAATTCATAACTACGTACAATAACTTCTGTGTCAAAGGGTTTGTTGGTTGGTTATCTTTAAGATTCTAGCAATAATGGTTATCCTATAAATATGTCCTATCAATTTAGCTCCCATATTTGTCTCATTTTCACCCATCTCGGTATAAATAACCCTTTATTGATTGTCTGTGAGACAATGGGCAGAAACCTGCAATGTAGTGTATTTTATCGGGATGGGAAAATATGTTGACAAGCGCAGGCTTTACTCGAAAAAACACCGACAAGAAGTCAAAAGGTCGAGGTTTTGATACAAAAGCGTTCCACTCAAATTGAAAGAATATGTTGAAAATCCCATTAACTGGAAACACAACCTGCATGTGAGTTCACGTAAAGTGAAGCCCTTTTATTAAAGGGTCCGACTCATATAGGGCCCATATAGAGTTTCCCTCTTAGACTTAAAATTGACAGCAAATGTATTGTAGTTTTTTCTTGAATTGACATTTCTTTTATTTTAAGTGTTCCGCGATTCACGATAAAACACTGACTAATACAGGATGGGATAACTGCACAGAATTCTTTGCAGTTGTGTGCAAATATAATTGGATGTCACCCTTCAGTGACACCAAGCTGACATGCTGAACATGATAAATACAAAATAAAACCATCAAATTAGGCAGCTGATGTCTGCTTTGGGCCAAAAAACAACTCCAAAACATTGGCCAAATATGAACAAGCCAAAATAACTGCTGGAATGAATGAATGGATATTTTACAACTGACCGTGTCAAACGGCAATCGCCTTACCGAGGCTGATGTCTGAGGCCTTGGCAAGTGGGGTGGAGGGCTCGTAGGGTCCGAGACTGTGCTGCTCCCTCAACTTGTTTCCCTGCTCCAGTGACAGGATGATCGAGGTTCTGTTGTACCACTGCTTCTTGCCATCCTTCTCCACATTGTAGAGGAGCTCCTGACCCTCCGTTTTATAGCCCTTTACAACACCTACACACAAACCACAAAGTTGTTATCATACAAACAACATATTTCTGATGCCCCCTTGTAAATGTGCTACTGTGGGTTCTCTTTCTCCCCTTTGCTTTGTCAAATTAAAATGAAAGTGCCCTTGAGAGCCTGAGTTGTGATTTGCTAGGATACAAATAACATGAAATCACACATACAATTACATTCCTGAAGCAATAAGCAATTCAATTAATGGATTACGTAAATGGTAGTTATTATCCTGTGCAATTCCTGTAAATCCATGAGCCTTGAGGTCTCCTGTGAACTGTTAAACCTCCCTTTCCTCAATGGTATTTATCTATTTTGAAGAACACTATTCTATTCTTTTGCTTTAGAATAACGACTAACAGGGAAGAAAAGCCAGTAACGGTGTCTGTGATTCGCTGGTAGCTCCACCCACCGATGCTGAAGTACTCGTCCTCCAACAGGGCCGTGACCTCCGTGTCCAGGGGAATGGGATCACACAGCAGGATATCTCTCCCCGCCACCTCGCATTCATAGCCGTCGTCGAAGCGCAGGCGAAATCTCCCCTCCCCGGCGTCTTTGATGATGCGGCCCGAGTAGAAGTAGCCGTTGGACGACCACTTGGCCACCACCCGCAGGCCCACGAAGCTGCTGCAGGCCAGGCTGGCCTCCTCCGGCGTGGAGCGGAAAGAGTTGGAGTGGCCGGGGAGCTCGGTGTCAGTGGGGCTAACGGGGAGGCGCGGGGGCAGCATGCGGGTGTAGGGCTCATCCTCGGACGAGGACAGAGTGTGACCGTGAGCTCCGTATCTCTGCAGGGAACCAGCACCTCCTCCCCTTGAAGAGAGATGGTTTGTTCAGTCGACCAGCAGCGAAACGCACTGATTCTTCTTGTTGGTTCAAGGAAAACCTCATTCAAAGAGGCCAGTTAAGGAATGATCTGAGCCCTGCACTGACCTAAATGTACCATGTGTTTACAACGTGTCAGGTGATATATCATTTTTGATATATAAGCCCTGGAAGAGAGTATTATCTTTTTTTTCTGCAGTTTTAAAAACTTCAGATACAAATATTTACACAAATAACCATATTAAAGTTACACTCTTGAGATTTAAAATTGCAAAAACAGATTTACAGCTACTTTAAACGAGGTTAGCCACAAAGCGTCCACATTCTGCAGCTTCGGTCTCTACGTGATGAGATTATTTTTCCGTGCTTAGATCAGAATGCAAACTCATTCTGTGACAAATGATATCTGCGGCTGTTTTTTGTTTTTTTACTGCGATGAAACAATCATTAAATCTGAATATTTGACTGATACTTCATTTCACCTTGGATGATTCCCTGCATGTGTCACTTAGACGCTGATGAAAGTAAATTAAAGAGTTGCCATTGGATTCTAATTTTGTAAAAACAATTCAATGAAGGAATGGCAGAATAAATGTCTCGCTGATTTACTGAAATACATGTAACAGATTTCGCCGCAGAGATTAATCATCAGCTGCAGCTCGAAGTGAGAGCAAAGCAAAGGGAAGATTAGTGAGAAGAGGAAAACAGAAGCATTATTAGAAATACTGCAGCGTGGCGGAGAGTTACTTCAGCCTCGTCCGTGGGTTTGAAAGTAAGGTGAGCCTCTGGGAGGACTCACCTTGACGGGGAGGAGCGGGACGGGGGCCGGCCCCTCCTGGCCCTTCCTCTGGGGGTGAGGGGGACAAAGGCCCAGGACCCGAGAGTACCGTAGCCTCTGTCATTTGTGACCACTGACCCTGCTCTTTGACCCCTTTGACCCCTCTGTTTCTGCCCGCCTCCCCTCCTGGGACTGCGGACACACAGAGGGGATGAACGGAGCCGGTCAGGTTGCACAGGCACCAGTCTGGGGCTTTGGAGCAGACTCCCATGTGCAGGGAGTGCATTGAAGACCCCAGACTCGTGCCTGGAAACAACCTGTACCCGAAGCAGCCCAGGATCAGTGAATCACTTGAGAAGTTAGTGGTGTTACAGGTTAAAGAATGGAAACGTGAAAAGATTAAGCAGAGAGATTGCCAGACAGGACTAAGGAGGGAGGGGGAGGAGGGGTGGGGCAGGGGGGGACATGAAAAGCAATACCTGATGGATTTAGCCCCTCTCCTCAGCGGCATTACGAAGTCCGGTCTCAGGAGCCCCGTGGAGCTGCTGGTTCCCGAGCTGTGTTGGAGACTGGAGGCCTTGGACGACAGCGAACTGATGTCGCCAAGGTCACCAGAGGTCAACGAGCTGTTGCCTGTGCGGTACGGAGAGACGTCGCCATCCAGCACCTGACAGTCCACCACCGGCTCCTCGTTTTCCTGGAGACAATAGAAGAGTACAGACATTCATGCACATGCCGGAATTCGGATATAACCTGCGCCCAGTCATGTTGTTCCTATTCGAGATCGTCTCAAGGCCACTTTTTGAAGGTCTTGCTCTTGTCTTGGACTCGGAGGAATTTTTACTGTGTCTTGTCTCAATGGAATTAGCTGCCTAACACACACTTTGACCCACTGCCTCAGGGCGAAGACACACATACAGAGCACAGTGGTGCAGAAAGGCTGAATTTCCCCATAGGGGACAATAAAGTCTAAGTGCACGTCTATGCAACAACCAACATGTATTTGGGTTTCCTATGTAAAGATTTTTCTTCCCTCGAAAACAAACAGAAAATATCTTTGTTATTGCTATTTCTTCCTCTAAATTAAAAGGGAAAACTCTCATTCTGTTCTCTTTGTGATCATTTTTCTTTGATGTTTACCTTCTTGGTAAAGGTCTTCACAACACCACCACACAAATCCTTTCAAATCATATTGAGTGAGTAATTTGCTGGTTACCTCGGTGACTTTGCGCTCCACCTCTTTGCCGTCCTCATAATACACGTCTGTGATGATGCGCGTGATGGTGGTCCGCACCTCCTGGATGGTGCGCACGTGTCTGCGGTGGGAGGGTCCCGGCGCCCTCCGAAAGGATGGAGTCTCCGGCTCGCCCTTTATTAGACAAGACGGGGACGTGTCAAGCGCACAGCGGTCACAGGTGTGGGCTACAGTTCCACACACGTATGCGTCACGTGATTCTCAGTACCCGGCCAGCTGGGGTGTGAAGCCCCGGAGCGTCAAAACTGGTCTGCTGGGAGACTGTTGGCTGACGGAGCTGCGATACACAATAACATCCTCTAATTGATGACTGGTGATCTACTTCATCAGTGTCGCAGTAAAGTTGTGTATCAGAAATTATGTTAAAAACCCTTGGTAATCAATTGTGTGATTCCCTTTTATTATTCTACTTCCCTACTGTACATGGCTTAATTCAAGGTATTTGTCTCCTCTGTGCTGACCTTATTGGATGGACTGGAAGTGATGGTGCTGTCGAATGTCTGCTGGGTGTTAGTCCCATTCGGGGTGGACGGTTTAGGAGGCCCTCGTCGTGCCTCAGACTGATCCGGGAGGGCGGGGTGATCCTTGGCGGGCTCCCGAGGTGCCGCAGACGCTTCCTTTTGTAAAAGGTCCGATTGGCTGTTGGGAAGGCTGTTGCATCCAAGCGATGAGGTCTGCGAGTTCCTCTGCGGCGAGGAGGCGAACAGCTCGTCTCTGGAAAGATGGTGAAAAGACGGTCAGGTGAGACACGCATTTGACCGACAACCAGCTTAAGATTTTTAAGCAGACTTAAACCGGGAAAGATAAGGATAAAACTGCGAAATACAGATTTAGAGAGTGAATTCCATTGTCTACTGCATGATTTCAACAATTGTCCAATCAATCAATTTTACCTAAACCTCTTATTCAAATGTGTCCAAGTATTAAGCTGCAAACCGCACTTGACGGACTCACTCTGCCGAATCGGGAGGATAGAACTTCACCTCAGCACCGGGGGTTTCCCCAGAGATTTTGGACACTGTGCAAAAAATAACCAACCACTTCACCTCCAGACTCCAAAAGTAGGTCTACCCCTCTCCATCTCACACACACACGCTTGTGTGTATTCTATTCACACACTGTGGTACCCTGGAAAGACCCATTTCTGTCTACTAAAATACATTACGAGGAGAGAGAGCTATTCATAGATTCTTGGGTCAAATTAACACACCAAGCTCTCCTTATACATGGTTTGCAAAACGAATGCAGCTGCAAAACTCAAACGGAGCGCATCACAAAGCCACAGTCTGCTTGGAGAAGAGCTTTGTATGCTAATGCACACACTGAGGTATTTTGTGACAATGATTGGGGCAACAGAGCACGAGATTTCTGCCTTTGTTATACACTGTGCGAAACCGATTATAAATGTATCTTCTGTGATGAATTTGTTGCAAAATAATTAACGTTCATGTCCATTGTATTGGATTTGATTCAAAGAAACTGCAAAATACCAAAGAATAAAAGCATTTCATCCTTCAATAAGCACAGTTTTAACCACTTTCCTGGTGTGTGGCCACATACTGTATCACTGAGTTATTTTGGATCATAGCAGACGCTCAGATACCAAACAATTCACACCAAACAATGGGTGCGTTTACCTGACAGGTGTGGCTCCGGAATGCTGATCGTCCTCCGCCTCCTGCTGCCTGTGCACCTGCCTGACGCGACTGAACACGGACGAACTGCTGGGCAAAGAAAACATCAAAACGGTTTGGAACCACCAGCAAGAGGGACGAATCAGTCCTTACTCTTTGACGATGTGTTTGCATCACATCAGAGTAGATTTTATTAAGGGGCATCCACTCTTTTAGCATACAAATTAAGAAAGTGATTTGATTTGTAATGCACTTTTCATTCACCAGAAACAGTAAATTCTTTCAATAGAAATGATAAGCTAAATAGGATGTGACTTTATAAGAATGTGTCTCCACATCTTGTTGTGACAGATGAGCCTCTTTAATCACTTTTAAAATTCTAATTCTTAGTGCTGAATCAAGAAAGAAGACTCAGACCCCGGCATTTGCACCATCAAGGCGTAAAAATGCAACTGAAAAGAGCCGAGGGAGGAAAATGCACAAATGCACTGAGATAATGCAGTTCATGTGGATAGAAAAGAAATACCGGGTTACCTGGATACGGCCTTGGCAACAGCAGTAACCTTGACGACAGATCCATCCTCTTCTGATAGTGCCGGCTCTGTTGGGTAAAGAAACAAATTAGCGAGAGGGTTGGCGTCTCCATGGAAACCACCTTGTCATGTCAAAGAACACATGCACGTGGCTGAGTGCGAAACAATGGGGAGCCGGTGAGGAGCTCGTACTCTGCAGGCTGAAGCGCTCCGAGCTGCCTTCTTCCACCGGGGTCACCAGCTTCATCCTCAAACTCAGCTTCCCGTCGCCCTTGTCCATCCCGTTCTCGCCGCTCTCCGCCGAGCCGACGTCGCTGTTCGCCATCGCCGCGTCTGCGGAGAGATCGCCCGTCTTCTCGTCGAAGGAGGTGATCTCTGCGGAAAAGAAGAGCGGGCGTCGTCACTCGGAGTTGTTGCGCTCCTCCGTTGCGTCTGGCGCGGGAAACTCACCGATGGGGGTGCTGTGCCTGAGCGTGCGCTTCAGCTGGTTGATGAGAGGGGGTGTGGCGCCGACGACGGGGCCGATCAACTCCCCTTCTTTGGGGAGCGTGAAATGGAAGGAGATTTCTGCGATGAGAAAGCAGGAACGGAGCCAGATTAAATCTCAGTAATTGAATCAGTAATCGCCAGTAACTGTCTGTTGCAAGTCTAGAATCATAGCAGTGGAAGCGTTGGCCCATGTTGGCCTCCGTACCTCCGGAACTGTCGCTGAGGCTCTTGTCTTTGGCCCCCTCCGTTTCAGGAGCGCCATCCTTAGCCGGAGCCTGGGACTCGTGGCCGTTGGAGGAGGTAGACACTTTGTCCCGGACCGGCTGCGGGTTGGTGGTCTTGGGCGGATGCGTCGTGGTTTTCTGAGAAACCTGCGAGTCCCCCTGGCTGTCGGTGACCATGACGACGCTCTCCTCTCCGTCTTCGCCCTCCTCGCTCATCGGCTCGGGGGACAACAGCTGGCTCTGGGAGAGGACCAGAGCCAGTCCCGAAGCCACGCTCCTCTCGCCCTCTCCCTCTTCCATCATGGCCTCCTCTTTTTCTACGTCGCCCCCGACGAGCCCCTTTGCCGCGTCTTTGTCCGTCTGACTGTTACCAGCTGTTCCGCATTTCAGTGACTCCGACTGACTGTTTGTGGTTCCTCGTTCCTTTCCCACGTCCAGAGAACTCTTCACTACATCCACAGCAGACGTCTGAGAGATCATGGACTGTGAGACCTGACTGCAGGGTTCTGGGTCTGCCGGGGTCTCCAGCACACAGCTATTAACAGTCACCTCAGAGGAAAGCAGCTTCGTCTCACGATCTTTTACATTCACATTGTTTACATTCAAAGATGGAGCCGCCTTCTGGCAGTGCTTTGGTGATCCGGCAGCTTCGGGGCCGGCGGCGCTTGGCTGCACCTGGACGGTGTCGCTCTTCTTCAGAACCACAGGCTCACTGGTGTCGGCACCGGGAGGCTCATCCAGCTCTTCTACCTGCGTGGCCTGACTGTCCTCCCCGATGTCCTCGCAGCTCTTCTGCGACGGGCAACTGCTCTCCAGGTTCATGGACAGCTGCAAGGGCAAAGTGAAAGCAGCCGACTCCAGCTGTTGAGACTGCGACTGGAGAGACACCGGTGCCATCTTCTTGTCCGACTGTTGTGGAGCCTGCTGGCTCTGCGTTGGCACAAACACATCCTGAAACGAAAAGACGACAATTTATTCAGACTATTTAGTGACATTTTACAGATTAAATAACTGTCCACCTGTACACAGTAATGGAACTTACTCAGTATTAACCATTAAAGGGGCGATATACGATTTTTTACTACTAGGTGTCGCTGACGGCAGCAGCATTTCAGACCAAAACAAAGAGGCAGACCTTCTCCTTTCACTTTAAGTGTCACGTTAGCTTAAGCCTTAGCAGCCGGTAGTGCTTTGCATGCCAACCCGGTCACACCCTAAGCTTGCTCGTGTTCAGATATGAGGGAAGACAGAAAGAGTTTGACTGCAGTCAGTGCTGAGGACGCCATGATGAGAGAATATCGTATGCGGCACATTGTGTGATCAATTAATTGTTCACAGAGATTCACTACAAATGGTAGCATCTTGGGTGTTGCAGCCCTTAAAACCTCCGAATGAATTCAGATGGTAACAGGTACTAAAAAAATAAAGACTTACATTGGAGAACTCAGGCTGAGAGGGTAAAGACAGAGTTCTGTCCAACACAAAACCAGGGGAACTCTGAGACACAGGAGTGGATGCAGACGGTTGCGGCTTAGAGGCAGCATCGGTTTCCATCGGCTCTTCTTTTGCCCCAGCTGGCTCTTCTAGGGGCTGCGAGGTATCCATCGGCTCACCGGCGCCTAATAATGCAAACAGTTTTTAGCTCTTTACAGAGACATGTTTCCATTCTCGATTTCGTGGAAGTTGTTCAGGGTTTGGTTGTTACCGTGTTCATTCTCTGGTTCTGTTGGTGAACTGGGAACAATCAAAGGGGTGTTTGGGAAGTTGTCCGGTGTTGGGGCAACATAGTCGACAGAGCTCCTAAAAAGGGGGGGGGGGGGACAAAAAGTTTAATTCCCTGGCTTGTGGTCGTGTGTGGATGGGATAATTTGCGAAGTGTGTGCCTTACTGAGACAGACTTTCTTGTACCAACGTTCCCTGACCAGACAGATGCAAAAGTCTTAAGGTGTGGGCCGGCGTTGAGGTGGGGGGAGCCTGCTCGGGCTCAGACACCGTGCTGTCTACAGCAGCCCCTGAGAGACACACGGGGGGGAAGTGAAGAGCAAGTTAGAGACCCAAGGAGAGATGGGTGCTTTTGCTGAAAGGTTTCCAGCACCCTTTTGGGTACTATTTCTAATACTGAGCTATAAAAAATGGATTTCTTATGACTGAAAGATGTCTCTAAAGCAGGGGTCACCAACGAGGTACCACCAGGTAGCTTCTGTTGCTATTCTTTCTTAATCACTCTTGCAATTATATTGATTTGAAAATGACAATATCTTTAAAAAAAACATAAAAAACATGCTTATACATGTAGTTTAGATACGTTTTGGTAAATTATGACCTATTCTAGTTCAAAGGTCAAAGCAAATTTGTTACTTCAGAAGTGTGCATCACACTGGTAGCCCTCCGTAAGACCCATAAAGTAGCTCTCAGGGTCAAACACGTTGGTGACCCCTGCTCTGAAGTCTTGAATTATCACTTTGCTTTGTGACAGCGACGTGCGCTTTCTCAGAATTTCAAATCATTTCAGTTGGAGTCAAAATCACATGTCTCGGACCTCCACCTGCACACGGACGTACCTGTCTTGTCGGCATCAAACATGTCCTGCTGCGAGGACAGTATCTCACAGTCCTGCTGCTCCGCTTCCAGCGAGCTCTGGCTGCCCTGCGAGTGCAGCAGAGCCCGGGCGCTCAGCTGCCGGCCCGACTGACACAGAGGAGAGCTGCTGGAGCTCACCTCAGATCTGGTGGAGGGGTGCGGGTGGGGGAAACAGTTACTACTTGATTAACAAGCATATCGAACGAAGGTGGGATTAAAACACGACAGAGAGCTTCACCTGACTACTTTGCTGCCGTGAGACTCTGCGGCCCGAGAGCTGACGTTCTGCTCAACTGGGGATAGAACGCATGCAGAAATTAAACTACGCTGAATCCGAGTCATCGTCGGCTGTTGTCACAAAAATGGCAAAAATGAGAATTTGTCCTCTTCATAACAGATGTTCTTTTGCACTCTGGGTTAAAATAATACGATCAATATCAAAACAATCAAGAGGAAAAGCATTGATTTGAGTTATCGATTGTTCTGTTCGGTCGTGACAATGATCACGCCCGCATCCGCGCGCGGGGGATTTCTGCCACTGGTGCGGATGTTCTGATTAAACACTGAATAATGAATCAGTCCGCTGGCGTTCGGCCTCCGGAGGGAGATTAGAACCCTAATCATCAATGTAAAAATAGTGGAAACGCAAAAGTACAACTATTAATACCTGATTTGGAGCACGTCTCGCTCACTGCCCGGGGGACGCTATCTTCTTCCTGACTGTTTGCCGCTTCAGCGCACAGATCCTGGCTCTGAGAGAGCTCCAGGAAACCAAACTGCGAGTTTCCTCCTGAAATACAAAAAATGGCATTTTTACAATCTTCAACACGTTAAACTGTCGTGCATTCCTTGTTTTTATATGTATGTGATCATCTCCTACCCTCAGACTGGATGCAATGCGTGGTGGAATCAGCTCCAGAATCCATATCTGTATCCTCAGATGCACACCTGAATCCACAGTGTGGGGGAGGGGGGGGGGGGCGGCG
>CAESWR010000969.1:112695-127926 GCA_903171835.1 Mullus surmuletus
TGGTAGAAATTAGCAGGTAGTTTATATTATTGGATACATATTACAATAACATTGTCATATGAGAATCTTTGGATGTTTGATCTTTTATAAACTTCTAAGATTTGCTTCAGACCTTAAGATTTCTAAGATCTTTCTGTGTTCCTATGGTGTTCTGGAGTGTTACTGAGTCGACAAAAAAGCATTTTCATTTAAAATATATGCTAGTTTTTACTTTGTTGTAGCAGGCTGTTGTTGCATTATTGCATTGTTGCATTAACCCAAAAAAATCACAATCTCCCTCACACTTACCTTCACTTGGCGACTCCACAAAGACTGACTCATCGTCATCATCATCATTTGTAACAGTGTGATGGATGTTTTTTGTTTGGGTGTGTAGGTTGATTTACTGTTCAGAAGCGCTTATGTTAACAAACTGGATGTTCTGTACTTTACACAGACCCGTTCTCTGATCACGGACTTTGCTGGAAATAAATTGCTGATACTGTGCGGCCAGAGCTCTGAGCAGGGAGGCGACATCCTTCTCCAAGTTGGAGCCTTTACCTGGCAACACTTCTCAGATATAATCTCCGACCCTCAAGTAAGCAGAATGTGCTTCTCTCCTTGTAGTTTCCTTTTTTATTTTTTATATAGGGATATGTTTTATATATGGATCAACATGAGAAGCTTGATTATTTTACATTAACCTGCATTTTTCATGTCTGTGTCTGAAGGTGATTGAAGTCCTGTCCAGGGTCTCTCCTGAGCAGCCATCCAGGCTTACTGTTTCCTGTCAGGGCGACGGGGGCTGGAGCTCCCTGGGCCAAAGCCAGGAGCACAAACTGCTCCACAGTCTTCTGGAGTACCGTCTGAACCCTGAACCCCACCTCCCCAACATGGACGGCGTCACAGAATTTACCGAGTATGTATCGGAGACAGTGGATGTTCCATCGCCCTTTGACCTTTTGGAGGCCCCGACCTCCGGAGGGTTCCTGAAGCTCTCCAAACCCTGCTGCTACATATTCCCAGGAGGCAGAGGAGATTCCGCTCTGTTTGCCGTCAATGGATTTAACGTCCTTGTCGATGGCGGGTCTGATCGGAAGTCTTGCTTCTGGAAGCTTGTTCGCCACCTGGACAGGATTGACTCTGTTCTGCTCACCCACATTGGAGCAGACAACCTTCCTGGCATCAACGGGCTGTTTCAGAGAAAGATTGCGGAGCAGGAGGAGGAACGCAATCAAGGATCTGGCTCCAGCAGCAACGGAGACTGGATGAAGAACTTAATCTCTCCAGAGCTCGGGATTGTATTTTTCAACGTCCCAGAGAAGCTTCGGATGCCCGAGTCCACTCTGAAAGTTAAGCGAAGCATTGAGGAGGCATCTCTGACACTGCAATACCTCAACAAGCTGGGGATCACACCAGAGCCCCTTCACAGGGTGGTGAGCAACACCATCGAACCCATTACACTGTTCCACAAACTCGGCGTAGGAAAATTAGACATGTATGTGTTGAACCCTGTCAAAGAGAGCAAAGAGATGCAGTTTTTGATGCAAAAATGGGCTGGAAACAGTAAAGCTAAGACAGGGATTATGATGCCGAACGGAAAGGAGGGCGAAATATCTGTTCCCTACTTGACCTCCGTCACTGCTCTCATTGTTTGGATTCCCCACCGTCCCACAGAAAAAATAGTCAGGGTGCTCTTCCCTGGAAATGCACCGCAGAATAAGATTTTTGAGGGCCTTGAGAAACTGAAACACTTGGATTTCCTCAGATACCCAGTGGCTACTCAAAAAGACATATCATCTGGCGCACCGCCTCCCATCATCAAACAGACAAAAATGAGATCAAGAACTGACAGTAAGGAGAGTCTCAAATCTTCACCCAAACCACATTCCAAAACTGCAAAGAAAGAAAGCAGTGGCCAGGAGGAAGAGTCCAAGAGTGACACCGCTAAAGAGAATAAAACCGAAAAGAAAGAGGAGAAGAAACCAAAAAGTGAAAGTCTAAAAGCAACAAAACAACAGAAGAACAGTGAGGTTGCTCCTGTGGCTGCCAAGTCTGAGAAAAAGAAAATCTCCAAGGAGAAAGTTACTAAGCAAGACAAGGCTGGCAAGATGGATGAAAAGAAAGACAAAGAAAAGAAAGAAATCAAGAAAGAGAAGGTGAAGAAAGATGAGAATATTAGGAAAGAAGAGAAAAAGGAAAACAAAGCGAAAGAGGATAAGAAGAAGGACCCGAGCAAACCGGAACTGAGGAAAATAACCAAGCCTGATCTGAAGCCACTTACCCCTGAAGTGAGAAAAACTCTACACAAGGCCAAGACTCAGGCTAAACCCAAAACAGATAAAAACAAGAAAGTTAAAGAGGAAGCAAATGAGAAAAAGCCAGTCCCAAAGAACATCCCTCAAGAGGTCGCTGCAGCAGCTCTTGCAGACAGATCCATCGTGTCCTCCCCTGAGGACCTCACGGAGGACTTTGAGGCTCTGAAACAGGAAGAGCTGTCCAAACACAAGACCGAACCCATCGAGAATGACGTGATGTTTGAGCACTCAACTGTCAGAGATGCTAAAGATTCTTCCTCACTTTGCCGTGATGAGGAAACCCCATCCCTGGCTGCTGCTACAAAGCCCCCTTCACCCAAATCCCCTGTCAAACAAGAAAAAGAAATTGCAGTTGAAGACGTATCCACACCGGTTCCTCTCACTCCCATTAAGGATGTCAGCCATGGCTTTGACAGGAAATATGAGGAGGAGAAAATGGAAAAGTATGACAAATATCCCATTCAGGATGACTTAAAAGACAGATCAAAAAAGAGCGACAGCTCTGAGGAGGAAGGTGATGTAATAGAAAAAGCTGAACTCGAGGGAACGGAAGATGACGAGGTTCTGAAGTACAAGACGGACGAGATGAAAAAGGAAAAAAATGGAAAGGAATGGGACACCAAACCGACCGAGCAGAAACCCTCGTCCACCACAGCGATGTCTGGGCAAGTCATCGCAGCATCGGCCTCGGAGCAGTTCTCATTCATCCAAGATGAAACCATTCCCGGCTACTCTGAGACCGAGCAGACCATCTCCGATGAGGAGATCCACGAGGAAACAGAAGATAGGATCCCACAGCTACGATACGATGTGGGCTCATATGACATCTCAGTCCCCGATGTCCCAGGCACATTTGACTCCATGCATGGCATCAAAGAGATGAAGAGTTCTGTCGTTTCTGATGTTCTGGATGTCAAACCCAAAGCCTTCATGGCAGGTCATGAACCTGAGCTTGCACCTTACCCTGCAATCATTGCCGCACCTCTTGCAGAAGAGGAGCACATCTCCTCAGCAACATCCATCACGGAGTATGACAAACTGTCCTCCTTTGCCACATCTGTGGCTGAGGACCAGTCTATAGCATCTGTGACGGCACCTCAGACTGAAGAAGTCGGGAAGAACTCACTCCTGCTGGACACCATCAACAGCATACCCTTGCGTACCGAGGCCGGCCATGGGAAGGACTATCTCCACTCAGCAGGAACCATCTCTCCCACTTCTTCTCTGGAGGATGACAAATGCTTCAAGTCTCCTTCCTCTGATGAGTACCAGCCCCAAATTCCTGAGATTGAGGGCGACACAAAGATCAAAGCGGTCCACGAAGAAGAAGATGATGAGGACGATGAGGATGAGGACCAGACGCCCAATGTGGACATCCCCCTGGGTAAACTCCAAGAGGGCTATGAACACGCGACATCCATGATGCTCCAGGAGAAGGACAAATCTCCCACTGCTGTTAGTTCTCCCCCTCTCTTCACTGCCACACAGCAGTCTCCCACACAGGCTGTCAGTGAAAAACAGGCTCCATATAGCACTGAGGGCTTTAAGACTGGTGATGAAATAAAGTCTTTTTCACCACCTCCATCCTTCTCCCCTGGGTTAGAGTCACACTCCAGGCAGGAGAGCGAGGAAAGATGTCTAAGTCCAGATGACAGCACAATGAGACTGGCTTCACCCACGCAGTCTGTGCCAACAAGCAGCGGCTACTCTCCGACCGAGGAGAAGCCCTTTAAGACAGAGGACAAAGATGAGGCAGTGACCAACCTGAAAGCAGAAGCCCAGAAAAATGAAAAATCTGTAACTATTTCTGATAGTACCTCCCTTATTGGAACACAAGGGGACAAGACCGTCTGTGAAGCGTCGGAAGAATCCGAAGAGGATGAGGAAGAGGAAGACTACTTCACCAAAAAGGATCTCCAACCTGCCGTCAAAGCTAAACTCATGGAGGCAAAAGAGGGCTGCTTCCTGGATGACGACTTCACCTTCGAGGCGAAGACTGCAAAGACGGAGGCAGAGGTTAAGACCGTGCCGATATCGCCACAGATCGTCACAGATGAGAAACCAAAACCTCAAGTGATGTTCTCAGATGAGGATGAAGATGAAGAGGATGAGGATGAAGATGAGAAAGAAGATTTCCCAAGTGGCTTAGGGACAAAGTCCTTGTCACCAGAACAAAGTAAAGAAGAGTTGACAAGCGACAGCAGTGAGAAAAAAGGCACCTTGTCTGCAGAGCCTGAAAAAGGCGTCCATTTCGGTCTCTGTGATTTCCCAGAGAAAGAGAACAAAGAAAAAGCCATATACATCAGGCAAGACACTCCATACGTGCATGGAAAAACATTCTCCTACAGTGATATTTATGACAGTAAAACAAGCTCAATGGATTCAGATTCATATCACCAAGAGTCCTTAGATAAGACAGAGAAGGACACTGGAAAGGGTGTTGTGGATTTGCCTTCAACATTGGTTACAGGAAAGGACAAGACGCCAGAGAAGGAGGAATTTACTGCCTCTTTTGGAAAAGAGTCCTCCATTTCATCATGGCTTGACTCCAAGAGTACTTCTGCTTTGCCTCCATTCGAGAAGGAGGTCAAAGAGAAGGAGACGTTTGACTACAGCCCTGGCAGCCGATTTCCCTCCGTGGCAGACAGGCCCGAGGCTTCCTCTACCTCTTTATCATCAGAAAAAGATTCTTTCAAAACCGACGCTACAAAGCCTTTAACACATCCCTCAATGGCAGCATTTGATGTTGATAAACCGGCCGCTGGGGGCTACGGAGATAAAGGGGGTTGTTTGGAGGTCGATATGCGCAAGTTCACAGCGAGGGATGAGGAGGACTATGATGATGATGAAGTGATCGATGATGAGGACGAGGATGAAGAGGACGACGACGAAGAGGAGGAAGATGTGAGCGACGATGGCGCTGTTGATTCTGACATGGAGAAAGGTGCCAAAGATAAATCTGAAAAGGAAGTTAAGAGTCCAATCACTGAGATGTTCGGGTCCAATAGGCCTGAATTTATGGTGTCCATGGCTGGCTATGGCTTTAACAGCCAGGGGAAGCCAAGTGTGACAGAAAGTACCTCCAGCTCGCTCACAAAGCCTGAAGAGCAAACCAAGGTCGACTCTTCATCCTTTAGTGGAAAGCCCGTGGATTTAGGGCCTACCAGTATCTCTGGCTTCTCAACTGAGTTTGAATACTCGTATGGCGGTGGACAGCCATCAAGTCAGGCTGCAGACAAAGTCAAAGAGGACACCACTTTGAAATCCCCAGGGGACAGTTTTTACCAGAGTGACAAATCAGACACTGATTTTGAGAAACAGAAGACCCCAGACCTGCTAAGCAAGAGATCATTTGATACTAACTTTCAGTATACAACCACCACAGCGCCTGCGTACTCCTCCTCTTCAGCATACAGCTACTCCTCCTCCACCTCGGGCTCCCTCTCCACCAGCCGTCAGTTTGGAGAGGAGCTGGAGACGCCCGCCTCTGCTGAGCCCCTCTTTGAGTACTCCTCCTTCAAAGAGGAGCACTCATTAGGCATGGATTCTCCCCTCTCCACTTCAGCTGGGACCAAAGATGACTATCTGGAAGTGTCTGAGAAACAAATCACCGCGACAACCACTGCTGAGTCGACCTCCAGCTTAGCCCGTTTTTCACCCATGAGCCCATTTGAGGAGGTCAAGCCTTTCCCTTCACCCTCATCTGCTGCTTTTGCAGAGGATAAGAAGGAGCACACACCTTCGATAGTTGGTGCTACGGAGAAAAACCTTCAATCGGAGTACTTCTACAAGCCTGAGTGGTCTGAAGTTTCCAAACTGGATACAGCCTCAGGAGGTCTTACCTCTCAAGCTGCAGAAATCTCCATGGACAAAGAGGCGGCCAGTGCTGCACTGTTTGGTGTCACTTCATCACCACGTCCAGACATAGAAGGCAAGCATTACTTTGAGGAGACTGACAGCAGTGAAGAAGAGGATGAGGAGGCTTACATGCGTGAGATGATTCGTAGGTCTCCTTCCAGCGGTCTGGCAGGTAGCCTTTCGTTCTCTGACAAGCCTGTTGCCTCAGCTCCCAGTGAAAAGCAGCCTGGCGCGCTCCCCGACGTTCTCGGCTCCTACATGTCCTCGCCTCCTCCGGCCAGCAAACCAGACACAACCAACGGCCCCACAGAGGTCAGCAGTAGCTCACTCCTCCCCGCTGGAGCTGCAGTTGGAGGTGCAGTCTCAGGCTTGGCCAAGGTGGAGCCCAGAGAGGCGGCAGGAGGTTACAGGAGCTCTTACGAGTGGGACATGCCTAAGCCCCAGATGGGAATGATACCCGGAGACTCCCCTCCCCATTATCGTCACGACGATGAGTTTGAAGAGGAGTGTGAGATGGAACCAGAACACCCCGCCCGCCCGCTGTCACTCTCCTCCAAAGATCAGCCATTCCAATCCCCATTTTATGTCGAGGAGTGCAGCCAACAAGGGCAAGACGATGACGACGACGATAGTGATCAGGATCTTGCCGGCAATGTTCCCTTAGGGGCCGCTTCCTCTTACACCAGCCGCACCTCTCCGGGGTACTCGTCCTCCGAGTACAGGCAGCGCAAAACCGACCTCTCGCCCTCCTTCATCAATCCCAGCATGCGGCAGCTATGCAGCGATGAAGATGACGACGACCAAGGAGAAAGGAGCGATCAGTCACAGGAAGGGGACGAGCATGACATATCGGTGAAGAGACGGGCTCACAAAGAGCCGCACCATCACCAGTCCCACAGCAGCTCCCTCCATCACAGTGGTGGTGTGGCGGGGGGGCTGGGCCTGGCCACAGAGGACACCCCGCCCACCTCCGTCAGCGAGTCTCTCGCTTCCCAGTCCGATTCCGATGCCCCTCCGGGCACTGAGGAATACCCCTCAGTCACTGGTGAGGCCAATATGGACTCAGATGAGGATACAGAATACATGCCCGTCGACAAGCTATCTGCCAGTGGAGGAGGCGGCCATCATTCTTCCTCCAGGATGAGCCACGACCCCTCCCCCGCACCTCTGAGGGACCCCTACCCTCACCCTCCACGCCCAGACGTTTGCATGGTCGATCCCGACGCTATTGAGAACGGCTCGTTAAAGAAAGAGCCGAAAGCAAAAGGCTTGAAGAAGGCCTCAGGGAAAACCAAATCAGCATCCCCTGCCAGACGCAAGAAGGCTTCAATGCCCGTCAAACAGACGCCGTCCCCTCGCAGTGCCTTGCTGAAGAAGAAGGACACGGACAAAAGCTCACGCATGTCTCGTCTCTCGGATGGACAGGGCTCCAAAGACGACGATCTCTCCAGGTCGAGCTACAATCCCGGCAAGGGGCTGACGAACGGCGTGAAGAGCAGTTCAGGTGAGCTGCACTCGTGAATGACAAAATCCCAGAAGGAGTTGATATTAGAAAATAATCGGTTTTACATTTTTTTTTATTACATTTTCACTTGCAGGTTCTCAGAAGTCTGGCTCAACTCCTCCCGGCCTTCCTATTTATGTGGATCTTGCATACATTCCCAACCACTGCAGTGGCAAGAACGTCGACCAAGAGTTTTTCAAACGCGTCCGCTCTGCGTACTACGTTGTGAGCGGCAATGACACGGCGAGCGGCGAACCAAGTCGGGGCGTCTTGGACGCGCTGCTGGATGGCAAAGCTCAATGGGGATCAAATCTTCAGGTAACACTTAGCTCCATTTAGCTATGGACCCAAAATAAGCATACTCTGGATTTATTTTTTATCTATGACTGTACTAGAATATATCTGTAGTGCTTTAAAGGAGCTCAATATTTTACCAGTAGATGCCGGAGTGTGCAGCAGCATTTCAAAACAAAACAAAAGGGCAGACCTCTCTACTAGCTTTAAGTGTCACGTTAGCTTTAGCCTTAGCAGCTGGTAGAGGTCTACATGCCAAACCAATGTTGACCCTCACCTTCTGTCTCGCTATAGTAGAACTGGATTTGGTGATGGAACGTGTTTTCTTGGTTGGAACAGACTTCAGAGAGTCTCTGTCCGCCAAACGGACTGACATGCACTAACATGAGAGCGTGACCGGGCCGACCAAAATAGAGAGCCAAGAAAGATCAGATATCAACAAACACAGAGAGGGTTTGACAGCAGTCTGTTCAGGACGCCATGATTCCCTAAGACCTTTATATGAATAATGGTTGTTTGAAGCTGAATTAAAATATAAATACACGAAAACTATAAATGTGCAGTCTTTACTTTTCATATGTTGTAAATCAGGTGATACATGCACGCTTAAATATAGGCTGTTTTCAAAGAAATATTGACCCTTTCGCAACAGCGTATGCGTATGTTACCCCATCAGATTCCCCAACAGCAGTTGTGACAAGTCCAGATGTTTTGTCGTCCCCTCAGGTGACGCTGATCCCCACCCATGACACGGAGGTGACCCGCGATTGGTACCAACAGACGCATGAGAAGCAGCAGGAGCTCAACATTATGGTCCTGGCCTCCAGCAGCACTGTGGTCATGCAGGACGAGTCCTTCCCTGCCTGCAAGATTGAGTTTTAAGACCCCCCCCCTTCCTTGTTTCTGCTTTCTCCTCCTTGCCTCCGTCGTTCAGATATGTTTTTAATGGCTCCTCTCTAAAGCCTGATAGTCAAATCTGTTGCAGCTTTGGGCTATTCTGTGGTCATTTGACCAAAAAGCTGAAACAGATCTGGTCACAGGCCGATTTTTTCTAGATTTGTATTCATTTATAGGCTTGTTGTGGCTGTTGGCACCATTTTTATTACAAAAGCGGTTTTCTGACAACTACATGCTACACTTTATCATTATTATTATTATTATTATTGTTATTATTATTATTATGAGAAGGAGAATGCCGTTTTTACGTCCTTCAGCTCCCCCCCCCTCCCAAAACCCATTGAGACAATGACTTCTCTGTTTACTGGCCGAGGCAACAAACCCATTGTACTGGAAATAGAAAAAAAAAGACGGGCAGTCTCTGTAAATGATGACATCAAGGATACGATTCAAAAGTTTATACGCTTGTCTTCCAATTAGGCCGAATTGAAAGCACAAATTTGCGCACCTTAATGTCAACAAGTAGGTATTAATAGACGCCGCCAAATCAACCCTGGCTCCAAACAGCCAATCAAGTCAAAATGCTGATGAAAAATTACTTGAAGTGATTGGTTCTTCTCCCGTCCTGCAAATACAGCCCCTGTGTTTGAACTCTGTGCCTCCTACTGACGTAGTGAGATAGACAAGTAGAGCCCAGCAGTCCTTTTACTTTGTCTTTTGAGTATACTTGCTGTAGCATATAGGGAAGACAGTATTAAAAAGAATCTGTATTGTAGTGAATTCAGATATTTCTACAGTGAAAAAATCACTTGTTATAGTAATAATTTCTCAGTGGCTGTAATTTCCTTCAGTGAATTCAACGGTTAAGTTCTCTATAATTGTCTCTGTAGTCTTTGATGTACTTTTTCAGTGTGTTTCCAGTTGACATATCGTCGCAGAGGATCACGAGGAGCGTAGGCAGAGGTGACGACGCGGTTTTGAGAAATTATCATCCCAAATCCCCGGGAATCCACCAGTTTGTATCTTTACACGCATGTTGCTCAGAGCTCATCCGAGAAAAAGAGGACACACCCGTTGGAAGCTGCTGTGTCGATATGATCTTTCTACAAAGGCTGCTCAAAGATTGAAGAATGTACAACAATAGGAACATGTGGTTGCAAGGAGAGAGTGTGTTTGCCTGGGAATTAAGGTTTGGGCTGCTTTGATTGGTGGTTGAGAGGTTAGACTGTCACCCACATGTGCCTTTCTGTCCTGCTGTGCTGGAAAAAAAAAAAAAAAAAAAAGGGAATGAAATGTTGTAATTGGTCGTAGAGATTAAGGCATGTCGGCGTGCGGCACACCGTCGCTCTGACTGCGAGGCCGTCGGCACATATAGCAAAAGGTTCCAAGCTGTACATATTTGAGCACTTTTTAAAAGCACCGATTCAGTGTTTTTGATTTCCTGGAGCTGCCACTCAACAAAGCACAAATAGCAACCGCTGTGCAAATCTGAAGCCGTTTTTGCTGTTTTCCAAATTTAGCAACAGAAAATGTATGATTCCAGTATTTGCACTGAAAACGTGTGCTATTTTTTTCTATTGATTTGTTGTTGTTTTATTTCTTTTGTTGCAAATCGGTAAAAGCCACAATCACCTTATCGCATAAGATTATTTGCTTAACTGGTTGGTTTTCCAGTACTATTATTTTTTTCTTTCCATTCAGTGGTATTTCAGTGGATGTTTTTAAGTAACACAGTATTGACTTAATATTTTGTGTAGATGTGTTTTAGTTTACTATTGAAGATTTTATACTTTAATAAGTTTCAGGTGATTTTAATAGATTTTAAACCAGGAACAAAACCAACTATCAAAAAAAAACTTTCCAGGACCAACAAATATCACCAGGGTTGCTATTTTATTAACCACGATAATAACGATTACAAAAAAAAAAAAAATCCCAGATGTTCCTTCCTGTATATTGTTTGAATTCATCAGCTCTTGTAGTGATGCATGGGCAACAGATGCATGCATATAAAGGCGCAGGGCTGCAGAGCGGAGCCCCAAAAACCTCATCGGCTCCAGAATGATTTGAATGTGACGATGCAGATTACCTTTACGTTCTCTGTGGAGGACTTTAATCTCCTGGTTGCCTTGGTTACTGTGCATCATAACGGTACACGAGTCTCACCTGTACTTACTGGTAAAAGCCCTTTCCGCGCGTCTCGGCGTCGCGATGGGCCCGATTTGACACTTACTCGGCGCGCGTATTGTTCCTTTTCGCCGGATGACACGATGCAATTTTCAAGTTATCTGCACCACAGATGGAGTCATGCCACATTCGAGGTACGGTTGATGTTGAGTTGAAGCTCCAAATTCCTGCCTGTTTCCGAAACAAAAATGCTCATCGACGGCTTCTTTGGGTCGGTTTGTTAACCTGCCGTGCCACCCAGACGGGCTTTTTCCACACGCTTATGATAATATAATCTGCATTTCTACTCAGTGCTGCGTTACTGTAAAGGCTAATAATACTATCAACACCATCACATATGAGCAGACCACTCAAAAACCCAGACTGCCAGACATGAGCGACTCACTTCTCTCTTGTCAATACATTTTTTTTTGTTGTCAATGGACGGTTTCCTATTATTCTCACTTAGTAAACACAGACTAACACATAACTTTCATATTGTGCATATCTCGATATATAGACCTCAGACTTGTCCGAATCCTGCCATAAAACCAATCATCATAGGACTGTTGGTTTCCAGTGAGCCCTGCTTGTACGTGCATGTGTACCTTTTTGAGTTCTCTTGTATTGTAATAGCTGAAGAAAAAAAGTTACAAACAAACAAAAAAAAAGTTAACATAGAAATGCTATTTTAAAAAGAAGTATATTTAAGAAGCTCGGCCGGCCGTCTGGTACCGAGGAGGCACATGTAACCTGGCTGTGTTGTGCTGTAAAGAAAGCCTTGTGATCGTTTTCTTTCCCCCTCCTTTCTGCTTCATGGTTCTACTCTCATCTCTTGTTTTGAGTGCAATATTCTCTTTATCTCTCTTTAAATGCTTCAAAAAAAAAAAAGAAGATAAAAATAGAAAACAGATTTATTGTTAAAAAGGGAAAAAAAAGCGTCATCGAGACCAATAAAACATAATTTACTGAAGAAAAAAAAAATCTCCTGTCTTTGCTTCTTCATGCTTTGAAAATATTTAGTTTGGAAATAAATGCAAATGATTAGTTTATGTTTTTTTATGAGGTTGGTCAGGGGGTACATTATATGTGTGTGTGTGTGCAATGACTGTCGATCCGCTTACTATTCAGACCTCTGTGTTATAGTGTTTTAAGAGTGAGATTAGGAAACACTGCAAACACACAAAGTTGTGGATCAGCAGTTATTATTTTATCCAAAGAGGAAAATGAACGTCATATTTCATGTTTATCTGCCATCCGTTTCACCCTCACAATTTACACGGACAAAAAAATGAATTCTCACCTGCTGGTGGCAGTAAAACAGCCGAAATATACGATCACTTTCACACCAGTGTCTGGATTTCCAGGATGGGAACGAGGGCAGTTGACAGCCGTTTCCTCATCCTCATCCACACAGAGTAAGAATGATGTCATCTGGCGGCTGGGAAGGGGGGGGGAGGGGGGGGGGCGAGGGTCCTGACAGAGGAACAGAGTTTGTTTTGTCCGTGCTTTGTTAAGGCCTTTTCTTCGACAGTGTGAGAGAGCAGAGATGGGTGAAAAGGGGCCCGAGGCCCCGCAGGGACAACTCGGGCTGTTTGTGATGCTGAACAGAGACGGCGGCGATGATGTGCGGAGGCCAACGTCCGTCCCACGCCATTTGGGGCGAACCGATGGGCGTGCTGGAGGAAGGAGAGGCGGTGACATCATCGGCCAGCACAGACAGAGGAGGAAGATCACACAATACAAAGGCTTTAGATTTAGTAAGTATGAGAGACGCCCACTTAATCACAAAATATGAGCACTGATTAAAGGAAACCTGGTGGGAATTTTACTATTAGAGGAAAGTATTTGGTTTTCACACGTTCGTACGTGTTTTCAGATAGTTTCTATAAAGTTCTCCTCGGGCTAAAGCTGTATTTCTAAAATCTTACATCTAAATGTTTCCATTATGCACCTTTTCCAACATTCCAGTCATCCAACACACTTGAATAAAGACAAAACAAATGACATCGTTACCACTTGTCTACTTCAACTCTCACGTCGAGTCCTAATTATGTCTGATGTTTTCATGCGTGCAGATTGAACCATTATATTTCAAAGTGTTTGTAAAAAGTTAATTAAGTTCTCCCCGGGCTGATGCTGTAAGAACCAAACTCCCCACTGGAGAGCCTTTCCTTTGGTTACCTTTTCTCACCAGTGATTAAGGATTAAACTGTAAATTGGAAAAAGGTTATGCACATTTCAACATTGTCCAACCCAGAAAATAACAAATCTCTGTAGTTTAACTCGTGTGTTGAGTTAAACTACACAAAATAGCTACAATTTATCATTTACATTTTTTGTGTGAAAGTGTGAAAATGTATTATCAATAGGCTAAACACATCATTTTAGAGGAAAGATGAGAAGTAGTTTTTATGTAATCCTACTAAAATACCCTCTTCCACCTTTGTAAAAGAAAGTGGTCAAGTGGTGCCGTATTATTATATATTTTGATTTTGATATATTCTGATGCTTTTGTATGTGTTAAAAAATGTTACAAATATGCTTTTCAGTTACTATTCAAGGACCCGACAGTGACCAACTAGTGCAACAATGAGTGAATATACCGTATAAAGGCTAAAATTGGTGACTAACGGAAAACATAGCCTTTCTGCTCTCCTTTGCCTTCCTTCCCGCAACAGCGCTTTCACCGCGCTGTTGACCTTCATGATGCCGACACACACACATTATGCTGACTCTGGGCGACGGAGCGCATTTAACTGACAGATTTACTCCGCCCGGTAACAGCGTCTGACCTCCGAGGTTATTTACCTGCTGAAGTCGGACATGGTGTGATCATCAGCAGGAATTACAGGCCGGCCCTCATCCTTTGCTTTCGCCACTTTGAGCCTCAAAAAAGTGACTTTTTTGAAGCGGTTACTGTTGCCGTCTTCGTGGCGAGTCACTGCAGCGGGACAAACTGATACCACCGCAAAGGATATGACGGAGAGGATTTCCTGTATTAAGGAGTATTAAGTTCGGAGGAAGTTTCATTTTCAGCTCAAACGCAGGTCTGACGGGAAATGATGCTCCTATGTGGGAAAACGTCAAAAATCAGCTTATCATTTGTATATTGCATCAATGATATTGCATTTTAGTCATACATTATATACACACACACATATGTATATATATATAAATATATATATATATCCATGTCTGTCCACAGGCCATATTAGTTAGATTAACTGGTAAAAGGGATTAAATAAAACGTATTGAGTGGAGGGCCCGTCTCTTGATTTAAGTTGTTGAATTGTGGTGAGAAAACAGCTTTTGGAGTCTTTCAAGATGTCCAAGTGCTGTTGACATTTTGGATATATGAATTAATTAACCGGATTAAGCATGGACGTGAATTAAAAAACAAAAACATTACAAACAAATAGGTGAGTAAGCTAAATTGCCTTTTGAATTTTGTTGGAAAGCTACTGATTATGGTGGATATTACATGTAACATTTGTCCCTAAACAAAGTGATTGACGTTATTAAAAGACAAAGGGTAAAGATGTAATAAAAAAGTACACAAAGAAAATGTGTCAAGTCCAAAATATCAAACAACATTTAAAAATATCACACATGAAAGGCTCAGTTCACAAAGCAGTCAGAGAGCAGCAAGAGATCTTTTCAGGAACAGTTTATTAGATCATCCTCAGTTGATTAAAGGGCAAATATGTGAAATATTTTGAAAGGATCGGGCCACCCAAATCAGTTGTGTATATAAATGTTTCCTGTTCAGCTTTTCAAAGAAATTCTGCAACATAAAAAGACAGCTTATTTCAATAAAACCACCCATCATCCCAAGTGCAAGTGAAAAAACATGGATCATTTGGGTGAACTGACCCTTTATGAAAACAATCTGCAGCACTGAAGCAGAAACGGAGCGGCACGACACGCAGGCGCCGTTTTATGTGCGCACACAGACAGAATGACGCTTTGTTTCACCAACTCGGTTTGTCTCTACAGTACATCGCAGTGTAACACCACATCCCAGATTAAACAGGCGTGCATCTGCAGACCCCTCAACCTGAATTGTTTCTCAGACGTGTGCGCCCCCCTCGGCACACACTCATATCTGCTACATAACTACTCGCCTAAATAAAAGCATGTTGAATGTAAAATGCCCCTCTTTTGTGTTTTCAGTGATAAAATGAGATTAGCTTTCAGATTTCCCACAATAAC
>CAESWR010000969.1:141896-156454 GCA_903171835.1 Mullus surmuletus
CTTTTTTCCCCTTAATGGTAAACTCCACATCTCCCACAGTGCTTTTCAACATTGGTATATGGACACAGAGATCATGAACACCACCAGGGAAGAGACAAGAGGAGTCATTGCCAAAATTATCAAAGTTAAACAGGAAGAGAGAGAGAAAAAGAGAGACTTGGTTACTTCTCTTTGAGGACTTCGTCCCAAGACTTCTCAACATCTCTGTAATTACAAATGTTGCTCATATCTGGATGATTGACAACTTAGGACATCTTCATCAACAGAAGCTCGTTGCCAAAACAAACTAAACTAGAAATGCAATTTGGGGGGGGGGATTTTTCCCTAAAGAGTTTACGAGCTGCAGAGTCATATTCTGCAAGACAGACTGAAAAGAGAGGAAGCGGTGCATTGTTAATATGCTTTAGAATAGTTCTATTTGAATAGTTCGATGTCAAACTGTCACTGTGCACACCATTTTAAAACCACTGGTTTAGTTTCCAGCACAGAAGTTTTAAAATGTATTTACAAAAGCACGTGTCTTTGTAGATGCACAGTAAGTATTGTTTTAAGATTATCCACGCATGGATGATACACCTGTAAATTCTCAGGTACAGTTAAGAGGATGACTAGATACAGACAACTCTGTGTTCACTCATATTGTTCCAATAACATGTATTAAAAGTGGATGTTTTCAGACAGCTACACCGCAACAAGGACTGTTCATCAAAATCTGAATATTCTCCAATATAACTAATGTTTTAAAGACTAATTTATATTCCAAGAAGGCTCCAGCTGTGATTACCACTGATCAATGCTTGTTTTACACACACAAAAAAATACAGACAAAAAAAACAAGCATTAATAATCACACTCTAGACCTGCTCAATATTAAAGAGATAACATACAGTTGACTTGACTTGGGGGACATTTCTGAGGATATGACAAGAAGACCATCATGCATTTCATGGAGTGTGATTTCCATATTCCATATCCCAGATCAAAAGTAATCTTGGAAACCTGTGCTGCTTTGCTCTCATGCCAACCCATCTGAACACACAGTTGCCATGACAATTGAGCATTACGACACCTACCTAATCCACTTTGTTTCATTTCAGGCGATTGACGTGAGCAGAACGAGAAGAGGCGATAACTGCCTACTTTGGAGGATGAAGTCTCCGACAGAACCTGGCCGGAGGAAAACATAACAAAACAAGCATTTAGGATCAATAAAGTTATTCTGATTCTGATATCCACATCCATGAACATTTAGCAGTAGCTAAAAGGCTAAACTACAGTGTATTTAGTCCAAACAACAATCTCCACTGTAGGATGCTAATGTCTAGTTTAATAAGTGAAAATGAACTTTGAGGGGAGGCTGGGGTCTCACCTCCATGGATCCAGTCTTATGGTTGCGTATGAGTGGGGACCTTCTCTGAATGGTAATGGGCTCAGACAGTGGTACCGCTCGGTCTGTCTCATCCCGTGTGAGGTCCTCCAGACTGCCAGGGTCTGTTTTCTTCTGCCCATTCTGAAGGGGAACATAGGGGGGTGGGGGGAGGACGGGACAAATGTTGCTATCTGTGGAACAGCAATACACGCGTGGAACCTCTGGCTGGGATGTACCTGACGTGCTACCTCTGCAGAAGCGGGTCTGAAGCCAAAGCCGGTGGGTGCGTTCTCCTCCTCCTCGACCCCTTTGACGCCTGGACTGAAGTGAAGCTCCACATGGAAGCGCTCCTCTGAGGAGATATCCTTAAGAGGGAACGAGGAAGATGGCAAGTATAATAACAGTAACATTAAAAATTACAAAAGTAGTGTCTGGTCACTGGGTTATCTGGGTCACAAACCCTGCTATGCTCCTGTCAAACATATGGTGTTCCTTGGTGCATGCATGTCTCTGCTCCGTGTCTCCATGGAGTTGATGGGACGTACAATGGGCTGCTGAGATTTATCATAAACTGTAAAGCTGTGACTCACCACTGTGAGTTGTGCTCTGGGGTAGGATGGCCGAAGGCTCTGTCATTGGAACATGTTTAGTTCATTCAGTCCATTTAAGGTCTTACTGCCACACTACCCATTTGTTCTTACCACGCAGAAAAGTACCAGATAGTTTTCCTCTGCGCTCTCAGGACCCGTCTCTCCAGTGTGCCCCAAACGCTCGGAAATGTATATCTGTGTGTTCGTGTGTGTGTTTAAATCTAAAATGGAAGACTTGGAAGCAGATTCTGATGCAGAAATTTCATATTTGTGACTCATTTATAGTTCTCCTTGTGAATTGTTTTTGTCTCCCCCTTTGTGTGTCTGTCTGCAACTTCTTGGCCAGGTCTCCATTGAAAAAGAAATTCTTAAATGGTGGGAAATAAAATTCCAGAATGCTCAATGAAAATGTAATAAACCTTTAATAAACTGTGTAGGTACTTATAAATAATAACAACATAAACATAGACAATACCTTGTTGTTGTCCTCATACAACATGATGACAATCTGAGTCATGTAGTTGAGCTCGGAGACGGCGCTGAGGTAATCCATGGCTCGCTTCCACTGCTGATCTTTCTCCTCCTTTGGGGGAGAAAACAAAACTCATTTCAACATAGTACTCCTCAAAATAGAATTATCTACACGTGTACTGATGGTCTAGAAGCTCGATGACTCTGTGATTGCTTACATTTAGCAAGCCTCCGTAACGGAAAATGCTGAGCAGGGAGTGGACGTGACTCTCGCTGGTGAAATATAGGCGTGTCCTGACATGGCGTCCAGGAGACAGCACGCCACGAGAATACCTGAGGAAGAGTAAGATTGGCGTTTGCATTCATCAATCCGAAGGTTTGTATGGTGTATTTGGATTAAAGATGGGGAATTATTTTTGGTGGCTTCAGCTCAAACTTACAGTGGATGGAGCTTGTTGACCGACTCGTCCTCATGGGTCCTCTGCAGGTCGAGCTGGATCTTTCTAACCAGCGGGAGGCAGTAGGCGTACGCGATGTCCAATTTCTCAATTCTATTTATGCCATATTCCTAAAAAGAAATATAATAATAAGTATGAAAATACAAATAATGCTACTAATCATGATGCTAATACTGTTAATAATGCTCATAATAATAGTAATAATATTAGAAACCTGCATAGTTTGTTTGCAGTTTCATTATTTTGTTATGTACATCTTTACTATTCATTATTAAAGGTGAAGTTAGGTGAAATCAGTTCTTTTAAAGCATAATTTAACATACTAAATGACTTTTTCTAGTGTTCAAATTTGGCAGGGTGGTTAAAAACGTTCGTATTACCGTACGCTGACGGCTGTGAACGGCTGGGCACGTTTCCTCAGCTGTTTCATGGTGTTTACATGCTCGGACAGCGATCGCACCAAACCTAAATTCCATATGCCTGCAGTTTTAATTTTGGCGAGGCTGTGCCACAGGATTGTATTCTAGTTGTAGCGCACACACACACCATCTTATTGACAGGCTTATGAAATGACTGAGAATATCTACTTATTATCTTGGAAATAACCCCCTGGTTGGGAGTCACGGAGGTTGGGCAGTCGGCCACGCTTGCTGACGGAGAGTCGTGTAGTGTGAACACCCCAGGACTCTGGACGAGAGACACAGGCATACATCTTCCAGTTCCACTCTCTCACCTGCGGGATGACGATGTCAGCCAAAGCACGAGACAGTCTGAACAGCTCCAGAGTGTCCTCCAGCCCCAGAGAAGCGTTGTGAATGACATCGTACTTCACACAGTCATAGATGTCGGGTATTTTACTGATGTCATAGCGGCCGTTTTTCATGCGGAAGTCTCTCTCGAGTTTGGACCAGCGCTGCAGCATCAGCTCCAGTGTCTCACTGTGATACAGCTGCAGGTCTGAGACAGAAGAACACCCGCTGAGTACAAGAACATTTGATGAAGCGCACAAATGTGTCAATAACACTGTTGCCAGTAATGTCAGTTGGTTATCACATCATATGTTGGTGTAGAACAACATTATCTATTCAATAATGTTTCAGATGATTTTAGCGGCTCATAAAATTGTAGTAAGATTCTAGTAAGATGCCCAAAAGAAAGTATGTGCACATCTGAATGGATGGCAACAACTTTGAGCTCAGGAAAGATGCCCATTTTAAGAGCAACACATGGGTGAGATATTTCCAGAAACTGCTTGGAGAGGTAGGATAGGGAAATATTCTATGAAGTGCGATTCAGATTCCAGTGGTTGCCCTGTTGCAGGTGTAAAACCAGACAACCATCAGTATGAACAAAGGCTGGTTCAGAAGGCAAATGTGCGACTTCAGTCTCACCAGCTGACTTGGGATCCTCCATTCTTTTGCGGATCTGGGAGGTGAGGCTCTGGATGAGGGCGTAAACCTGGTCACATGTGGCCACTGGATTTTGGACTATTCTCATTGAATTCACCAAAGAGGCACTACAGGTCGGAGCAAGCTGTCAGACAGATAAAAGAGAAAAAGCACCAAACACTTTCAGTTCCTTTGAATGACCCAAATTGCACATGACAAAGTTACTTACACAAGAGAAAAATGCCCAAACCAGGTTTATGTACAGTACACACAAAGCTATTAACTAAACTCTGCAAAGTCAACATACGTTAGCCTCTATTTCAACAACAAAAGGATAAAGAACTGTTCTGAAAATAGTTAGCTCAAGAAACTAAAACCATTCTACTTTCATTATGACCCATTAGTAAGCCTCTTAAAGATCAAAGAAGACTGAGTCACAAATGATTAGTTAGCCTGGTCAATATGTCACCACATATTTAACCACACGCTGTCTAACACATTTGGTGAGAAATTCTTGTTAATTTCAGTAAAACAGTCATAGAGCTGCTGTACAAATAAGCTTTTGAAAACATAAACATTTCATACAACAATTCAGTTGCACCTAAAGGATGAGTACCGGTACTTGAAGCATATCTAGTGTTTCAGAAGTACTGGAATATCTGGTAACATTGAAGCACACTAGATACGAGGCCACTGATTCAAACCAGTATTTCTCGACGTTTTCCTCCTTCCCTGCTCGTGTCCTTGCAGAAGAAATGCCGAGCGGAAACTTATGTTTGTACATTGTAAGTTACTCACCCTGTCGTAGTCTTCATCAATGAAGTCCCTGTCCTTCTGCAGAATCTCATGGAGACGGGCCTTGACACGGTGCTGGCAGCTGCTCAGCGAGTCGCTGTCATTGTCCAGCAGTCCATTCATGTTGGCACTTTTCACCATTTGCACCAGGATGGGCGTCAGCTCACCCTCCAGAGCTAGCAAACCCTGCTCACACAGACAATTGGGAGAAATAAATTAGAATATCATGGAAAAGTCCATTTCCAGAAGTTCAAGTCCAAAATCCCCAACCAAGTATTGAGTGCATATAGATGGAAATACTTTCCAGAGGCCAACATTTCCGTTTAAAAAATACTTTAAGATTGGTCTTTTGCAGTATTCAACTTTTTTGAGACACAGAATTTTACATTTTCATTAAATCTAAGCCATAATCAATATAATTAGGAGAAATCAACTAAATGAAGACATAAAATCTTTCATTCGGTGTGTAATAGATCAAGATGATGTATTAGTTTCACATTTTGTATTGAATTACTGACATAAATAAACTTTTCTATGACATTCTAATTAATTGAGATGCACCTGTATATCATAGAATAAAATGCCTGGAACCCCTTTGCCAATAGTTTAAAAAAATCGAATATTTATTCAATGGCATATGATTTAGATATTACTTGCAATGTAGTGAGGCAAAGTCTAAATCTCTCACAAGTTACGAGCTCTATATTGAGACTACGTACCTTTGCAAAAGCTGCTGCCGTCATCTGAACCCTGCCTTCATCAGATGCGTAGATCTTTAGGTCGTGTCTGTAGGTGCTGTGCAACCGCAGCAACCCACAACCGGGAAATCCAGCATAGTCTCCTACAGCATAACAAGATCAACAACAGCATTCAAACCTGATAGTTAGCGGCTCTTCTAGTGAGGAAATAAGCGTAATGCATTACTATCATAGTCCGTATTTGTTTACGGAACCTTTTAATCCAGTCTCACCTTGTCCTCCAGGGTACATACAGCGGAAGGCCCTTCCGAGCTCCTCAGCCTGCACTCTGCCAGCAGGAGTCAGCTCCCCTCCCCATTTCAGCACGAGCAGCAGAGAGGGGCCTTCCTTACGTGTATCTAAAAACAAATTAAGAGGATGGCAAATCAACAGTAGCTCTCATTTAGAGTTTGACCACATATGAGGAAGGTGTAGGTGAACAATCTGCCTGGAGTTCTACCTACCTTCTTCTTCACTCGAGGTTTTGGGCTGCCCATGGGGCAAGTAGGTTAATTGCACTTTCCTGTTGATCCCCGAGAAGTGGCCATACCTGCGATAGCGACAAGACAGACAAAAGTCTGAAAAAACAGCACCAAAATACATGTCTGATTTGATATATTCCCGAAAATGGCACTAATAGGAGATCAATCTTAGCCAGAGCACTTCAAGAGCAAAAAGAGCTCTGTCTGGAAAGTGGTGACCTATAAAGACTTTTTGAAATTTGTGACCTTTAAAAGGTTGCAAAACTAATCAAAACAATTTTTCTAGCTCTCATGCTATCCGTAAACTTGCTTTTATCATTGAAGTAAATGACTAATTACTTCAAATTGGGACTAATCGTAGCAAAAGTGGCCTAGTTTACTAATCGCTTACATTTCTAGAACAGTCTTCAGCTGCTCCAGTTTGGACTTCTTCTCTTCTATCTCACAGTCGTTGTGCTGTCCCAAATCTGCTAACAACTGCCTGGTGATGTCCAGCACCTCCTGTTCAGGTTTAAATATGAAACCATCAGAGACATTTATATCAAATTTATAAAAAAAACACAAGCTGGGATGTGCGGAAATGACCCAAGTAGTTATTACCTGCAGCTGTTTTGGCTTCTTAAGTTTTAATTTCCCAGTTTTGTATCCTCCGTACTTCTCAAATAGGTCAAAGAACCTGGGTGAATATCAAATACAAACCTCCATTAAACATCCAAATATTCAAAAAATTTGTCACCGTTCGTAAAACTGAAGGTAGTAACAGAGAGATGAGGACCTACATGGGGTTGCGGACTTCCATCTTCATCTTCTGTTTGGGCGTTCTGTCTCCATGTCGGATAACGGCTATGACACAGCGTAGCTCCATCCTGAAAGTGTGAGTTTCAGGTGAGTTCATCCATCTCATGAACAAAGACAGGTACACCAAATATGCAAAATTTCACTATATCCAAAATTCTACAACCCATAAGGATTTAGACAGAATAAATCATTCTGTAAATGTCTGCACTGTATACACACTGTACCCTCAAGACCACTTCCTGTATCCAAGTGCGATGCAAAGTATGTATAGAAGTAATTGCAATATGATGAACATTAACCAACTGCACTAATTTCAATACTTTTCTTCACATCACTTGAGCCTCCCACTGCCTCCACCATGACTCAATGGCTCAAATCGGCGCCCTTTCAGTCGCCATACCAGTATACTTGTGCAACAATCAGATCTTTAACAATACAATGGATGTTGTTACATAAGAATAATTAACATTGATTTGAGTTTTCACTCAATAGCGGACTGATTACTTGGAGAATGCAGCAAAATTATTCATTCTTATGTAGTTGCGCTATGCTGCTTTAAAGAACCCATTAAACGAATCTGAAGTACCCTGAGCCCACCCCTACTTCAATTATAGCGCAAACTTTGTTTCAAACATCTACTTTCTACATCTACTGTTATCACTTACATGGTCCCTGAAGTGGTGGGAACAATCGGGATGTCCTCTGCCTCAGTAGGGATGGACCAGGGAATCTGAAACTGCGGCGCTAGCTCACGCATCACAATATTCCTAGCGAGTCAAAGACAAAAAACAAACGTCAAATAAACCACATCAGGCACAGAGTCGATCAATTAAACAAGGATGACTGAAAAAAATTAAGATCATACCCAAGTATCTTGGCACAGTCGTCATAGTATTTCATAGAGTTCTTTACAAAGCTGAAGCCATTGACGTCACACACGTAGGAGTGTCCGTTGGCTCGCAGGAGGTCAAAGCCGCAAACCGTTTGCTGCAATAATGGTCGTGGTCCGACAAGTGAGGTCAGCAAAAGGTGCGCTGTGGCAAATCAGTGTGTCAGCACGATGCTGTTTCTTACCTTGAACGCAAGACAGACTTTACGGGCCACCAGCTTCTCCATGGCTGAAAGCATGACAGGGTAACGGACCTCCTTGCCCTCGCTGTCTCTCTCTACTTTCCCATCCAAAGCAGGTGACTTCCTGGCTTCAGCGTGAGCATAGTCCGGTCCCACAGTGTAAACCTGGAGGGTGAAGGCAACCTCAGCATTAAAATCCATTTTCAAGTGAAACTGGATAAGATATGAATGATTGACTATGGCCTTCTTCAAGTGTTTGGCATCACTAGTAGAAAAGATCTTAAATATGGGGACACTACAGGGTTTTATGCCCCATTTTACCCATGACTTACAGTCGGGCCCAGTCTGTGGGCGAGTACAGGAGGTGAGCAGACTCCACCCGACACCATTCGCAATGACTCAGGGAATCACGGCAAACTCAAAACAACAATGGCCATTTTTTTTTTGGACGAGGTTGTGGCGGGTTCAGGCGGGCCTCAGCTGCTTTGACTCATCATGTAGTCTAAGATCCGTCATCATCGTTAAATGTGTGCGGTGAAGCCACTCGGTTAGTGTGCACTCCAAGTCTTTTCAAAATAAGCAACAACCGTGAAACCCGTGTAGTGTGACCTCAGCTTTAAGATCTTATCTGGATCTGGCGAGATCAAATGTCTTAATCACATGAACTGTTCACCACACAGGACAGGAGTCTGTACCTTCACGTCAGTGCCATCTGTCGGCATGAACTCCTCATAGATGTACGAGCCAGTCTTCCTCACGCTGCTCTCTGGTGAGTACACACTGCTCCGGCTCCCAATCTGCACAAGACATAGTAGGTAGTACGAGTTATAAGTGACCAAACTATGTGTATATATAGGGTTAGGGTTAGGGTACTCTGAGCACAACAAACTGATACCTCGATTTCAACTACAATGATAGGCTGCAACTTCATGTTTGGCAACGCTGAAAAAAATTAGGAAATAGATCCATCGACAATACACCCGTGTAACACTGCAAATATTTCATGAGAAACTACTATGTGGTGAAAGTTAATGGCAAGTATCTTCTGGCCCTTTCAGTTGATAAACTGTTGCCATTGTTATACAACAGATAAAGGGGGCGTGGACTCGAAATGTCAAATCCTCTGAGGGGATCGTAATACTTTTCCAAATATAACACGCGTGCCATTACTTCTGTTATACTTGGATGAGGAAGCTAACGTCTAAATGTTTAACCGTGGTATGATAAAGTACTCCAATTAAGCAAAGATGTTTCAGTGGACAGTTTTTCAATTCTCAAAAGGTTATAAGATCCTGATACTGCAGTTCAATTAATTTTATTAAATAGATTACTTGAACTTTGTCATAATTTCAACTATTTGAATGTTTTGAAACCTAATAAATACTGGAAGAAAAATTATAGATAAATCTTGATTTGCTTTTTAATTCAATGTAAAAATGAGTTTTTACATATTTTTCACTTGATGTAGTTGCAGCTGTAAACTAGGGTAAAAACAGGTTTTCCGATGGCTAAAGGAAAAACTTTGGGGGCACCTTTCTGAAGAGACGCTGGCTACCACCACCAGCAGATGTGGGATAATAGATGTAGACATTGTGGTCCTCAGCACAGACGGGCTTTTCAACAAAAGGCTTCTGGAATATCTCTCCATTCACCTCCACGTGGTCCTCTCCTTCCACCAGGTTGCACTCTGACACAAAACACACACAGCAAATGTCCCCTTGACCAGAAAGTACCTTTTCAGTGCACTGAATATACGAGTGGACATGTTTGTGCCCTCCCCCCCTCGCTGTTAAAGCTTGAGCCCTGTGAAGCAGCTCCAAACACTGAACCATATGATCCTCGCCGCTCATTATAAAGACAGTTGTTACCGTTAAGAAAGTCAGGGATATTAAACACCTCATCGCCCCTCAGTTCACGCAAATGGCTCTCTGTCATTAAAAACAGAATTTGAATGCCAGGGCCATCGCACTGTATCACAGCACTTAAGTATGGGACACTTGCAACTGCTTCACATTTGATACTATATTTATCCACATGCCGAAATAAAACCAAAGTGGTCTTCGTCGGGATGCTGCACGGACATGGGCTTTTTTCTGAGAGCTTGTTGAATGGCAAGAACAGTCAGAAGTGCAGCTAGAGGGTAGTTTCATGTCATGTTTCTGTGTATGTAATATCTAAGTAAAAACATGCAGCAAATGAACAATCACTTAACAATAAGACACTGACCTTCTGGTTTATCGGGGTCACGGTTCAGCACGGCATAGCGCGGTAGATCTATCCCTTCCTCTTGCAGGATGCGGTATACTTCTCTCCTGTCAACAAATGTAAGAGCATAAATGTTAATGGGACGCAAACACATAATAACCTTACATATAATCAAGCCTCTGTGCAGTAGCGCGTACCTGTCCTGTATGTAGTATTGCATGTTCAGGTCGTTGATGAGCAGAGGGTTTCTCAGTTTTGCATAGCTCACTGCCTTATCCAGTGGGAATCCTGGTAAGTAACGGCATGAAAAAAAGCTTGTAAATTCATGCAGCGTTTACGAAGAAAATACATTTTTCTATCAGGTTTTTTTGGAGCAGCACTGTGCAGAATGTTGAGTAAGAAGACATCAGAATACGGGGTTCCTATTATCATTAATCTGCTCTAAGGTTTCTTCTTCTCTCTTACGTCTTTGCAGGACTGAAATAAAATATGATTTGTGTGCGCGTTTGTGCCGTACCCTTGGAGTGGAAGGAGATGAGGCAGTCGCACAGAGGCCATTTGTCCACGGGCTCGTTGAGGATGGCGTCCTCCGGGAAGATGACCACAGTGATGTACTCGAACCTGCACAGCCTCTCCAGGATCTGGGTCATCGGCTTGGACTTGGACTTCTTCATCATGCAGCAGATCCCCACAACGATCTGTCGCTCTGGGGGCTGTACGAGAAAGAGAAGAAAAGGATTAACTGACTGATATTTCACAAACGATTCCTCCTTTCCCTACCACCTTAAATCAACAGGTAAAGGGAAGCACACATCATACATAAAAGGCAATTTGCTGGACAAAAGTCTCCCACCGAGTCTGTGTCTTCGTCGTCCTCATATAGCTCCATGTCTCTCCTTATGCTCTCATCCAGGACCTCGCTCTCATCGTCCTCGCAACCCACGAAGAATCTGGGAGCGCCACGCCGGCTCTCGCCCGGGCTGTCGGGCTCTGACATCACAGTACCCCACGGCAGCCCTCAGCATCCCACCGCGCCATCGTACACCAACACACTGCCGGAGCGGGCCGCCGATGGAAGGGCACGAGGCCTCTGGGGGAGAAGTGGGTCCACTCTGCTCTCAGCAGAGCAGGCGAGCGTCGGCGTGTGACACACAGAAGCAGAATGAGAACGAATGGGCGGGGCTCTGAGGTGAAATAGTTGGCAGAAACAATGTGGCTGCTCAGTCCTCAGCAACGACGTTATCGCTGAAGTTTCTCATTCTTCATGCAGAAAATTCACATCTCGTATGACTGGGTTGGGGTTCTCAAGTATCGCCACAAACTTGGAGGCTACAGTTCAGATTATCTTGTGACAGGTCTTTTCTCCATTTCTGTGCAAGGCCGGCAGTCCTGCAAGACAAACAGAACAAGAGATTATATTCATGCAATTTATTTCACAATGTTAATGTCTGTATATAGCTGTGCCTGGGGTGTAGGCATGCTGGTGCTGCACTCAAGGACTGTTATATTGTAGTTGTATAAACATACATCCAAAATGAATGCTTCTTCTCTTACAGAAGGAAAAAGATGTGTTTCAATCATCTCACATTTAGGGCTGAAACGATTACTTGAGTAACTCCAATAATCGTGTGTTGATGTTGAGCTATGGTTGCTATGCTTTTTGGACCAAATGGTTTAAGAGAAAAATGAATTGCATGAACAAAAGTTTAATCAAAGTGTAATATGATGACGGGTAAGCATGCAATGTTCACCCTCCAAATGCAGTCTCATTATGCCAAGCAGTGTGGGTAACATTGCCCTTTCATTTGCAAGGTAAAAAAAGAACACCATGCAGTCTGGCACTGCAGTCTATGCAGCGTCACTTTGAGCAGTGATGCTGAGTTGTGTGCTTGAGCAATAATTACCTAAAGCACTTACTGTTAAACATTTAAATCTGAAACGGAAATCTGGTGGTGCAAAAGTGCAGGGGACGGGCTGCAAGTAGAATGTCCATCCCCGACTGAAGATTAGCCAGTCGGGAGACAAGACAGGCAGCAGACCAGACTGTGTGTCATACTGCTGGAGAACTGTAACCACTATGCACTTTTTGGCACGCTTTTAGAAACCCATCCAAACTACAAACAGCCTTGCCATCAGGCACAATGAACCCAAGGTCATGATGCCTATTAGGCAGGGGAAAATACTGTTATTAGTATAAGCAGCTTCAAGGGGAATTAAATGAGACAATAAACAAAACGCGCAACTGTCCAGAGCCCTGGGGATCGCAGAGTGAGGGAACACAAACATGGCCCACAAAAGGGACAAATTCTCTCCAGAGAATGTGCTTGTTTTTTTAGTTGTTTTTTTTTTCTTTTTAAAAAAAAGGTCCTCATGACCTTAAAAAAGCCCATGGCCAACACTAAAACATGCAGGTAACCTGTCTGATCAACTGACTGCAATAAAATCAACTTATAAAATATGTGAATATTGATTGTTTTTATGTACTGTCCCCCAACTTTAATAATACTTGTCAAAATGTACAAAACAAGCATGTAAAATTGAGAAGAGCAGAATATTAAAAGACAGTCCAACGAAAGAGACGAACAGCAAGCTCAAAGAATATTGCATGGATTTTGGTTGTTTCGTTTCCTGATCAACTTGGGCTCTTATTCACGGTTTGTCATTTGGTTCATTCAAAATAAACTCATTTAAGTCGATTAGTTTTTCACCGCATAATCTCCTCTTTTACACCAGCTTACTCAAGCCACCCGCAGGCATACTGCGTCCACTGAGGACACAAAGGTCATGCCGTCTGTACTTTCATGAGAATTTGGAGCCTTGTTTCTTGATCTTGGCACGATAAAAGTGGACTTTCAACACATACTAAATACTTTTACAGCCTTTCATTTACACGAAACATAAGAAACATTGACAGATGCAGGTTTTATGAGTTTCCCTTGATTAATGTTAATCCCCAGAACTATTTAATTAAATGAAAAAAGTGCTAGATAAATATTACATTTCCTAACTGGGTCTTCTTTGCTTTACTGGAATGGAGATGGAATCATTGTGTACAGTAATGTTCAATGATTTGTATCTCAGCCAGGCAACTTCGGGACATCCCCCTTGTGCTTGAGCCAAATTTCAGATCAGGGATCCAGTGTTTGCAGGTCACATGTGATTAAAGTCTGCAAGGATTAAAGCTAGTGCAGACATGAGTTCGGCCATTTGCGCACACATCTAGCGGGGCCTGTTGACCGACCAGATCGTGTCATCTATCCGCCCTTTGAGGGTCTTTTTTCCTGCATAAAAAAATCAACAGGAAGAATAAAATGCGTTTTGTCTCAAAGTCCAAAATGGCTTAGAACAAGTTTAGAATGGTGTCACTCCTGTTGTTCCAGCCTCCTTCCAAGCTGAATGTTTTCTGAGAATACCATTATATATATATACATATACAAACTGTTGATTTGTGACCTGCTACTAGTACACATGTCAGAGACTTTACAAACCTTGCCTCAGTCCAGCGTGATTTAATAATTACCAACTAGTGTGTAACCTTTCTACAACCTTCAGATCTAGCTGCGACTCTTTAATTTTCACGTCTCCTTTATTATGCGGTATCTGGTTACTACGAAATCTACTCCATCAAAATACTGGAAGTTGTGGCTGTTATTATACTATGCGTCTCCCATCTTTGGCGGTGTTTTCCCATGTAGTCACGTGCTTGTTCTCCGGCACTTTTGGAGTCTCCGTACATCTTTAAAAGCGTGATCGAGACCCGCTTGCTGCGAAAAGTACACGGAGATACCTGCTAGGAACTGGCACTGTATAAATGAAAAACAAGAGTTGACACTAACGAGTACCGGTAATGTCCGTGCTTGGAAATATCCGTCATCGGGTAGTTCACAGAATTCACATCAATTTGTAAAATATCTGAATATCTATCACACTTTTCTGTCATTTTCCCATCGGTTGTTGATGCCATTTGCAGACTCTCGCCCTTTCTGTGTCTATTCCCTCAGCGTTTGAATTTTTTAACATAATCTGAATATAAAAGCAGGTCATGTGGCGGAGGTCTTTACTGATCTATTGATTATCTACAAGTTGATTGATTCCAATGTATCTTATGGATACACATTCTCCTCTACTGCTGTCATCTGATTAAATGGTCGTGATTTAAGTTGGGGTACAAGGATGGTGCTGGGGGGGGGGGGG
>CAESWR010000970.1:10893-21677 GCA_903171835.1 Mullus surmuletus
CGCTAGCTTGACAACCATTAGCAGCCACGTCCTAAAGTCAGGTGCACAGATATGAGTAACCCAGATAGATAGCGCGAATGTTTGCGTACCGCGGGTGCAGCCTCTCTGGATCGTCTCTCCTGTCGTGGAATATGGCTGAGAGCAGGGCTGGCTGTTCATCTCTCCGCTCTTTGCACCTGGTTTTTCTCCACACAAACAACAGCAGCAGCAGCAGCTAGCTAACATCAATGTGCAACTTCCTCTTTTGACAAGCCTCCCCACTGTCTCGCTGGACAGATTTGTGTGCTTCATCTGCTGACGCTGACTGGAAGCGTGCGTCCACCAGCAGGTAAGAGTCCACCTTTGGGAACTTTGCATCGCATCGCCTTGTGTTTTCACCAACGGAGGGCGCCCAATTAAACTTACCTTACCTTTGCCTCAGGCTTAAGTGTCTGATGCCAGTTGGTGCTGTGTTGGCTGTGGGTGCAAAAGGGAGACTGGGGCGTGGTGTTGGGAATGTCAGACACTGGGAAAAATCAACTGGATGTGGGAATGATTGCAGGGGTTCACACTTCTGGGGGGTTGTGTGATGGAGATTTGTTGATGCAGTCTAAAATGTGTTGTAAACAATGGGCATTTTTTTGTTTACTGCAGGCTCTGCAGACAGCATCAGTCCTTCAGGAATTCCCAGGATCCACTGCAGCTCTCAGAGAAGCTCTCTAGATCACCGGACTAATCTGAAGATGGACTGACCGTCAAAACCATCTCCAAATCCCCTCGCCTCCCCTCCTGTTTCCCCCTCTTGCTGGGCCCCTGGGGGCCCCGGGGGCGTCAAGGACGATGCCCAGCACCAGACAGAGTGCCAGGCACTGGCTGTGGCGCCTCATGTCACCATTCCGCACCCGCCAGGAGCGTGTCGTGCTCACCCGCAGCGAGAGCCTGCCAGGGGAGCAGGTGCTGAAGATCACGGTGACAGAGACCACGGTGATCGAGGCGGAGTCCGGGGTATGGAACTGGCGCTCCTTCACCTACCTGAGCCTCTGGTATTTCTTCAGCTTTTGCACCTTGTTCCTCAACAAATACATCCTGTCACTGCTGGAGGGAGAGCCCAGCATGCTGGGTAAGAACAATATGCTTATGCTGCCAATAATAAGGCCCAATTGATAATCATTTGCATTTTCCAAATGTCCCAAATGCATTAAAATAAGTAATAAAGAGTATGCCGCAACAATGCTTTGAGCAAATTAGCAGACCTTAGATGTTCAAAAAGCTTGTTCCACAGGTTGCTGTCATAGAAACCAAATGCTTTTTCCTCCTTTGTGATTCAAATGTAAAAAAACCTGACCTAGATGACACAATCTTATCAGTGATGCAGTGATGCACTTTGGTAGTAGTAGTGCCTCTGATACAAATTGAACCACTGCAATGATTGATTCTGGCATCTCTATCCTGTGAGCTTTATATTGGCTGTACTTACATTTTTTATAGATTTCCTTAGAAAATTCTGAATACTAGAATTTACTTATTTGAAATTGTATTAAATACTTTTTAGACTACTTTCACTTAAAATTGCTCTGGGGTTGCCACATCGACCTCAGTTGCGTATCATCCACAGTATGACCGAAACTGTTTTGTTGTTCTGTTTTTGTTTGCATAAACTCAATCTGCTCCTGAACAAAGGGGAGAGTTATTGCTTGACAGTCATACAGCAGGGTTTTTTTTGTTGCTTTCCATATATGCATATCAGGTGCTGTTCAGATGCTCACCACTACCGTCATTGGTTGCCTGAAGATGTTTGTGCCCTGCTGCCTGTACCAGCACAAGTCCAGGACAGAGTATCCCTCCAACTTCATCATGATCATGCTGTTCGTTGGACTCATGCGGTGAGCAACGGAGGATCTCAGAGTTGTTTTTTGCGTTTCTTTTTTAAGCTCTGAATTTCACTTTACTACGGTATTATCATCTTTTTCATCACAACTTTTTTTTTTTGCCGATTTGTCAGGTTCTCAACAGTGGTTCTAGGCTTAGTGAGCCTGAAGAGTGTAGCTGTTTCATTTGCTGAGACTGTGAAGAGCTCTGCACCAATCTTTACAGTCATCATGTCCAGGCTGATCCTTGGGGAATACACAGGTACAAGACACACAGACACACCTGTTTGCTTCAATTGGCCAATCAGTACCGTGTTTGGGTCTTTGCTCTTTATCTGAATAGAATTAAAGATGATATCCTTTCACTGGTTTATTGTATATCCTAATCGCAAAGACATAAAAGACAGTTGGACCCTAAAAGTATGACCCTGAAAGAGTTTTTCACTGTTCTGGGTCCAGGGTAAGTTCAGAGCAAGAGCCTGACTTACCAGTATTTTGCTGTTTCATTGCCGAAGCACAGCTAGCAAAACTAGTGCCTGAAAAACACCTACTCTTAATTAAGTCTTTGCAGGTCTAGAGCAAAGAACCGGTTACTCAGGGGCTGGGAGCGGCCGTATTGTGACCAACAATAAATGTTTCTCAATGGCAACAATGCATAACGTTTTTTGTCTGCATTTCCCCCCATTGTTTGCTGCCACATGGGGTAGTAAGCTTAGGTTCTGAAAGGTCTGAAGGTCCCTGAATATCAGCCCATTGCGCTTTATTAAGTACAATCCTCTATTAATGGCTAAAGAGGTCAGTGCAACACCACAGAGAGTCAAGGGGGGAACAAACAGACTGCAGGCAGGTAGTATGAGATAGACATAATAGATAAGACAGGTTGGGGAACAGGCTATACGACTATAGCGTTTGTTTTCTGGGAATCAGTGAAAGGTTAAAGTGGTGTCACCAGGTAGAAGTGGAATTTTCTGATAAGTTTGGATTGTATTTTCAGAATGACCAGACTGTAGAGCAGGTAATTAACAAGCTTAAAATGTAAAAAAATAAAATAAAACAACAACAAAAAAACACTCCAGGGACATAGTGGAACACAGTGGCAGTGATCGTCTGAAAAGAAATCCCCATTATGACCTGTGACATAATGAGGTTCTACGGTTAAGTAATTACATGGCTCTAACTGGTTCTTTTAGGAGGTGTGCAAGTTGAACCAACCAGCTCAACAATCCCATGAGCACCAGGTCCCTTTTTGTCGAAAACTGGTAATAATGGCATTTTAATGAGGCTGACTTTACATCTCAGTTTATTTGCCAAGAAGAAGAGAAAAGGCTAAAGCTGCGAATTCTGTGTTCCAAGGCAGAGGCCAGCCATCACGTTTCAACTCTGCGCTTGTTTGCATCAGTGTGTATAGAATGTGAAATGTGGTCCAACCAGTGTGACACCCGCAGGGAAATCGGGTCATGTGTTTTCTCAGTTTGTAACTGGTGACTCACTTCACCTCAGGGCTGTGGGTGAACCTCTCCCTGTTCCCTGTCATGGCTGGACTGGCCCTCTGTACCGCCACGGAGATCAGCTTCAACATGCTCGGCTTCTCTGCTGCACTCTCCACCAACATCATGGACTGGTACTGCAGCACTCACCACAGCTATTCCCCTGCAGTGTGACACTTTATTGATCCCTCTTTTCCTCTGATATCAGTTTACAGAATGTCTTTTCCAAAAAATTATTGAGTGGGGACACTTACAAGTTCAGGTAAAAGACTATGAACCCTGCTTTTTTACAATATTCCCAAGTTGGGGAACCCTGTTATGCAGTACAATGCAATGAATGCAATTGTTTTATTTTAGTCCTCCAGAGCTGCAGTTCTACACCAGCGCAGCAGCAGTCATCATGCTCATACCGGCCTGGGTGTTCCTCTTGGTACGTCCGCATATACTATAATTTAGGTCAGCTTGATTGTATGTGACTGTGAAGCAAATACGGTCACACTGTAAAATAGACAGAAGATATTTTCCATTTTTGAAGGACATGTCTTCCTACATCAAGTTTGCAACACAATTGGAAGTGTTTGCACAGGAGAAGAGGCATTGCTGATGATGCTTTTTTGCACGTCTCCAGGACCTTCCAGTGATCGGCAAGAGTGGACGAAGCTTCATCTTCAGCCAGGATGTCATCTTGTTGCTGCTCTTTGATGGCGCCCTGTTCCACCTGCAGAGTGTCACCGCCTACGCTCTCATGGGACGGATATCCCCAGTTACTTTCAGGTAAGAGACGAGTTTTTAAAAAAAGCTCCCTTTTCTCTCCAACACAGTTCTTGGCAAAGCAGTGCACTGAAGAGTCAGTGCATGTTTAAAGCCATGGCATCAGGTCCATCTCTCCTGACGATGTGTGAGCAGAAAGGCTGTTTTTAGGAGCCCAGAATTGGCTTACCATGAAATCCATTAATCTTAAAAAATACATTTAGTTGCAGGACCATACTACACTGTTTATACATTTGTACGAAGAAGATGCAGTTAATGCGTTCTTCAATCACCACTTAAGCACTTACCTCAGATTTGTTCCTACTAAAGCTCTATGTGTGCCACCAAAAGCACACACTACTTTATGCACAAGTTACACATGAACTGAACTGCTGCTTGGAAAGTTTTTGTTTCAAACAACCTTTCTTAATAACAGATAATGATCTTGCACCTTGGCATTCTCGAATACTTCATGCCAACATTCACAACCCTCTTCTCTTTTCCAGTGTTGCCAGTACTGTCAAGCACGCCCTGTCAGTGTGGTTGAGCATCATCGTGTTCAGTAACCAGGTCACCATCCTCAGTGCCACAGGCACCGTCTTTGTGTTTATCGGGGTCTTCCTGTACAACAAAGCCAGGCAGATCCAGAGGCAGACCTTACAGGCCGTGGCTGCTGAGCAGAACCACAAACCACTACTACAGGACCATAACTTCCAAAATGCTCAGTCACACTAAAGACATGGACTGAAAATACAGCCTGAAATGAAATCAAGGTATTAGATAAAATGCTGGATGAGTGGTTAACTGGCCTACACCATACTTACATTCCAGTTACATTGGACCAACTCTTATTTTTTCAGTTTTTATTTAGTGTTGCGTCTTCGGTCGAAGGGACACCTTTGGCGAGTGTCTCGGTGGAGGTTCGACTCTTTGGCCAAAAATTCACTGCTCCTGTGGAACGGTCTAATTGTAATAGAGAGTTACTTTTTGGTCATCCTTGATCTTTTGCTTTGTCAAATATTGGTCAGTAACAAAGGGAAGCTCAGGGTGTTCTTTAACTTTCTAAAGGAGATGATTTCTCTAAGCTTTTTCTTACATTTGCATTCCAGGATGTGTTTGTTAAATTCATGTGGTCTCTATGTGGTACAGCAGCTGCAGAATGTATAATATTGTGAAAAGGCTTTGTAAAGCATTGAAGCTGAAGATTTGAAAGTTTGCGTTGTAAAAAAATGTCCGATTTGCATCTGAATTTAAGATGTGAATAAATCTTTAAGTGGCTGGTTGACACATTTTTAACCAATGTGTACTATGCTTGAGCGAGTGCCACATACTGCATTCTAGGAATGCAAATCCTCGTTTCATGAAGTGGTGAAGTTATGTAAATTGAACTGGTCAGTGCATGTGATAGCAGCTCTGGCAACTCTAAATGTTTCAAGCAGCAAAGAGACAAAATAGATATATATGCTGCTAGGAATTACACTTTTAATTTTATAAGAAAACGATTTACTACAGCTTAAATTCAGGCACCAGGTTAATCCCACCACTCCAACATTCCAGCCGTTTCATTGACACTAGTCGTCTGTAATGTGAAGCTCTGGTACGAATTCAAATCGGTGTCATCTGTGCGAGTCATCCGAGTGGCTGAACACTAATGAGATCGTGATTACAAACTGAAAATTGTGACTGGACTGTGATACCTTGCTTCAACAACCTCATGGTGCCATAAATCTTCATATCTTCACATTCAAACTTTTGTCACGACTCTAGAAATGTCGAGTAAATCAGCTTTGCCTTCTCTCCCTGTTGGCCAGTGACTTAACAAACCCATCAGGTGTCAAATCTGTGTCAACCTCTACATCTTTGCTTATGTTTTGACTTTTTAGCATTCTGGAAATGCTTACAACCCAATGCAGATTCTGTGCCTCAAGCTGTTTTTTTTCTTCTTCTTTTCCTCACCCACAATATAACATCTATTTTGAATTGCATCCAAAGGCTGTCTGAATTGAAAATGTCATCTTACAGACATGTGCATTCTTTATTTCCTTTTTTTCTCCAATCACTTGTGTCTCTGTTAAATGGTTATGAAAAACCAGATGTGGACTTGCTTGAATATTGATGTCACTGTTATGTTTATCCTTCACATGAGTCGATGGAATGCTGCTTGAAGATATGAGTTTGGAGGAGGAACAACAAAACCTAGTTTTCCCGTGTATTTTCATTATTATACGTTTCCAAAGTGGAAACTTTTGGGAGAGCAGTTATGTACTGTATCTTTGGGAATGTGCAAATCAGAGATGTAAAAACCATTCTGTCTTGAGGGTTTCATGTTAATTGATGACTTTGCAGAAAATAAACTGTCTTTTCTCTGCGGCACAGTGTGTGAGCTACTGTTGCACCACTGTATTATCACACGTCATGTATTCAATGTCAATTATCATTAAAATTAGGTATTTAGATTTTTTTTTTTTAATCAATTGACCCTGCTGTGCCTATAAGTTTCTTAATTTCAGAAAGTATTATTATATCCTAAATTACAGTCTCAAAAACAAAAAGCACTCCTCAGTCAGTAAAAAGGTGAACAGCAGAGTTATAGGATGTCATCTGAGATTGTCTTTTATCGATGTATGATCTGTACAGCGGTAGATCCTACTGGTTTATTGGTGTTACAGTAAACCACAAAACGTCACTCTGGACTTCGCCTGGAATTTACACAAGGCCTTTTTTATTGCCAGTTTCTCGAAATGTAATTTGCCTATGCAAATGATTCATGGGCCTGAATTCTTAGAACAAAGCAAGCCTTGGACAAAGTCAGATCCACAACTTTATTTTGTTGAAGCCTTTGAGACTGAGACTGTCCACAGGTCTTCGGTGAGAACACACGGTTAACAGCGTAATTATTTGCCATAAAAAAATGTTTAAATTAATTAGCAAACAGCTTTCATTGCAAAAGTCTACACTCAATGAGCAAACATAATGTTGCTCAAGTGTCAAGTGATGAAATATGACCACCCAATGAGTGTACTTAAAAGTTTTCTGTCCTCTGGTCCGGAAGAAGACACTGATGTGCCCTGAGAAAGTGCGTCCAGGAAAATCCAAAAATGATTTTAACTTCTGCGGGACAAATAACACTTTGGGTGCTACTTGCTCTTGTTTTTTCACAACCTAGTTCTTAGCTTGTAAATGTGATGTCCAAAGTTTGATCTCTAATCACAGCAGCTTGTCTGATGGGCAGTAAGCCAACAAGTACAAAGAGGTGAGGTGAGGTGAGACAAGAAAACTGGGAGCATTGGTCAAAATCAAGCCACCAAACATTAGCAGATCAATCTATCACAGCATTAATTCTTTAGAGCAGAATTATGTGTCGATTTACAATATGATTACTAGAATGGCACTATGTGAGGTAGAGCAGAAAAATAAAATGTTGGTGAAACATTAGTTTATTTGTCATAAACACTACATAGTCAACAACACGTAGTTTATGTAATCTAGTCTCACTGGATCCAGAGGTTTGAGTTTAGGTATGATCCAAATAAAATATGGCTTGTATTAATAACACGGTTGTGAAACACACGACTGGAGCTGCTGTATAACATTTACATTCATACAGTATAACAGATTTGATTCACAGCACTTATCAACAATGTATAGTTCAAACATAGTTCAATATGAGCTGAACTGGCCTTCAATGTGTGATGATGTTGTATGTGCAACGAAGCAGCTGGGTAGGAGCTGGACTACTCTACAGACCTTTAAGAGCAAATTCCTGAACCGCCTCAGCTGAGAACATCAAGAGAACCCGAGAACATCCACCACACAGTCAAATGGTAAATCTAAACACTGGAAGATTTAGCGAGTTCCATGAGGTCAATTGAATCACTTCTGGTCATCTTTCTGGCGGACAGAAAATGGTCATCAGTCTCTCGTAGCTGAGGAAGGTGACGGCGTTGACAGGAAAGGCCCTCACGCTGTTCAGCAAGAGGCCCTTGAAAAAAACCCTCAGTCCCTCCTCTCGGACGCTCACCCTCATACAGTGGAGGACCCCGTTGTAATGACGCCCGCCGGCCCCTGACATCTGCAGCCGCGCTTTCACCACGTCCATGGGTGTGGCAAAGGCCCACGTGACTACACCCGCCACACCACCGGCCATAAGTATTGCAAATGTACCTGAGGACATCGATAATTGCTGGTTAAACTTTTTTCCATTATTTGCATTAGGGGTTCAGAAATTAGTCACAGCATGACCTGACAGTAATTCCACAGACGATATCGGTTTTGTCATTAGCCGTTTTATGATGTAATTTCCCACTTTGCGATCAATAAAGCACTTCTATTCTATGATTTCAAATTAATCCAGTATTGCTATTCTTTTTTAATCACACTTGCATTTACAGTATGTAGATTTTTAAATCACAATATCTTTAAAAAAGGATTAAAAATGTTTATTTTACAAAAAGTTTCAATAAGTTTAGGTGAACTCTGACCTATTCTTGTTAAAAGGTCAAAGCAAATGTGTTATTTCAGAAGAGTTGATCAAACTGGTAGCCCTTCATATGACTCAGTACCGATGAAGTAGCTCTCAGTTTCAAAAAGGTTGGTGATCCCGGGTCTAAACAAAGCTGGTTAGCATGCTAGCTTCAAACTGACCTGGATCTTTGCCGTTTTCTGTCAGAGCCTTACGGGTGACCTCGTATGGCAGAAAGTAGAGCCCATAGCACGGTACATCCCTGAGTGCAAGTGCCAGCCCTCCTCGGAACAGGCCCCTGGGTCCCTCCTCCTTCAGAATCACGGCAACGCAATGAAACGGTCCGCTGTATCGGGCTGTTGTTGTCTGACCTTGCAGGCGCACTTTTACCAGGTCAATGGGGGCAGTGACAAACACCTGAAAGCAGAGATGGAGTTAGTCTATCAAAATGTAATAAATGTGATAAAAAACTTAATTTGACATCAATTGTATGAGGATGGGGATAGTTTATATTTCGTACAGTTAAAATCCATCATAGGAAACAATGAATTGAATTAATGGACACAAATTTTCTGTCTAGCCAGAGCCTGACACTAGGCTATGGACCTGAGCCATTAACACTACTAGCCATGTTATACTCGATGTTACTTTTGACTACTGATCATCATCATATAAACTGGTTCCAAAATGAATTTGATGGGATTCTCTTAAAAGTGACTCTCGTGGCCCATTAACTTTTGCTCCGGTTGTATCATCAGGTCAACCTCTCTCAGCAAAGAGAATGAACTGTTACAGCTTCTTCAACTGTCCATTGTTTCTCCCTCCTAAACCTCATAATCTGGTCTCGGCTTATCATCAGAGATTACTGTTTCTTCACACCTGATTGAAATGATTAGAGTATCCAGCAGGTGCCTGAGTATGCACAAGATGTTTTTTGCTAATCCAAGCACACACTGGCAAATGCAGAAGTTTAACATGTATCTCTGTACCTACAGTACATCTGTGTTTTGTCTATGATTCCAGGGCAGAATTTAAAGAAAACGGTCTCTCATCATGGAATCCATAAATCTGAATGAGATTTCTACACCTTTTCATTCAAGAAATTCCTGAATGACACTTTTATTTATTTTACACAGTTTATTTGCTTACTAACCCTTGACTGACAATCAAAAAGTTTGTTGAAAATTGTCTGATTATCAGAGCGTGATCCTCATCACTAACATCATCCATCGCCACTCTGGTAAAAAACAGAGGTAATTACAATTTCACCCTCTAGAGGGTAGTGGTGCTTTATATTTTAGATGACTGAATTTGAATGGCAACATATATTCAGCATCAAACTGCTACTACAACCGACATGAATACAGACATAGTTTCCATCACCACTGGGGTAGAACGTGAAAGTGAACATCCATGCTGTTACCTGCACCAAGCCAGAAAAGCAACCAGCAGCGAAGACATGTGTAGCTGATGGCTGCTCGCCTCGGCTGCGGTCGCTGCGCTGAGACTGAGTCAGGTAATCTAAAGCATTACCATAACAGCCAAAGACGACGGAGTTGGTGAGGCCTGTGGTCAACACCGGAAAGGCCATGCCTTTAAAGAATCCACGGAGCTGGTGTCATAAAGCAATAGAAAAAAAGACAAATAAGCAAACATTAGTGGTTTCTCATGTTTGTGGTGGAGATTTTCATGCTGTGACATCTGGAGGGCAGCATTTTAAAGAGATATGAAACGTACCCCTTCATGACTGTATGTTTTAGTCACACAGTGGAATATCCCCTTATATACGGACTGAGCCTGCATACGCACCTACAGATAAAACACATAGGGTCAACAAAACCAGGTTTAAGGCTTCGGGTCATGCTAATAGTTTCTGTATGTCTTGCAACCTTAACGGTGTCTAATGGATGTCCAACAGCTAGTCCTAATGCACCTGCAAACAACAAACAGTCAGTTTTAGTGCTCTTCATACACACAAAGACTGCACAAGCAACTTATACAATGGTGATATATTCTTACCTGAAATGCTCCCAGCTAGAAATTCCAAAAAAGGCATGATTTGCAGTATTAAAAGTCCTGTAAACAGCTAGAGCAATGGAGAATTGAGAGAATTAGCTCCCCATCGATTCATTCTGGGGCCGCTTTTGTTGTGATACATCATACATGTTGTGATTAATCACTTTATTCAGTCAAGTGTGTCTTATCGTGCTGGTGACATTTATCCCTGCAACTGCCTCT
>CAESWR010000970.1:40929-64020 GCA_903171835.1 Mullus surmuletus
TTGTTGTTTTTTTTTTTCTTTTTTATTTGATTTTGGATTGAGATCAGGGCATTACAATTTGAGTGCTGGGAGACCTCTGCTGGTGATCCAACTCAGTAGAGACAACAGAAACAAGTGAGCAGATTACAATTATTTTTTTTTTTCCCTTGCCTTATTTTTTGTGGAGATTATTTTTTCACTTTTCAAGAAGCAAGACTCTCAGAATTGATGAGGACGACCACGGACTATGTTTGGATCATACAAATCGCCGAAAAAAATGCTGGAAATTGTGACTGGAAAGTTGCAGCTACCTCGCCATTGGAGATAACCTTCCTCGTGCCTGTGGATTATCTGTTCCTTTCCTGAGTGTGGAACTATACCTCAACTTTGGATACAATCGCACACCGAATCAGAGAACTATGTTTTGTCCACGAACTGCGTTTCTCATTGACTCTGCTCAGGATTGGACTTTCACGCAAGCTCTTCGGCTCGTAAAGGAGAAGGACAACTGACACATTCATCCACTGGGAATGAATACGGCGTCGCTATGAGCAAGAAGCTGGATTACCATTAAGGGACATCTTTATTCCCAATGTGTCACAGCTAGATTTCCCTCCATCTGCTAAAGGAATAAGACTACTTTACTACTGTAAAGTGGAACGTGCAAGACCATAGATGAAGATTTTTTCTCCCAGCAGTTTTTTTTCATCCAAAATTTTTCTTGGGGAAATCAGTAGAGCCATGCTTGAAGATGGACACCTGGATATCACGTTTTTGTTTAATTGCGGCGTTCTTCCTCCATGTTTGTTTGGATATTTAGACTCAAATGGACATTTTCCAACATCTGAACCAGGATTCTTGTAAGCCAAGGTGGTTTCCATTGCTATAGGGAAAAAAGACTCTCCAACTGTTGTGTGCACACGAGGTCTCCTTACCCTGAAGATGAGGATTTACATTTTTTTTTCATAACATGAACACTCTTGCTTCAGTTTTTCCCCCCTCCACTCAACATTTTTGCCCACTTTTTTTCTGCTCACAAAGTTCTATCTCCCTAGATTGTATTTGGAATTATAGGTCAAGTTACCACTCTCTCAAAAGGTTGGTATGTCCTGCCCTGTGTATTTTAGCTGTCCTCTCTAACCCCCTAGTTTGAACCCCTGTCTCTCTCCATTTCCCCCACTAACCGCAGTAGCTGGTACATAGTGTTTATTATTGCCTACATGTCTGACATGCAGAAAACTGTACCTTACCTTTTATTGTTCTCCTTTCTCTTCCACTCACCCGAACCCACCTTCAGATCCTATTCCCTGCTGTCCCTATAATGGATAAATCAATATTGCAGCTGTTATCAAAGACAAATAACCAAAGTAGAAATGCTTATTCTAATGTCTGATGACACTGTCTGCATATTTTACATTACAGACCAAGCTATAATATGAATACTTCACGGAATCTTTGCAGAATGCTGACAATACAGTTTTGAATCCAGTGAGGACGGAATGAAATATTTTTAATGATAGCAACATGATATTTTTTATTGTTAAAACAAAATATGTAACTAATTGATTAATTGTCACTTAATTGAATTACCTTAATATAATACAAGTCCATTGAGTAATAATAACAAATGCTCTCAAGGATTAGCGTCTAAAATTTTAGTATTAGGTGGTTGTCTTTTTTGGGATTTACTGATTTCAGAAATTGTTTCCTTACTGGGTTTTGACAAAATATATAATAATTGAATATATGAATATGCCTCTTTGGTACACATAATTTAGCCTGCTAAACAATACAATCCACAAAGGCATTGTTAAGCAGCTGGCATGGCAAATGGATTTTTAAATATACACTATTGAAAAATGTTAAATCTGTATTACATGTGCGTTGTTTTTCGAGAGTGAGTTGCCTTTTAAACAGGCAGCTGGAATGCTCCATTAAAACTGTTCATGTAATGATAAAATAATAGTTGATTTGTTTTGCAAGCAGCCTAAAAAGCAGTGATGGAAATTCTTACAAACAAAACCTTAACTAAATTGTTTTTAAGGTCCATGAATAATTTAAAACGTTTATTGTGTAAAGTGAAATTGAAGTAAAATTGAAGGCTAGCTATTGAGCAGTGAACCTGCGCCACTAAATTAGCATTTTCGAGGGCATCTGGGGGTCAAGCCAATCCATCAGTTTCACAGCAGACATCATTACGCCATAGATGTTATTCATGAATCCTGCACACAAATGATTAAATCAAATAAGCTGCAACAGAATATGCCCCTGACCCGCCCTTTGTATAGTGCAGTGAAATACAGATATAGATCTAGTCTCAAAACAAATTTATCCTCAACATCACAGACAGCATGTGTTGCAGTCTTTTGTTCTTGTGCCCCACTGCAGAAAACTCCAAGGTGAACCCCCCAATATCCATCTATAATCTTAAAACAATATCACTATCTATAGATTGCATCTTGTGTTGTGTTTTAACACAGATGCACATTTCTTTCACAATATAAGTATAAGATAGCTTCCGAAATGTACAATCACACCTTAAAGTTCAGGAAGGGATTGTTTTTTTGCTGTACACTATTTTAAAATAATTGGGCATTGGGAACTGAATATCGCCTCAAAGTCCTCAATTATGTCAGTAAAAATTGTGTGAATACGCAAGCATATTTCTGTCAAGTGTAGAGGTCAGGTTGGGCATTCTAAAAAACCCCTCTTATGGACAGTTTGCCATTATGTCATTTGGGGCATCGCAGGACGTTAGTGGTGCAGAGGAAGCCGCTTGAGCCATAAATCTTTACAGAAATGACAGAAGCCTCCTGTTACCAAGTGTATCGTTTCTCAGGTTATAAAGCTCAGACCGACAAGAAAGAACCATGCGTTATAGATTCGGATATTCCCATATTTGGGCTTTTGATGTTGTCCTTGGATCAGAAATTTTTCTTCAATGTCAATTTAACTCTCAGAGAAGGGTAATCTTAAAATAAAAACCATGACAAAATGACACCCAAAATGTATTTTGTTGAGCACGTCCATTAGATTAGTTGCGTTGAGTTGATTTGATCGTGCACAATTCAGTACAATTTTTGTAACATACATTGCTATCATGGTATATTGAAAACGAGTAGGCTGAAGCTTGTATGTGTGCCTACCGTTTGACCTTCCTAATAATTAGCACTTTTGATTCAGTTAATAGATACTGCAGTTTCCAAAATGACATTAAAACCAAAATGCCCCAAAATGCACTTCTTATATATATTCAGAATATCTGCAATGATTGAAATAGGTCACAAATTCAAGAGCGTTGGAAGCCCCTATTAATTACTAGCAAGGAAAATTTATTACATTCTGTCCAGGAAATCTGTTATTTTACTTTCCAGGAATTTCTGACCTCTTTACTCAGATTTACATTATTCAGTTAATTTCACTCTGAAGGGAGATGAAGCGTATAATTCTGCACAGCAGTTTTGCTTTACAGTAGTTTTAAAGATTTATTGTTGACAGTTTCTGCCATCCATCTTGATATTGTATAACAGAAGTTGGTTTACAGAAAATACAACTGAATCAGGTGATGAGATAAGGAAGCTGTGAGAGGGATCCGGAATCTGAGAAGCTTGTATCTGCACAGATTCAAACAAAAAAGAACGAATTTACATATGACCAGCAGCTCACCAAGCACATCTGTCGGTTTGCTCGTCAGTTTACACCAGCTTGGCTTTATTTTTTTTGTTGATAGTAAAATATCTATTTTGGTTAACATAATTGGTCATTCAAAAGAATTGTTTGGCCATACTATGATTTTATAATCGTAAGGTTCATTCATTCATGAAAAAAAAGAATAATTTCACATGAGTACATTAATCGTTTTACAATAGGGAGGATTTTAACCTAGTGAAATCCCAGATTCAAGCTCATTGACTCTGAACGACAGAATTTTTTTAAGTCCCACCATTTTGAGGCTGTGTAAATGTTGCACATTGCAGCCTGTGTTGGAACTTCATGGCTAATTTGCTGATAATAATTTGATCGAAATTCAAACGGTGGTAATTGCTGCCCTGTCCCGCTCATTATGGAGAGTTTGGTAATATGACTGCTGTAATGACACAGCAGCTGTATCGCCACATTATATTCTGATCACTTCATTCAGAGAGTGAATGTTCAGGTCTGAACAGAATGTCCTTATTAGCGTTGTTCTTCATGAAAGATGCCTTGAAGGCTTTTCTTTCTTTCTTTTTCAGAAATACAGTTGATGTCAAATTGTGCAACAGAATAAACAATGGGCTTGTCACAAGTCACCTCCAAAACTCTTGAACAAAGCCTTTTATATGAATAATAAAAGCTCTCAAGTTGTTGCTTTTGTAATGGCTGCATCATAATAAAAGATCAAATAACATGGCAACCCCCTATACAGAGACAGTCATCTGTCATGTAATTTCTTTTAAGTCAGTATCGGGCGAGTTAATGCCTTATCTTGCTGCAATAATAAAAATGTGAAACAAGCTGCAGATTTCTGTTCTATTAAAAGCTGAATGCACGCCTCTTGCTAAAACCCCTTCTGTTTGTCTTATGAGGATTGTGTTTTCAATATAGTGTGTTTTGCATTTTATAGGGTAATATAGTGTTTTTTTCTGATGCTGGAACTGGGAAACAGTTGAATGAATTCACATCTTTACACCAGAGAGGAGCAATTTAAAAACAAAGCCACCCCTTCTGTGAAAGCTCTGACTAAAAGATGTTGATAGAGAATAGCTGCAGTATGTCACTGACAGGTCAGCGGTTGCTTTTGAGATGCAGGGTTCTGATGCCACACACAATACTTAAATCAGTCTGAAACTCTGTCTCAATTACGAAATCATTTCAGTTAGGCTTGTAAAAAAATTTCTGTCTAGATGGTTAAAATCCTTGTCAAAAATACACTGCCCCTCTTGCCCCATGTGTCTAATTAAGGAAAACCCACCAGAGACACCTGCAGTTTTTGTGTGTCTGATGCTGCCAGCATTCTTCAATGTAACGGTGATGTGATGGTTTTTCTCTTTTCCCATTTGTTAGGGCTGCTGACAGCCGTGAGCGGGCATACGATCACAGTGCCTACGGACATCATGAGCGTCCTGGTAGCAGTTTTGAACGCCAGCGGCACTATGAAACTGACTATTATCGTGATGCAAGAGACAGGACTCTGAGCACAGCTGGAAATGGGTCGAGCACCTCCAGTGGAAGTGGTACAACTGTGTCATCAGGAGTTGGTGGAACTATTGTTAGCGCTGTTGCTAGCAACACGGGAGCAAGTGGGTCAGCAGGGGCCACAACAGGAGGAAGTGGGGGATCTACATCCAGCGCGGTTGGCTTCTACCGCTCCCACAGCAGGAGCCCTTGTCGATTTGAGACACCAGAGCCTCGTTATGAGTCTCGATCCAGGGAACCCTTTACTTTGGCCAGTGTGGTGCACAGAGACCTTTACCGGGAGGACAGGGGTCGGCGCAGCGAGCGGTCGTATCGCCACAGTCGCAGTCGCTCCCCACACTCTACACATTCGCGAAATCCTTCTCCCCAGAGACTGGCAAGTCAGGCAACCCGTCCCGCACGCTCCCACAGCGGGTCAGGCTCCCACAGTCGCTCCTCCAGTTCAGACTCGGTCAGCAGTACCAGCAGCAGTACAAGTGGCAGGTGAGTAAAGCTGACATCACTGTCAGAATCTCTACTCTCATTGCTGTTTACCTTCTGTAAAACCAGTTCTACGTCACACATGCAGTAATACAAACAAATGGTATACTTCCCATTATCTTGTCATATGCTCAAACATACCAATCGAACATGCAACACCAAGCACATGCAGCTGCAAAGATGCTTCATGATAGATTCTGCACTCAGTCAGTGTTCCTCTACTCAACAATTGTGAGGATTAAAAGCAATCCATAAATGGGCAAAGGCTCTAATTTAAGAGATGACATCACTTAAGAACCTCTTAATGGGTTTTCTTTCATGCAGTCAAATTCAGGAATTAATTTTCACAACACAAGCAATACGATGGCATCCACAATAATCATTAACACGCAAACCTATAAAACAGCATCGCATGTGCAATATTTGTATTCCTTTGGATTTGGAGCTACAATTTTGCTGGCTGCATAAATAATTTCTGGGAGAAATGCTTTCACTTAGCACATGCTACTTGCTGTTAATGATTGTTTTGATCTTGTGGTGGTGAAATTCTGGAATGTAGCTAAGGTATATTAAGGAGTAAGTTAATCTTAAGAAGTTGTATGTGGATAATCAAAGATTTTTACATTCGAAAGAATACAATTGATTAACCAATTATAGATAATGGATGTTTTCATAAAAGTGCAAGAATGTATTAGAAATCAAAAAGTTCAGACATATGTGCATCAGAACAGCTTTGCGTTTTCAGCTTTGTTTTATGTGTCTGTGATTTGCAGTTTTGTTTTTTGTGGGCTGTTAGATTGGTTTTCATCCAAGCTGGCATTTCATTGGTTTATAACTCTATACCTCCTCGACACCAGGCTAAATGAAATGAAAGGGAGGGCTTGAATTTTGAAAAACCTCAGGGATATATGGGATTTGCTTCATGGTATACAATAACTCCGCTCCTCTCCAGTGTTTCCATTTAACTGCATTGCCTCGAGTCGCAGTGGAGCCCACAGCTCTGAATGACATGGAGCGACACATGTGGTCTGACAAGGTAGTGCTAGGGGAGAATTTCAGGAGACGGCTGATGTATTTTTCTCATTGCCTACCTCTGTGTATGGGTAATGGCTCCCCCCCTCCGTGAGATCCAGTTGGAACTGGAAATTTCTGGCCAGTGCTGGCTGCCTGCCCACTCCCACAGGCTAGGCTCCGTCAGCAGCACTTCCGGGAGTGTCTGAGCACAGGAGGAGAAAGTGAAAAGGAAACAAACAGCAGAGCGCCTAGAAAACTGAGACAGTCATGGAATGACTTCACGTGTATAAGGCAGCCGTAGATTTAACACTGATGCGTAAATCAGTTTTTCTTTTTATTCTTTTTATTCTGGTAGCCAGATGCTCTTTTTGCAACTTCATATTCACACGGTGCATGTTTTTTGACACATTTAATTTTGGCTGTAAACTCACTGAAACTGAATGCTTAGAGAAATGCCATATAATGATGATGAATCTCCAAATTAGCTTTTAAACATTTGTTTACAATGTATACAGTAGATGATGTCACATCAATCTTACTTGGACAAATATGAATCATTAGATTTTTGAATAAAAAATCATTACAACTGATTTTTTTCAATGTGTTGGACAGATTGCTTATTCTTCTATTTCTTTCATTTTACTGAATAATTAAGGTGAGTACAGGGGACTTGTACCCCTTGCACATGCATCATTTTGGTCAGTGATAACCAAATGTCCATCTGGACAAAACATTTCTCAGTGCACAGACTTCAAGCATTATTTGGTTATGTAAAGGCAGTCGCAATAGCACACAATATAATGTACTAAGTTAAATCTATTGTGATGCTTTGAATGGTTTTGGTAAACATCCAGGCTTGCAATTTCCTCTAAGTCTATGTCCTCTTTTGCAACAGTGATTCCAGCAGTAGTTCAAGTGATGACTCCCCAGCACGTTCAGTGCAGTCTGCTGCTGTTCCTGCTCCCTCAGCACTTCCTTTATCCTCTCTTGACAAGGATGAACCACGTAAAAGCTTTGGCATCAAGGTCCAAAATCTGCCTGTGCGCTCTACAGGTTAGTTAGGTTCTCCTGCTGTATGGATCTTCAAGAGATGTTTTGTTTTTGTCTCTCAATTGCTCTCACATTTCATCACAATTGCCATTACCAATAGGTGTGGTCTATTTGATGTATGCTGGTATTTTTTTCACTACACGTGGTTTATAAAAAATGTGATCTTTTGACACAGATACAAGCCTGAAGGATGGTTTGTTCCATGAATTTAAAAAACATGGTAAGGTCACATCTGTCCAAATCCATGGAGCTTCAGAGGAGCGCTATGGGCTTGTCTTTTTCCGCCAACAAGAAGATCAAGAAAAAGCACTTGGAGCATCAAAGGGAAAGCTTTTTTTTGGAATGCAAATTGAGGTCACAGCCTGGAATGGCCCAGGTAAGTTCTGATTTTCAACTCCCCAAAACGTATGATTAATGATGATTATTATTGTTATAATCATCATTATTATTATCATTATTTTTATTATTATTGAAATGCAAAAGATCGTAATGAGCATTTATTTTCAGAGACAGAAAGTGAGAATGAGTTTCGGCCATTAGATGAAAGAATAGATGAATTTCATCCAAAAGCCACACGAACGTTGTTCATTGGAAATCTTGAGAAGACCACCACTTACCATGACCTGCTTAACATCTTTCAGCGCTTTGGAGAAATAGTGGTACGTGATCATTGAGATGGTCTTCTATCATGTTCCATGTTGCAAAGGTTGAGATGGTCACACATTTTAACAGCAAGCTCTGTTTTGGTACACCTCCACAGGATATTGATATCAAAAAAGTGAATGGAGCGCCACAGTATGCCTTTCTCCAGTACTGCGACATTGCAAGTGTTTGTAAAGCGATAAAGAAGATGGATGGGGAATATCTTGGTAACAACAGACTAAAGGTAAGAATTATTTCGTAAAATGTATTCCAAATCGTTTCATCTTGTCTTTAGACCTGAAACAGCACTGCAACATTTTTTTATGAACATGTAGTGTTTAATGTTATTTATTTTGATAATACGCCATACAAGCTCATGTGTTTCCTAATTTGTTTTCAGCTGGGCTTTGGAAAGAGTATGCCTACAACTTGTGTTTGGTTGGATGGTTTAGCGTCAAACACAACAGAGCAGTTTCTTACCCGTCACTTCTGCCGATATGGACATGTTGTCAAGGTAAGTTTGTTTATTTTCCCTTTTCGTTGCCTATTGTGTACTTTCTGGAACCTTGGGACTCTATTTTCTCTGTCTTCCGCAGGTTGTATTTGACAGAATGAAAGGAATGGCCCTGATCCTGTATAACAACATTGAATATGCACAGGCTGCTGTTAAAGACACAAAGGGATGGAAAATAGGGGGCAGTAAAATTAAGGTAAACAAAACGGTTAAGTGCCACAAACTATTCTGTTTTCCTTTAATTGCCTAGAATGCAAGAATGATAATTTAACAATTTCTTTCTTTTTTGTGTTTTTCAGGTGGACTTTGCCAATCAGGAGAGTCAGATGGCGTTTTATCGTTCAATGCAAGCATCTGGCCAGGACATAAGAGATTTTTATGACATTCTCTCTGAAAGAAGGTTTGTCCCATTTTTCCCAGCAGATGATTTAAACATTAAACACATGTAGCCTAAGCCTTATTTACCTCAAATTATCAATACTAAATTATGATGAAGTTCTAGCTAACAGTTCTTTATTTATTTCTTTGCAGGGATGACAGGCGCACTCAGTATGAGTTTCAAGCAGAAAGACAATATTATGAAAATGTGCGAACTCAAGGAACTTACACTGAAGATCCACGACGTAAATACCCTGCCAGAAGTCGGGAGTTCTACACCGAATGGGATCCATATCAGGGAGATTATTATGATCCACAATACTTTGAAGATCCCCGGGAATATCGGGAATATAGAGCTGACCCTTATGAACAAGACATTCGCAAATATAGCTATTTGCAAAGAGAACGTGAAAGGGAGAGAGAGCGCTTTGAAACAGATCGTGGACGTGATCACGGGAGGAGGACCATTGAGCGTAGCCAAAGCCCATCTCACATTGCTTCTCGTCGTCCTGCTAGCCCCACTGCATCTCCTTCTCTCTCTGAAAGGATACCAAGTGACTCCGACCGCCGGATTTGTTGCCGATCTTCTGAAAGGAGTGGCAGCTGCAGTTCAATCTCTCCACCTAGATTTGAAAAACTTGAAAAGGCACGCACTGAGAGGTATAACAAAACAGACAAACTCGAAAAGGATCGTATTTTTGAACTAGAGAGAGTGCCTTTGGTGGAAAAGGAGAAACGAGCTGGACGTAAAGATCGAGGCGACAAAGAAAAAAGTGAAAAACAAAGGCTTAAGAAGCTCAAAGTTGCATCACCTATTCAATCCATCCAAGCATGTGCTACTGAACCTGAACCTGAACGAGATATTAGCCCAGAGTCTGTGCTTAGAAGTAAAAACAGTAAAACTACAAAGGAAAGCTCAAGCAAAGGAAGGTTAGACCTTCTGCCTTGTGTGGTGCAATTGACACGCGTTAAAGAAAAGGAAGGAAAATTGATTGGTCATGCTGTACAAGAAAAACCAGTGCAGAGGGGTGGGAGTGATAGTCCTAGACTGGCATCACCTTCAGCTGACCAGAGGAGTCCTCCATTCCGAGCAGAGCCATCAAAAGTTGATATCTCAAAACATGGAAAGATGCCCAGAGACAAAAATATGCACAGTTTAGCGGAAATTATTGACAAGGATGCTAAAGTCAAGTCTAAAAAACATGGGAAATCTGAAGTAGGATTTGACAGTGGTATCTCCGTGGATGTTGACCGTTTAGCTGCAAGGAAAAGACGCTTTGAAGACTCTGGGAAAATGGACAGACAGAAGAGAAGTAGTGAGGACGAGCTTGGTAGAGCTGGACTTCATAAGCTGTGGAGCAGTTCTAAGGAGACCGATTTGGATAAAAACACTCTGATAAGAGGGATTCACAAAAAGGAGCATCACAGGGACAGATGTGTTCGGACGGTTTCAGTCAGTAGTCCGAAAGAAGGACGAGACTGTGAAAGCACGTCTTTAAGCCTTTCTCTGGAGCGGCAATCACAGCTTGGGGAGCTGCCTGATGATTCAGTGGATCAATTAGACTCTCCTTACCTCCCTAAAATGGATTTGGAAGCATCCAAAAGTGAGAATGGCTCCAGTCTGACTAAAATATCAGATGAGGGGAATCTTGACTTGGATGAAGTAAAGGAACAGAAACAGGTTTTGTCTGAAAACCAAAAAGGAAGAGCGAAGTTTAGAGACTCAGATGATGGAGAAGAGCAGTTTCCGCACACTGACCAGACTAATATCTGTCGAAAACAGATCGAACAGAGTCATTGGTTGCGGCCCAGTGTTTGTGATCTTGATAAATTTGTCAAATATGAAAGTCCACCTAGTATTGAGACTCGAGATTTTGAAAAGGATTTTATCGAGGATGATGTTGAAAAACCAGTTCAGGATATGACCAATGATGACTTCTCTTCCTGTAAACGGAAGAAATTGGAAACTTTTGATTTAGAAATGGTTGGTGCAAAAAGAGAGCGAAACATAGACAAAAGTCCTCATTCAACCTTTGGGATGTTGCAAAGTATAACCTCTTCGATCACAGGTGGCCCCTTTTCTGCAACTGAGGAAGATGAAACTGCCCAGATTTCTTTGTCAATTATAAACAAAGAGAAGAAATCTCCAACATCAGATGATAAGCTTTCACACACGGAGTCACTGAAAAACAGCTTGGGCCTGACACTAAGACATTTTCAACCATCTGATACTGAGCCCCCAAAGCTCAAGTCATCTTTGGTTGCAATTGGTTGCAATGAAGAGTTAATGCAGCGTTGGGAAAGACGGCTCAAGTCTGATTCACTGAGAGTGGAAATGACTTTTCCAGGTGATCTAGAAAAACGTGAGAGCATTCGCAAATGCCTTGGGCAGGATTTGGAGCCTGGAGAGGTGCAATCTGATTCAGATGATGATGGAGAAAATAAACACATTTCTCCGAAGTCCAGTAGCTCCTTGTCTTATATTCTCAGGGAGCGTGAGGAGAGGATGACGGACCTGAACATTTCTGGCTCTTTAGAAAAGCATAAGTTCTATTCATTTGCATTAGATAAAACTATAACCCCAGATACAAAAGCACTCCTTGAAAGAGCCAAGACACTATATTCCTCCAGGGAGGATAACTGGTCCTTTCTTCCCTCACGTTTTCCAACTTCTCACAGCTGTACAGATAAGGACAAGGTAGAGCTAGCACCTCGTCCTATTCCCTCTTGGTATATGAAAAAGAAAAAGACTCGCACCAACTCTGATGACAAGCTACATGATAAGAAGGAGGAACTTAAGCCTCAGGACCAAGAGCGTCAGGAATTGTTTGCCTCTCGTTTTCTGCACAGCTCAATCTTTGAACAGGATTCGCGGCGCTTGCAGCACTTGGAACGTAAAGACCCAGATGTAGAAACAGGAGTTGGAAGGCCTTTCACAAAGCCAGGTGCTGCAGAGTTGCAGCCTGAATCTGGAGGAGGGGATGTCCCACAAGAGCCCATGCTTTTCCACAGTCGTTTTTTGGAACTTCAACAACAAAAGGATAAGGACCATTGCCCACCTGAAACTGAGCAGGATTCAATAGTGGTGGAGATTAAACACACGGAAGTGCAAAGTTGTGATGATGCACCATCTGAGAAGATATCTGATCCAGTACAGAAGGTTGACATCAAATCAACCAGCTCCCCATTAACCTTGTCAGTTTCCCCATCTTTTCCTTGCATTAAAGAAATACCTCCCACTGAAAAGAAAGAGGTTTTAACTCCATTATCAGATCAACCTGTACCCTTTCAACAAGAAGAAAAAGTGGAGCCATTTCTGGAGGTTAAAACATCCCATTCTTCTCCAGTGGAAGACTTAAAACTAAATGCTCCCAAGATAACAATAGCCCCTGCAATTGTCCTTTCAGAGGAAGACATTGAAATGGAAATAAAAGAAGAGACAATTGAACCAAAAGCAAAAATTTGGGATCATTTGGGAGATGAACATAATCCCACAGTAGAAGAGAAGCCTCCCACCCCTGGGGGTTCACTTAGTAGTTTTGAGAGGGAGAGTGTTGAATATTCTTGCCCTGAGTATACAAAGACTGAAGATAAATCAGACATTGTTAAGATGGAACCTAAAACAGAAGATCAAGCAACAAATCAATTTGAGGAAGCTCAAAAAACTGAGACAGAATGTGAGGCAGGTATGCCAGAGCTAACAGTTGAAATCAAACCATTAACAAATCGCAGACAGTCTAAAAATAAAAGGGCAAAACCACTCTCAGTATTGCGCACTTCACAATCCTCCCAAATTGTTGCTACCGAGAAACCTGCAACAAGAAAGAGTGAACGTATCGACAGAGAAAAACTGAAAAGGGCTTCATCCCCTCGAGCAGAAGTCGCAAAAACGTCATTTGAGTCAAAACCCCTAACCAAGTCCCCGATCAATGCATCAGATTCTGAGCAAAACCTTGAGTCAAGTTTGATCCATGGGAGAACACGTCGCAGGAATGTAAGATCTGTCTATGCCACACTACATGACGGAGACCAAACCTGCAAAGAATTAGTTGAGCCATCACGCTCTATGCGTAAACGTGGTGTCGACAAAGAGCCAATACAGCAAGATGTTCAGATTCCACCTACCAATACCAGACGAGGACGTCCACCTAAGAGGGGTGTTAAAAGAGGTGAGGATCTGTCACCTGTAAAAGCCGACCAGCAGAAAATAATGGAAGACGATCTTGAGGCCAGAGAAACCTCAACCATTGTCGAAGTTGTGAAAGCCTCCGAAGGATGGCGTTCTCCCCGTACACAAAAAGTGCAACAAACACAACAGGCTCCGTCTACCCCTCTTAGCAAGAAAGCTGGTCGAATAGAAAAACTGTCTGGGAGCACAACAGTGCTGGCTGAGCTAGCTGATCTGGCAGGTGATGAGTCAGATCTTAAACCTAAAGCTGATTCAGAACTGCATGGAAAGTTGTTGGAAAAGACCGAAAATGAAAACTCACCAGTTCACAGAAAGGAAAAAGACATGAAAGATTCTGGCGCAAAAAAATCTTCTGATGGGGATTGTGAAAAGATAGAGCCAAGCATCTGTGAGAGGAAACAACCTGAAAAGACTATCAAGATGAAATCACCAAGATTGAAACGAAATACCAAGCAGGGCCCTGAAGACAAATCTCATAGTTTAAGAAATCTTGAAATCCGTGTAAGTGTTGATGATGTCAAAGGGTTACTTCGCTCTGAGGATGACAAAACCGAACCATTTGAAGCTTCTAGCATTACAAAAACAAAGACACTAGTGCAAGACAGTGAGGAAACAAAGATCACCAACATTCCAAAAGAATCAAAAGAGCTTGATGAGCAAGAAAAGGAAGATGCTCTATCTGAATCTGAACTTCCTGCTGATCCAGCTGCTGCTCTTTTAGCACGTCAAATGGAACTAGAACAGGCAGTCGAAAATATTGCCAAACTTACTGTTGAGCAGCCTTCTCGGCCCTATAAGGAACCACCTGCAGAACTTAATCTACAGTCTACCACATTGCCTCCGGTCGTAGTGGAGCCAGAGGGTGAGGTTGAGGAGGAAAAGCGAGCTAATCCTGCTAGTGAAACTGAACTTGCAGCAGCCATTGATTCCATCACAGCTGAAGAAGCAGATGCAGATGGGTTCACAGCGGCTCCAACTTACACTACTCTTGTTCCTACCCCTGATTCATTGGTATCTCCCTCCTCCAATGACATCATGGAGCCTGAAACACACATGGTTATCAACAATATTCTTGCTGCAGATTCTGATGATGGTCAGTTCTCGCCCAGCCCGAAGCGGATGATAGCAGAATCTAAGGGTACAGTGAACATGCCTATAGTTGAAACACCCAAGAAAGCAGGAAAAGTTAGAGCCAAAACTCCCAAGAAGTCAAGAAGTCGTAAAGGGGCAGCTCACAAGAAAGGAGATACTGCTGAAGAAGTTTCACATCCAGATCCCTGCCCAGTTAAGCTACCTGAGTCAATTCCAGAAGATCCAGAAACGATAAATAAAAAAGCAGCTGCTGTGACAGCTGGGATAACTGCTGCAGCCTCTGTGGTCACTGCTGTAGCAACATGTAGGCGTGATGTTACCAGTGCCATAACTGTGGACACACCGAAAGAGGCAGAGCAACCCGAAGTTGAACAACCCGTACCTAAGGAATCTGCCTTTCATTCAGGCACAACGAAGATCTCCACTTGTACGAAGCATCCACAAGTGGCAGAGTCATCTACTCCTAATCTTGCCCCAGCTCCTGGCCATCAACAGCCTGTATCCCAGTTCAGTGTCCCCTTGCTGAGACCTGCCAAAATTCAGCTTTCACCAGACTGGCCTTCTAAATCCGAGGAGAGTAGAATATATGTTGCTCCTTCATGTCATGTCACAGTGGTAACTCCATCTGTACCAGCATCGACTGCACTTGGAGCTTCTTCAATAAATCCCCCAATGCCTCCTGATACCAAGGCTTCAGATATTGACCCTAGTTCCAGCACTTTGAGAAAAATCCTAATGGAACCTAAATATGTCACGGCATCAAACAGTAATTCTATAGCCACAACAGTCGTAACTACTGCACTGTCAGAGCCATTACGGATGTCAGAAAATGAAAATCCCTCTGATAAAGTTGGCTCCAGGCAATTGCATCCAGAAGAGAGACCATGTTTACCCCCACAGTCGATACATCACAAACCCTCTCCACTGACTGAGTCCCAACAGAACTATGGAGAAAAAACCCAGCATACTGTAATTTCCCCTGCTACCTCAGTAATAAGTCGAATTCCAATGCCTTATGATACAGAGGAAACCCCACGCATTTCCCTAAGCAATCGCAATATTGGGCTTTCTCTTCCAAAGCCAAAATTTAGATCAAACTCTAATGAAAATAACCGTTACCATGGCATGGACATGTTAGAGGAAGGGACTAGAGGGCGCTCGGTTGTTGAAGCCACTCCTTACAACACAGGGTCTAGCTCAGGCTTAAGAGTCAATACATCAGAGGGTGTTGTTGTTCTGAGTTATTCAGGACAGAAAACAGAGGGACCCCACAGAATGAGAGCGAAAATTAGTCAGATTCCTCAAGCCAGTGTAGGAGATATAGAGTTTCAGCAGTCTGTGTCCAAATCTCAGATGAAGCAAGACCCAGTCGTTACATCGTCCCAATCACCTACTCCAAAGATTGCCTCAACTCCCACTGCTTTCAAGCACACAGGAGTTCTCTTGAGTGGCCAGTCCTACAACTCTCAACCCGTCATTTCTAGTACCAAACAGGAGAGTCTTGGATGTGACAAATCTGAAGCTTTATATCATTCAGTATCCCCAGGCGGTGTGGTTAAGATGTTCCAACAGCCAGTTAGCTCTACACAAGTCTTAATGTACAATCAAGCTGTGATACAGCAGCATGGAAAGAGAGGATTGGGAACAGAGACAATTCCGAAAAAGGTAGACATTGGCAAAGCTGGTCAGCAGTCTAACCTCAGCCCGGTCATGAGTCCACACCATCCATCTCTATCTGGAAGTCGCATGAGCCCTAGCCCTGTTGTCCCAACTGATCGGTCTTCTCTTCACCTCAAACAAGACCCCCAGTCTCCACAAACAGCTGGTCACTGCCCCTCACACTTTGTTAAAGGCTGCCCCCCTAGCAGTTCACCTATCGGGACCTCTGTTGTTCTCGGCCATGGCATGCCCTCAATATCTACCTATCATTCTGCTATCCACCACCCCCACTCGGAACAGTCTTCTGTCATAATTCAACCTCACAGTGTCACTCAGTCAATGGCTCACGAAGCCAGGATGAATACACCACCAGTTTCTGGGATTAATTATGGACGGCGAGGTGAATCCCTATCCGCTTCCCACCCAGGGCCTGCACAGCGCTCTAACACACCACAGCCCAATGTAATCCGTGATATGGTACTGCAGTCTCACTCAAGTCCCCAGGGACCAGTATCAGCTGGTAGTGGCAGCAGTGTCACTGAAGAGGACACCAGACACTTTAACCAAGCCCTCGGCAGGTCTTCTGTGCCACAGCATCCATCAGATGTGATGATGATTCATAGTGATCACAGGGGACTCCACCCAAGCTTACGCATGGACCAGTACAGAGACATGCACCAGCGCATCCTCATGCACCAACAAATGGGAGAGCAGGCTACTGTAGAAACTAGACAGTCGCGCACCTCAGAGACCATAACAACCTCTTCAAGTAACATCTCTGGGCCTTCTAAGAGTCCTATTGTGAGGAAGAGTGTGGAACTTTCAACAAAAGAATCTTTGAAACCGCTGGAAGGAAAGCTGATACATCCAGTCACCAGTGAGAGTAGAATCAGGGGAGTCCGCACATCAAGTCCTGTTATGGTGTCTCCTCACCCTCATGGGGTTCAGATGATGCATCCAGGCGGTTCAGGCTCCTTTCCAGTTTATCGTGACATGAGAGGTTTCCCAGCCCAGTTTTCTGGACATCCCTCATCAGCACACAACTTGGCTAACCAAGCCATGTCATCCTCACAGGTTAATTGAAATAATATTTATCTAGATTACATATTTCTTTGGTGTTAAAATGCTGAATACTTAGATCTGTTGATTTTCATGTTTTCCTCCAGGTTCCACCAGATCCTGATCTGGGGCACAGAGGTAAACTGCCTCAGTCAGTTGTGGGAGGCAACGATTCCAAGCCAGAGAGTTCCATTCTTCGCCATGCTACCTCTTCAGACCTCTCACATATGTCCCGGATACCAGGGGATAGAGTCTCACCATCATACCAGTCTCCCATGACGAACACAATGGGTCTTACTCACAAGCCAGACCTTTCCCTACAGAAAGGCCCTCCTGCCTTCTTACCTACTCCTCTGCCAGCAGTACCCTCATCAGGTTCACTGCAGCCACGGCCTGATGCTAAGATGGAACATTCAGGGCATCGCTCAATGGACATGGTACAGCTTTTGACGGTAGGAAGATTGAAGGACAAGAAATGTCATGAAACACATGTATGGTTTCTTAATGTGTCAGAGTTAAAATTGTTTTTTTAAATCCACCACCTTCTTTTATCTCTTTACAGAAATATCCAATTGTGTGGCAAGGTTTATTGGCACTGAAAAACGACCAGGCTGCTGTCCAGTTGCACTTTGTTTCTGGTAATACCATACTGGCCCAACGCTCTCTGCCACCTCCAGAGGGAGGTCCTCTCCTCCGTATAGTACAGAGGATGCGACTCGAGGCTTCCCAGTTAGATAGTGTGGCCCGAAGAATGACTGTGAGTATTTTAGTTTTCCCTACCTATGAAACCGTGTCTCTTCAATCGTAGTCAAAATTCATGAAGCTAATAAATAGAGGGGATCGTTCCAAATTGTGTTTTCATGTCAACAGGTGGAGAATGACTACTGTTTGCTACTGGCTTTACCCTGTGGCCGAGACCAAGATGATGTCCTTGGTCAAACTCAAGCCTTGAAAAGTGGTTTCATCACTTACCTGCAAGCCAAACAGGCAGCTGGCATCATAAATGTGCCCAATCCTGGCTCCAATCAGGTCTGTTGTATACCTTTATGTTCAGCCTTTATTTTCTAATTTGTGCTGTGTCATTTTGTCCCTTGCTCATCATGTATTTGTTTTTTCCCATTTTTAGCCAGCCTACGTGGTGCAGATTTTCCCACCATGTGAATTCTCTGAGAGCCACCTTTCACGTCTGGCTCCGGACCTTCTCAACAGCATTTCCAGCATTTCCCCTCACCTCATGATTGTCATAGCCTCTGTTTAATTACCTCCATTTTTTCCTGAACAAAGCCAACACCAGCCCTTTTGGACTTGTCCAGTTTTGTAAACTGGAATTGCCTCATATTTTTATGAGTTTGACTCTTTTGGAAAATCTTAATTAGCATTTAATCAACTTTTCTCCTTCACTTCACCAAGTCCTTAAGTCACCCAATGACGTTGAATTCCAAAAACCTTTTATGGAGATGATAATGAAAGGTCGAACTTGATTTTTGATGACTATTTCTGATTGCTCATTTCATTTTTGCCATTTTTGGAGGTGTTGTGCATAGTGTTTTCTAATTCATAGCGTTCATAATGCTATTGATTGAGACCTTCCTCTTGGATATTTTTTACCTTCATAAAAGTGATTGTGATTTTTTTTTAGATTTTTTTTTTTTTACAAGAAATAATGTGATAAGTCATTGCACTATATTAAGGAAAAATTGTGAACTCTGTACAGATTTGAGTATAAATGATACATGTTATTGAATTAGTGTCGTGATCATCCATGCTTGTGCAAGATAAAAGAAAATCATTGCTTGGAAAATGATCAAGAATCATTTCAGCAACATCAGTCATACTGCTTCTGCTCCTTCGCCATCAGCCAACTTCTACTTCATTTCCAGACTCAACTCTCCATCCCGAAGTGTTCCCTGCCCCAGGAACTCGTGAGGGGACGTTCAGAGTTGTAGAGTTTACACTCAATGCCTCAACAGGGGACTATTAAGAATATTTGGTTTATTTTTGTTTGTATTTTCTTGAAGCTTAACGGTATCATGGACAATTGTGAAACTGTAAATATTATAAATATTTAAAGACTGAAGCAATGTGGAGAGACCAAGTGAATTATTTTACAAGACAGATCATCAAATCTCAATGTTTTCTTTTTTCTTTCCTTGGGCAGGGGCAAAAGGGGAACGGCTGGGGAGGGTTTGTGCAGGATCCCCTGTGATCTTTCACAAAAAGATATTTTTTAAATTGATTATGTGCCAAAATGTCTTTTGCAAACATACAATGTATCAAAAAGAAAAAAAAAAAAAAGATCAGAACCTATTTTCATATGTGACTTTGTATTTTGCCCCTTGGAGGGGACACTTTATTCCTCTTTTCTTTTTTGTTGTTTTGCCTTTTTATTGTATTGTTTATTGGGCTGACTCTGTTCTGGCAGTGCTTTTATGTTTTGAAAGAACCATTGTTTTGCAGGGGTTTGATTTCTTTTCCCAATCCTGTTTTCCTTTCCCCTGATATGGTCCTCTACTGCCCCCTGCTGTCTGTAATTCATCAACTCGCTTAAAAGAACTGCTCTCTGAAATCATTTATGCCGTGACTTCAGGACAGATGTGCTAGCATGCTTTGTTTTGAAATCTTAAAGGGTAATCATAAAGGCAATGAATGTGACTTGAACTTGACATCATGCCGCTATTGGATGTGTTGATTGTCTGTCTTCATCCCTCCCTCTAAATGTATCCTTGAGCCAAGCTGTAAATACTAATGTCCTTAATCTGTGCTCTTGTGTATTTTCCCCTTTATAATTGTCTTTCTTCAGGTCCTTATTTTTGTTTTGTGCAACAAAACAAAGCAGTCTGAAAGAGACAGGAGATGAGGTTTGTGAAACCGATGCTGAAAGTAAACCATGCTTGTCAGTTTTGTGGTGTAAATATTTCTGACTGCAAGCTGAATATTCTCATGGTTATGTTGAAGGCACTTATAATTTTTGATAAACAAATGAGATGAAAATACAAAAAGAAAAAAAAACTTAAAACAATGATTAACATGAAATCTGTCTTTTGATCAATCTTCATTTTGAGTGTATTTTGCTGTTCCTCCATGAGGACATTTTAAACTGTAAAATAAATGGTTGTTTAACTTACTTCTGAAGATCATTAAATGGTCCATCACTCTAGTCTTGTGTTTTTGTGATTTGCCTCAGAATAAAACTACAGATACACATATGGACAGGTGGGGGGGCGAAAAACAAATTAATCTCTGCAAGCTCAGCCACAATTTCACTATCTGTCAACTAAAGACTTCATGCGTCTGCAATGTGCTGCAACACTGAGTTGCAACATATCAGATAATGTAGATGCCACACATACTGAAGAACAAGTATTTTCTTGCTTGTTATAAGACTGCAATGCATTCTGCAGGCAAAAGGTGTCAGTATATTCCCAAAACTCATGTGTCCCACTGCTTTGGTTCTAGCCATCTGAACAAATGACCCTACCACAGGAATAACGCATGATTCAATTAACCATGAAAGTGATTTGTTCTTTTCTTTTGGACCTCCCTCCATTTCAATATGACTATTTCTTAGAGCAAAACTGTATTTACATCTTGTTTCAATGAGCACCCTCAGAAGCAGGAAGCCTTTAGCTTAAATTATGTCTAAGCAATTAGGGAGTTGGTTCTTTGGTTGACTTGTATTGTTGTTTGCAGTCATAAAGACCTGGATTACTTTCGGTTTGCTAGAGAGGGCATTGTGGGGAGTCTTGAATGCTTAAACACTGCTGTCATGTCTGGTTTTTCACTGTATGAGTGTAACAATGAGCACACGTTTCTGCCACGACAGTGTAAGTTGATCAAATGATTTTTTTGAAAAAACACCTTCAGTATATTGACCATTGTAGCAGGTGTTAAAAGATTCAACTGGCGAAATTTATATCTATCCTGACTGAGTCGAATATTTAAGAAATGACAAAACACTAGAAGAGCTTTAAAATAGCTATGAGCGCCATGGCTGTCGAAGCTGTAGTTATAGGCTCATCTCTGAGAGAAGCAGCTCCACGGCTTTGGGAATTTTAAGACTGTGGCTTGAACATTAGGGTTTCCGGTTGCACCCGTCAAATTCAAGAGTACTAAGCCTATCCTATGGACTTCCCAGAGAGAAGCCTACGGGGATGTACTTGGAATTCTATTTGGGAACATTTGGTGGTCAGAAGTGCTATATCTATCATTACTTTTGGAAGCACCCAGAGTGTAATTAATTACAATCAAATGCAGATGATGTGAAGACAATCCAACTTACTATAACTTTATAGTAAACGTTGTGTCTCGAAAAGACGTAAGCCTGCACTCACAATGAACAGTATTGTTATTCATACATGCAGTTGCAAGATTTTCTCCCGTAAAAATAAGAATGACACTGAAGAACACCAGCTGTGGCCGCATAAACTGGTGAGCGCCCAGAGGTCTATAGAGGGTCATATTGCTTTTCTCATTTTCTCTCTCCTGTCATTATGCCTACAGTCGAAAGAAAGGAGTGCGACCGCGCAGAAGAGGTGAGGCATAAGTGATTTATAGAGCCTTCACAGGCCAGGACTTGGAATGTTAATTGACGCCCCTTTCCGCAGCGTGAGAAGAAGCAGATCAGACTGGGACACGGCAGAAAGAAGGCAAGACAAGAGAGACACTCAAGATACTTCCCTCCACGTAATTCGCCCTCCTCCTCCACATTCGTACTTCTTCTAAGATTACAGACCTTTGCCTTTGAGCGACGAAGCAAAGTCAAGGAGGAGCCATGTGCCCTTGTCCTTAAGTAGACCTCATTCATATTTTGGAGCTGCTCTCTCTTCTTGTGTTCTTTGCCACAAGATTACATTTCAAATGCTCCTTTTTAGCAAGAAAATGGTAAGAATGTCCAAAATTCAGATGTTGGTTTTTTCAGATAAGTGCCTGTTTTCTTGTTTTTGTGTTCTTGGCACTGACCTCGCAACATTCCATGCTGCTCCTTACATGGGAGCTCAGAATAAACTGGATATAACAGGACTATCTATCTATCTATCTATCTATCTATCTATCTATCTATCTGTCTGTCTGTCTGTCTGTCATTTTATCTATCTATCGTCTGTCTGTCTGGAAATTAGCAACAAGAAAAGCATTGAGGGGATCGATTGTAATGAATGAAAATGTTGAGATGCATTACCATGCTTCTGTTGTGTCAAACAGCCACACAGAAACACACACAGAGAGCTGTGAGGACTAAGAAAGAGGAAGCTTTTATGGTGAACTTCTGCTCAACAGATGGTTACCAGGATGCCAGAGGCTGACGAAGGCCTACATCTTTGCGACCAAAGGCAAACACCCTTAGGTGCCTCATCAGCCACTTCCTCTCCACTGAGCTGGGAGCCTGAATATCAAAGAATAATTTGTGGTTCTGACTGGGAGATAGAGCAGCGATTTTTATAGGTCATGGATATTTGGTATATTTGTGTGGACTCTTGTGGACAATGCCTCCCACGTGTTATACTAGGGTTTGGTCTCTCACAGTAATTACAGTCATTAGCTGTTGGGATAGTAAATCTGTCCCCCCCCCCCCCACATAGTTGGTGAATTTTAGTGTGTTATGTGAATTTTTGTGTATAAAAAGATTTCTGAGATTTTTTCTTTAGACTAATATGTCACATGAATAGAAAGTTCCAGGCAGATAGTGGTAGATATCCATCAACTTACTCAGAGTCTAGCTAATTCCCTTTATATACTTCCCTCAATGTGCACAGGTCAGCAAGGTCTGATGCAGAGCCAATACAATCCCACAAACTCAGTCAAAGTCCTCGAGTGTTATGTCTGTCTTCTTTCTTCCACTTTTTATGTTCACACCAAAAAAAAA
>CAESWR010000970.1:109807-133005 GCA_903171835.1 Mullus surmuletus
GGGGGGGGCTTCAAAAGTGTGGAGTGGCTCGGTTGCTATGGGAACAGGATTCTCTGTACGACTAAGGCAGCAGCACTGTTGCTGCGGGTGATGTCAGCGAAAACCGGTCACATTCCCCACGACTGTCGCACAGAGAGGAGTCCGAGACAAACAGGCGCAGCGGGGTCCACAGACAGATGCTTGTGTGTGTGTGTGTGTGTGTGTGTGTGTGTGTGTGTGTGTGCCGCTTGTTAGCTGTGGATGTTGGTGCTGCAAAAAGGTGTATAAGTGCATGATGTTATATACATATATGATGTTATATATCTATGTTATATCTATTTGCCAGAATGTTTCAAACCACAAAGAGTCTATACTTGACTATATTCATATTCAACAACTTTTGGATACAAAATTTGCCTCACCAAAATAGTATAGTAGCATCAGTGAGTCGAGATTAGAATAGAAATAAAAATACTGCACATTGAGCTCCATCACTAAGATTCCCATCCCCAGTGAGAGGGAGACCAGAGCGAGAGGAGAATGGAGAAGTAGAGGGGAGGGGATTCAAGAACGTCAGCAAACTAGCATTCATACTTTCGCCCCATTTCTCTCTCTCTCTCTCACTCTCTCTCTCTGTCTCTCTCTCCCCCCTCCCTGCTGATCCTCTGTGTCGCTCTCTCACCTCTCTCCTCCCCTCCTGAGGAGTCAGCCGGTGCATCAGCCTCCAGCTCATCTGGCATCCTCTCCTACTTTCCCAACACTTCCTCCACTCACTGATACTTCTGGAGCATCCCTCTTTCTTTTTTTCTACCCCTCTCTTACCATCTGTAAGCCCCCCCAATCATCATCACCAGAGCCAACATGGTGAACAGATAACCGCCCGGCCATCCTGAGACAATGGGTGCCTGCCTCTGCAAAGGTCATAAAGGTCAGTACCACCTGTTTGTGTGTGCATGTCCGTATGTGTTGTGTGGGGCAGTAAAAAGTGTGTGTGTGGGGGGATTTGTGGGAAGTTACATCAGGCTTTCAAGTGAGGGTGGGTAAAACACAAAAAATACATTTTTCCTCTGACATTTATAAACTGAATCTATTTGCATAAAAACTGAGATTGCACGAAATGCCTGAAATTCAGCCACTAGAGTCCTGATGTGAAAACTTATTTCCGTCTGCCGGTTCTGTGTGAATTGCTTTTGAGACGAGGATCACAGGATTGGAGAAGGGGGATTGTGAGGAACGATGCAGGGCAATCATGGCTTTAGGATATGATGTCTCCATTCAAAGCTCATCTCAAACTTGGAGAGGGCTGAGGATGTGACTTGGTTTGTAATTTGTGATCTTTCCCCTCTATCACTATTTTAATGCACTAAGGGTTGAAAAAGATGTGCCGCACGATTTCAAGTTTTCTTTTGAAGCCCCGGTCTACTTACCTCAGCACAAGGATTTATTACATTGTTGAACATTGTTTGAACCTGTGAAGCATTATGGGAATATTTTTTCGTGAGACAAATGCACCTTTTTAACAAGTGTGCTGAGAAGAAAGAGGGAAGGCAGCTGTGAAGCTTCAGAGAAACAGATAAGAGAACTGCAGGGGTGCCTGTCAGAGTGTGCGTGAGTGTGTGTGTACTGTCGTGTGAGATTGAGGGTGGGATTTAACCCCGAAAGGGCACAACAGGAATCATGATCGGGTGCTTTGACCTGCTAATGACATCTGATGAGGCCAGAGACCAGATGTAGCCCTGTGCACCAGTGTGTGTGTGTGTGCGTGTAAGCGTGTGTGTCTGTGCAAGTGACTGTGACCTAAGTAAATACAAGGGTATCACTCTGCTCCTGTTGCTGTGAGGTTTCCATAGCAACAGTCTATTGTCTTGATAACACCTCCAGGGGGAAACCCCAAGCGTTTGTTTGTGTCCAAGTATGTGTGTATGTCTGTGTGCGTGCGTGTGTGCGCGTGTGTTCTCCTTATCTTTTAAACGATGTGAATTCTGCATCCCTCTGACCCGCTCTTCATTTCCTCCCATCATGCATTTGAAACTCATCAATTACAATCAATTATAAGGTAAATCGTAGCGTGGGCCGAGGTTAAATTATGGAGAGATGCTACAGTTAAAAGGCTCATCCAGCCATTTACCCAGAGCTGTTCCCCCTCCCCGCCTCTCATCAATTATATATGAGCCTCGCTTGACCACGAACCACCGGGGACAACTGCGCTTCACAGGGAATGACGCCTGCCCAGACACACACTCACACACACAGAACCCACCAGCAAACAGGAACCTAACTACATGATTCCCCACAGAGCTCCACCATGCCATGACAACACTGCAGAACCAGACTGTGGAGGGTCAGCCAGCCCCCGTCAAGGTGAGTGGAAGCCCCTCATCTCCTCTCCAAGGGTTTGCACTGGAACCTGCTGTCTCTCTGGCTTTAGTATATAGTATAAGCGCAAACACACAATAAAGGTCCGAAAGATTCTGAACCTTCTCAATAAAATTTAATTTCTATTCTTTTATGCGTTTTCTTTTTGAATTAACAAGCCTTTTAGCTGTCAATTTCAATGTCTGTGACTTTGCAGCTCTGCCATTAGTGTGTGGTCAGGTCAGACTCGTTCAGAAGATAGAAAACACGATCAATCAATAAGTTAAAATGCTCACTGTCACCCACAGAATACTGCAACCTGCGATATTAAAAGGATCTTTCTCTTTTACCGTTGTTAAAGGCCGGGAAAACAACAGTGTTCGCCACAAGTATTTACCCCCAGAAAAGTGGTCCCTGTAAAAACAGGACCGACCAGATCAATGTGGCGAGACGCAGCGCAGCTTAAACTGGAAATGTTAATGCACCGCAAAGTGCTTTGTGGAAGAAACTCCTCAAGATTTTTCAAAGTTCGGGGGCGAATCAGACTTTTAAAATGCCACCAGCACAAGTCTCCTAATTGAATAATGTGAATCAGAGGGGCTTTGATCCCCTTCTGCACTTCCCAAACACCTTTAAAGCAAACAGCGTGGCTAGGATTGAACTTATGATTTCGCTAATTATCCGTCAATGATATGTTTTCACAGATGAGATCAGCAGAGTTTAGCCGCAGGCAGAAAAATCTGCTCCATTTTCTGGCTAATACCTCTTTCACACACAACATGCTCAGTCTCAGCCAGGCGCCTTCATGCTCCCCCTGCAGACGCCAGGGGTGACAGTTCCTCCTCTTTCCAAGATGATGAATAACCTGGAACATTTTTGGTTATTTATTAGCATCTATGATTCAACTCAATTACTTGCATGCCGGACACCTTAAGCAATGTAGTCGCTTGAAATTATATTTTGCGGTTTAAAGTTACCAGACTTTTTTCACAGTCAAAAAGTTTGGACGAGCAAAATATAGTTTATTTATGACTGCGGTGAATTACACAAAAATAATGTATTTGCCAAAGAACTACTCAAACTTCAACTCAAATAAATGTTTTACAATGATTGTATAATGCTAAATTTACAGATTGTGTAAAGAATAATTGATTTACGACCCTGTAGAAGTGGTTTCTCAGATGGGAGATTGAGGGAATGTGAAGGATTTGCGTGAGTTTCCAGTGACCACACATTTGGCATGAAGGCAGCAGTCATGCGTCGGAGAGAACACTCGGCTTTCCCACTTTGTTAATTTCACATTTAAGTAACTTTTACGAAACCTTTTACTGTCTGTAAAATGAAAACGAGACAACATCCCATCGGTTTATACTGCCCGACATGTTATGGAAACATGTTCCTTTTTTTCCTGCATCAGCAATGAGAAATCAGTGCAGTTCAGTTGCTCTGCATCTGGACTCCAGCCATTGTGTCGTAAGCAGCACGAGGGGCTGATTTTTACATTTCTTTGTTTGATCACAGTACATTGGGGATGGTTGTGAATGTCGCAGAATCTCCTTGAATGTCATCATCATCCTTTTCCCCTGAAATCTAAAGAGTTGGAGTCACACACATGTAATACCAGAGGAGGATGCAAGTGGATGTTATTGATGTGTCTTGGTACCTGAGATTAAAAACCCCAGTTAGGCCAGGAGCACCTTAAAAACTCAGAAGAAATGTCCAAAATTGACTGTAAATAAGCTGAAATGCTTTTTAGTTCCTTTCGTTCTTATGGGAAATACAAGATCTCATACTCTCCTATAATGTGCAGGATGGCCAGACACCCTCCAATGGCAGCGTAGCAGACAAAGCCAACCACTACGACATCGGCGAGCTGGCCACCTCCTCTCTGATGGGTGAGACTAACTTGAAGCAAGCATGCACACACGCACGCACACACACACACACGCACACAGGTTTGCCTCATGGTGTGTTTCGGTTATGAATCAAACATATGAGGCTGGGAACACGGCAAGCTAGGAAATTGCATTAGTAACCATGGGAGGCCGATAATGTGATTTGCCTCCTCCTTTGCCGTTTCTCTCTCTCAGGCATACACACATATGCAGCAACACCAAAACACAGACAGACACGGCTGTAATCAGGTACAAGTACATAAACATTTCCGCTTCCGTTTCCAATTTCTGCTCCACCACTGTCTCTGGCTTCCTCCTCTTTTCAAGTCTCTCCTCCTCCCCATCCTGCGTCTGTCTGCCTCGTCCCGGGAGCTTCCCTCGTCTCTGCGGGAGCTTCATTTTCTGAGTTGATGTGTTATGCCTTGCTGAACTTCATGCGTTGAAAAGTCCTTTATTAGCTCGACAGTATAATTACAAAGGCCATGAAAACGTCATGAATATCTGAGACAAAAACAGACATTCCAGGCAGACGGCTGAGAGGCTGACATCTGCCTTGGGAGTGACAGAATCGGTTATGAGCGTTTACTCAGACTTAATCACTTGTCAGTCACGGGCTTAATCAATTCTGCAGACCTGGAAAGTTGAAAAAGAAATACAGCTGACAGCCAAACTGGTCCAATTAGTTTGTTCGATGAAAACTCAAATATTGTGCAAATGCAATCATGGCTAGAGGGGCATCAAGCAGAAATGATTATTGCTGCTTTTCCATGTTGCATTATTACACTGATACATCAGTGTATGATTTTATTAACAGCGTCTGAATTGTTTATTGCATTCCACTAATGCAATAGTACTGAGGCAAACCCATTTTTATAATTTCTGTTATTTTTACAGCCAGGTTTGCCCAACAAATTTGTCTTGAGGGTTGTATTATGGACTAGTGCCTCCAGTTAGGCTATAGACCAATAGGTCAATTGACACTGATATTGATGTTCAAGGAATCTTGTTCTCTGTGGATACATTTCAATGTGTTGTGGTCTGGTAAATTCACTTGAAACGCTAGTGTAGTTCATCACATGCTATTTGGTGCGCTGTACAGTACAGATCAAACAAGCCATGTGACAATGTTCCATCTTTCATAATCAAAATGTCATTTTGCCAAGTCCAACATGCCTTGAAAATTTAATGCGTTAATTTCATGCATGTTCATGCCATTGTTCTGGTGGTGCCATGTCGAGGTTGAAGCATGCATCAAATACAGTTAGAACGTATACAAAGGTAAGAGCCTCGATAACACTGCACATGAGCACCAGGCAGCACAGTGAAACTCGTGTCAGCAGCATCTTCAAAGTCCACGACGCAGTCCCTGAAATAGCATGAAACAACTACTGTGTTTCATGGTGTGACACAGCTGCCACACTGGAAAAAATATACTTGAAAAGATCCTGAAAAACAAATTATACTCATATGGTAACTGGGATTAGCCTTTAAAGCTTCACATTGTTTGAATCCTAATTGCTTTTTTTTCTCACCACAATCACCAGCATTTTGATTTGCTGTGGCTCTCCTTTTCTGCTTCAGTCTACCACCGCTGAGTAACAACTTAACCCCTGACGAAATGGGATTTTTATTTGTAGTATTCCCACGTCTCCTCGTCAATAACAAAGCTCAAAATGCAGCTCAGACTGGAAACAGAGTTTCATATGTTTTTTATATTATTTCCCATCTGTTATGGAGTTACTTTTTTACAAATGACAGGTGACTTTATTAACCTCGTAAGCCTCTGTTTACTGTGAGCAACATGATAAGAAAGTCTCAGAAATCCAATTATTTCTCACAGTGACGTGTGTTGGCGAAAATTGTCAGGTGCTCGTCACCTGCCCCATGCAGTTATTTTGTTTCCTGCTTCCCTTCCAATAGATTCTGTGGTATTTCTAATCCCACGCAGAATTTGTGTTTCATAGATTTCTTTTTGTGTCTGATTGGTATGATGATAGTGTGTCACTCGCAGCCACATGTAGTGGGTAAACTGACTTAATTTTGCTTAACCGTAAACACAGTTTATAAATCTTATTAATGATCCCTTTCATGGACAAAATTGTTGATCCTCCAGCTAAACTTGAAACAACATCAGCCAAACCTGCATGGTACATATGTGACATATATGACTTAGTGACTAAATGTATTAGTGTATGTTTATCGACTGTGTAAAAGAATTGATCAGGAAATATCGGTCAAGCTTATGTTTTCAAAAAGTGTAGATGAATGAAAACCGATAATTTACCAATTAGAATGAATTCAGCATATAAACTATTGTTTTTTCTCATATGAAAATCAGAAAAAAAAATTATTACTATTATTAACAACAACAGCTATTATTATCATTGTTATTACTATTATGACCACCATCATCATTATTATTAATGATAATAATAATAACCTCATACTAACAATACTACTACTACTACTATAATAATAATAATAATAATAATAATTAGAAGACAATTTTCTCAGACAACTAAGCAACACTTTACTATTATGCAAATCTAATTGTAAAATAAATAGTTAGACACCCCACACAAGGAAACTTAAATTCAAATTCAGCCCCCCTAATCCCCTTGGACAAATTTGCATATGAAGCAAAGAAGTCAAATGTGTGGACAAAGCGTTTCTGTGAGTTGGGTGAACAAGCCAAACCATCGCCCCACTACGGATTCACAGCAGCGTGATCGCACTGTCAGACTGATGTGGACGTTGTGATGCACAACAAGACACAGAGAGAGGCACGTGGTGTGAAACTAAAATGAATCAAACGTGCCATAGTGTTTTTTTGTTTTGCCCAGATTGTCGGCTCAGTCGGTCGCCTTCTGTTGCAGCGTATCTCCATCTCTCACCTCTGTCCTCCTCTCTGTTTCTGTTCCCCGTTTTTACTAATGCCAGCATTCTTCTGCCAGTACACTAGGTTCCTTGGTGATTTAACCTTTTTTTGTCCTTTTCTTTTTCAACCTTTGCCTTTTCAACCTTTCCTTTTTTGTCCTTTTACAGGTGTTTTAATTTCCCCTTTCCACAGTCTGACAGCAGCCGATGCTTCCATTTTAAGCATTTCTGCCTCTGCTTCTTTGGATTAAAGTAATAGAAAGACTTCGTTGAATAACATTTTGATGTTGGCATGCAGGGAAATGTCACCTACTTTATTGCCATGAATCTTATTGTGGATTTTGGAATTTGATTTTAATTGGAAGCTCTTTTGTTTCACTTTTGTTTTCATTCTGAGGCAGTCACTCAAAGTGCAAAGTCTCAGTGACCTGGTGGCCCCTCTCAAACAGAGCAGACCAGCAGTCCAGACTGTCGACTTGGTGGCTCTTCCGTGAAACACGGCAGCCGCCCCTCAAGCTGCAGGATTTCGTATGATTCAAACAGTCGTTTCACAGGGAGGCCCTCTAGTGGCTGTGGTAAGAATGACCAAAACAAAACAAAGATATCCATTTAGTGAGGAAGAACAAGCAAAGAAATCTTTTGAAGTTTGTATTGGGTGACCTGCACCAGACGTCCATTAAGCATGATTATAAAACTGCACATTATGTCTAGATTTGAAGCTAAGAGACATCACAACTGTTCTGCAACTTCTGTTTATTTACTTTCGTTTCCACATCCCTCTTGAACTTATCTGGCATTTACGCGCCCCACCACCCATCCGCCTCTCTAGCACCTGATCACTTTATCTTTTTCTCAAATCTTCTTCTTTCCTCTTCCGCCGTACAGCCACACACACACGTATGCACATGCACACACACACATGGCATCCTTTCAGCCAGACTGGCATTTATCTAATCCCCTTTGTCTGGATATATCCCTCCTTCTCCTCTCCTTCTTCAGGCCTGGTGGCCACGATAAAGGAGCATATCACCAAGCCGACGGCGATGGCCCAGGGGCGAGTGGCTCACCTGATCGAGTGGAAGGGCTGGGGAGGGGGCGGCGAGGCCGGAGGAGGCAAGGGCAGCTGGAGGGGAGGCTGGGGAGGGATGGGGGCGGAGCTGCACCAGGACGAACAGTTCTACTCCCAAATGACTGACGAGATCAAGGAAGCCCGCTTTGCTGCAGGTGAGACAGAGGGGGGGGGTTAATATCTGGGAAAGCAGGAGATTAAGTGAAGCTCAGATCATAAGTGACTCCTGAAAAGAGGTCAATATCCCTTAACACTTGACAGTGACTCAAGCCGGAAGCACTTATTTGATTTTTCTTTGTTGGTGACGACGGTGGAAAACATCAGGGAGGTCGACTGCAGAGAGAAGCTTTGTAACGTGCTCATGGGCTTCTGTTGTTTCCTCAGGAGTGGCTGAGCAATTTGCTCTGGCTGAAGCGGCCATGAACATGTGGTCCATGAACGACGGCTTTGAGCAGCCCTCCACCAGCAAGCAGGGTTTGTCACTGATTTTATTCCAGAATTTCCCTTACAGATTCCTTGAAATGATCTTGTCTCTTAAGATTAAAGCAACAACATGCAACTATATTACAATAAATAATCAAAAGGTTCAACATCACACATTCCACCAACTTGACTTGCAAATTTAAGGGTCTGTAGAATCGAAATTTTAGTCTTATCATCTCCCAGCATTCCTTCATATTCCGGAAGTTTCGGCGGTACAAGAAATTCATAATTATCTGAAGCATCTGTTTGCATTCATACAGACTATTGTGGCAGCTTTTTCCACTCAGATGTCAACACGGTTACCAGCCTCTTGTCAGCAAAGGCTGCTGCTGCTCAGAAACGATGCGTTAACGAGGAATGCAACCTTTAGTGTTTCAGTTTTCGTGATTAAATCTCTCTACACATTCTTTTCTCTCTCTCCACAGCTCAAAGCCACTTCCTCTCTCACTTCCTGCTGGATGGCGGCAGCGTGGGCGTCCCCCACCACCTGTACAACATCCACGCCCAGAATTACGGCAACGTCGGCGTGAGCAGCCTGGTCCCCACACCGGCGACTGCCTCCGTCTCCCTGACGCCCAGCGCACAGCAGGAGAGCAACCCACCCTCCGAGGAGAAACGCACGGTGACCGCGGAGGCTGCCGTCCGACACGTTGACAGCAGCTCTCTCTCTGAGGATGATGTTTTTTACAACTAGAGCTTTTGCTGGGAAACAAGCCAACAATTTCAAATCCATCTCCAGAATGAGCCTCACTGAGGGGACTTGGGGTCGTAGACCACCTGCAGTGACTGAGCAAAGGGCGACTAGAGGCCGTTCCTCGCATCACCCGTCTTTGAAGGTTCAATAGCCTTCAGAAGTTGTATCTTCATCTTGGTTGAGGTATATACTTTTGTGAATGTATAGTTCCACACCTTCATTTTCTACTCATTGTACATCAATTGTTTCATATTATGTAGCTGAATTGTGAAGAGTTAAACCAAACTGATGTAAATATCTTGACATAAAACCAAATTTATGATACCCAGTGTAAATTTGTCCAATTATATTTTTCCTTCACACTGAATAAGAAGCTTCCGCTAAGCAGTATTAATATAAGCTGACTCAGTCGAGTAAATATCAGCACAATTGAAAATGAACATCTCATTAGAGATTTCTCATCTGAAACTAAAGTGGGGACGTCAAGTGGAAACAAGGCCCTAAACTCAATTATTTGCCTGACTCCCGACCTATTGTTTGCACCTTTCTGAGAGCGAAGAGTGTGAGCGAACGCCAGAGGGGAGAAAGGAGTGAAGGAAAGCAGAGAGGAAAACAGACCTGTCAGCGCACGTGGTGTGTGTTTCTGCGTGTGTGTCAGCATGCCAGAGTGTTTGAGAAAGAAAAGGAGGTGTTAATGTCACCCATCACTGTTGTCTTTCATCACACAGCTGCTCTGTATTTTCCCTTTTCATTGTCTCACGTCTCTGAATGGGGTTTTAGTGGAGGTGCTGAAAGCGGCAAAGCAGGTCTGATGGGCTGTGGAACAATAACCCTTCAGTAGAAGCATCACAGGCGTCCGAAGTACTATAAAGGTCAAAAAAATAAGAATTGACAGCAGTTGTCAGAGTTGTAAAATTGGACATCTCAAACATTGTTGAGTGCGGCCAGTTGGGATGATAATTGGCGTTGAAGTGAGAGTTGGGGAAAGGTATTTTTTTCATGACAAAAAGTATAGTTTCTGTATCCAAGATCAAATACAGAGCAATGTTAACTGGGGCTGGGTATCGTTTAAAATCTTTCGATACCAGTACCTATACCAGTACACTTAATACAATACCAATTCGAATTAAGTACTTCATTTGATACTTTGTTAATTAATTCAATATTAATCATGTGAATAGAAAGCAACCGGTTGGCCAAATGTTACCAATCCTCCCCATTCAAAACTTGTGCTCAAATTGGCTGCGAGTTAAAGCATAGTCTTTTCAACAGTAGTCAGCAATCTTTTGTTTCAAGATCTTCGTACAAAAACAACTGATTGCAGGTATTGTTTGACAGGAGCAGTTTCAATACTAGTTGGTACTGGGTTGTTTCTTTCGATACCTGAAAGGTATTGAGTACCGATACACAGCCCTAATGTTAACAATGATACTGAATAATACTTGAGTAAACTTTGTAAAATTGACTTTCTTTGAGAGGAAACTGCAGTGTCACAATGCACTGCAAAATATATTATTTATCTTTATTTTGTTTTCCTCCACAAATGACAAATTTGATTTATCTCCTTAGATGAGATCTTTAGAATAAACAAATCCCTGTGTGTGATGTATCACCATTAAGAATCATTTCAGTTGATTACACGCGGGCTTCTGTTTTTATGAAATGTTGCCAAATGATGTTATTGTGCACAGAGCGCGAATTCATTAATCTTTGAGAGTAATTCTGAGACGATGTCTCGGATGCAGATGAAGGGCAAACAGATGGCAGGAATGAAGCCTCTAAAGAAAATGTGTCCAAAAGCGTATGTGTTTCTTTAGTCGGAACACATAAATGTTTTGATAATCAAACCAAAGCGCTGACATAACGACTACAATCACCATTTGATTAAACAGGCGAGGCAGCTCATCACCAAGGAAACACAGTCACATTATTAACTCATAAATATTAAACAAAGTTATGTTTGATCGATACAGAAGCGACAACCTTTTCACATTCATTACCCACAACACAACTCAGCAGCAGATTTCAGCACTGTCTTCAAAATGGAATTGATAAAAGTATCTGCTATGAATTCCAGAGTTACACACTTTGACCCCCTTCAAAAAACAAAGACGGAATTGAAGTAAAAGTAGTGAAATGACCTGAACACGGGGCTAATGGAGACAGTGAGCAGATGATGTGTGTGGATTAGCCAGCATGATTCACCAGAAGAGTTATGGTGTACATGCTGTTTTACAGGCTTCATTTTCATCCCCCTTGCAGGGTCCTGTGAATAGACACGTGTTTTGTACCCTTTTGACGCCAAGTGCAGATCCGTGCCGGCGATTGGGCTCCGTGTTTTCGATGAACGAGAGCCAGAAAATTACCATTAAAGCGAGTACGCTGAGGCTCAATGAATGTTTATCACAGGAGCCTTCTGCGAATGATAGGTGTGTTTGTGACGTATTGTTTGTGGGGTTGGGTGAAGAAACAACATCTACATTGGAGGCATGTTTGTCATCCGAGCCAATCAGAGAGAGGATTCACAAGAAGGTCAGATGATGTGTTTACTTCCGTCATTTGGCTGATTAGATGTCTTTGGCCAGGTCTTCTAATATTCTCTTCATCTGGAGGAGAGGAGAAAACAGAGGAGAGACTGCTTTGAATCCTTAAGTAGCCATTTTTAGCTCGACCGCACAACAAGAGGGCCGCACAAATGTGGAGCACATTAATGAGTCTGGATGAGTACGCTCATGACATGCAAACACTCATTACCTCTGGCTGTGTGATCAGCCCGACCAATCTTCCTCTGTCGGTGACAAACAAGGTCTGAGCTCCCACCAGACGCAGGACGCTGTGGGCCTGCAGGGGCGCAGAGGGAACACTGGCTGAGGCGACCCCGTTTGAACATCACAATAAAGGTTGTTTTCTGAGAACACGACATCCAAATTAAAAGTGCACTCTTGTGACTTAGTTTTACCCGTGACGACATTTTACAAAAAAGCCTGACACAGGAGAACTAGCAATGCTATCACTCTGTCGCTGCTACATCTGCTGCTACATACATGTTCAAATATCCTTCACAACTCGTGTTTTTTGTACTTCAGCATTCAGTGAACTGAGGAGAATGATCGGGCTCAATAATCTGACAAAGGTAGTTTCTTGTTGGTCCAGTGGTTCCCTACACTGACTATGAGCCGAGAGATTGCATGTTCAAATTCTCTTCACAACTCATGTTGTGCCATTTTCTACTTAGGCATTCAATGAACTGCAGTGAGTGATAGGGCCCAGATATTTGGCAAACATAGTGTATCTTGATGGTCCAGTGCATCAATATCCTCAAGATATACCAAGAGGTTCCATTTTCAAATCCACTTTACAACTGATCTTTTTCTACTTCAACTTCAGCATTCAGTGAACTGATGAGAGTGATAGGGCCCAGATATCTGGAAAAGTACTGCGTGCCTCGATAGTCCAGTGTATCCATATGCTGGATATGGACCAAGAGGTCCATGTTCAAATCCCCTTTACATCTGATGTTTTAGCTGCTTCTAGTTCAGCATTCAGTGAACTGAGAAGAATGATAGAGCCCAGATATGCGAAACACATACTGTGTCTTGATGGTCCAGGGGAGCCATACACTGACTATGGACCAAGAGGTCCAATTTTCAAATTCCCTTTACAACTGATGTTTTGCACCTTTCTATTTCAGCATTCAATGACCTGAAGGGAGTGATAGGGCCTAGACATCTGCAAGAAACAATGTGTGTCTTCATGGTCCAGTGGTTATATATACTGATTATATACCAAGAGGTCCTGTGTTCAGATCCTCCTCACAAAGCATTTTTCTTTCTGCATGCAGTGAGTGATAGGGCCCTAATATTTGGCAAGCACATTGTGTCTTGATGGTCTGGTGGGTCTATAAAGTGACTATGGTAAACTGACTATTATACGCTCAGCACATACACCAGCGAAAGCCACATCCCCTTCCCAATCGGAGCATGGAGTGGGTGTGGCCAGACACAGCTCGGTGACATTTGAAGGTACAGGAGCAGAAACAGCCCGTTCTCAGGAGAGCTCACTACAATGACTTTTGGACTGGCTGAAATTAAGTACCAAAGCTGAATTTGTGGGAAAAAAACTTTTTAAATAATGTTTTTGGGCCTCTGGGAACTACATGAAATTGTGTCAAATACCCCATAGAAAGTGACCTTTAACACACAGCATTGGAGGAGAACAAAATGTTTTTTCACCTTCCAAACCTTTGCTGTCCATGTTGTGTCGAAATAACTTTACGCTTAAAATATCAACAGAATTAAATGCATCTTGAAGGTACCAGCTATGCCAGTAGATGCCCCTGCCTCTCAAAATTACAGAATGCGGCTTTAGTCAGTGCACAAAGAGAGGTCTCAGTGCTCCTAGAGTATGTGACAAAATAAACAATTACAAATACCCCTTAGTCCCAGAACAAACATCAAAGCAGCATTTGTTTTGGAAAGAAAGGCAACCAAAAGTATTTCCAAAGTGTTATTCCCGTAATGCGCTAATGATGTTCCCCAAAGCCTCCCCACCTCCTCAACAGTGTTGTCGGGCGATAACAGGACAGAGGTCGGGTGAATGCAGCAGACCTCTTCCAGATGTTTCTCCAGACCCTGAAGAAAGGAACAAACATCTGTAAGCATTTTCTACTGGATGCTTTGTGGTCACGCAGTAGCAGTATTATTTGAGAAATGATGACTCACAGTTTCTGTTCCCTGAAAACCTTTATTCTTTCGTCTCTGATAGGCAGCAGCGCAATTAGGCCCCTTTTCTATCCGTAGATTAGGCTTTAAAATGCATTGCTGCCATTGAATTAGATTAATCATCAGTACATTCTGCTCCAGTCCTCTTTTTTGTGTCTCTTTTTGCATTCAGTGTCAGACAAATTGTAGAAAGGCAAAAAAGACAAACCATTACACATGGCCTCCTCTCCAGCTTCACTAGTTTTCTCTAAACCCCGCAGCTACCCATGTGAGTTCACTTTTACCTCAGCCTCACAGCAATGCAGGAACATCAGCAGCTCAGATCGGAGAACAAACCCCAGCAAAATTGGCGACTCTTAAAGAGAGGAGAGGAGGGAAAATCAATTTTCTGTGCTGGCACAACAGTTTATTTCGTTTGTGGCTTTTTTTTTTTTTTTAGGGCTATGAGTCTTCCGTGTGATTGCCACCGAAAGGCTCAGTAGGCTGAAATATCTCCTCTCACTTTTTAGCTCCTGAAGGAGGCAGCTGAATAGCTTCTGAAAGTTTTCATCGTCCGTCTCTTTCATTTTCAGAAACTTTTTGGTGTCTGACCAAGTATGAATTTGCCGCGCTCTGAGGATCCTCCTGACAAAGAGGTTTTCACATTGGATGTACATAACATTGCTCCCCAGCCAGCAGACTGGTGTGAAATACTGCATGCATCTGTGTTTGCCCACCATGTGAGTTCACCACAGGGATTTGTGTTTCACCACTGGTGTTGACAGCCTTCTGCACCTCCGCCTGGCCGGCTCCTTTCTGAAGCTGCACAATTTTTGCTCCCAAAACGCGTCCAATGGGCGTAGAGGGAAGCCTGCAAAAGAGATCAATCATGTTAAACAGAAACGTTGTTTTGTGGGGCAACAGCTGAGATGTCTTGTCCAATGTTTAAATTGCCAGTACTATTCTATGGTTGTTTGATTGACAGTGTAACAAAAGAACATCATCATTCCCAAACACAAACAGAGGAGAACGACAGCAGCATTGTGCTATCAACAGGTTAACACATCAGACAAACTCATAACTTCTGAAAGAAGGAACAGTGAGCTGCGCCAATGTGAAATCACATTTTCTGCACAAAAATAAAACAATTCAAACTTTACATCCAGAACTGATGAGAAGTGTGTATGCTGGTTGATTGTTCAAAATGTAAGACTGCTGACTGGAAATGATTTTAAATGCAGCTCAGAGTCTGTTTGTCTGTGTTTGTGTGCATGTTTTGAACCATGCCGGGTATTAATAGCTGTGAAAGAGCCAAATACTCCCACACACTGTCGATCACTTGTGCCTACTTTGTTTACAGCACACATTTTAGTCCCCAGACATTCACTGGGGAAACATGATAAATCATAGATGAATAATTCATTATTTGCCTTATTTTATGTATTTAGGTATGGGAAAATCCTCTCAATTTATCATCATTTGTTTCCAAAGTCATTTGTTAAATACTATTGGTGAAATGTGATCAAGTTTGCTTAAATTATTCTCTGATTCAACATTTTAATTTGAGGCTGTAGTATCGCTAAGCAATAACAAGTCTTTAATTGCATTTAAGAATATACCCAGCACTTATGTAAAGCTTGATGCTGCCTGGAATATAAACAGATCATCTCCTTTTTTTTCTGCAGACGGAAGCACACGGTATAAATTCTAATTATTCTGGTCTGAAATATTCAGCTTGGAGGGACTGTGGCTTCACCAGCTCCGTGTAGGCAATTGTTGTATCGAGCAGTGAGATTACAGGACCTTAACATTTTCATTCAGTCAGGCAGGTTTATACCCACCTGGGACATGCCTTCTTCAGAGAGGTCAGGTGTGGGAGCCTCTTGCTGATGGAGAGGGCGTCGTAGAAAGACGGGCGGTGCCCTGAGCGAGCGACCGCATTGGCCAGCAGAGTGGTGAGGAGGATGGGCACAGCATGGCTGAACTGGCCGGTTAACTCCAAAGCCAGGAGAGCTGGAGATAAGGTGTGCGTGACAGCCCCGGAGAAGGCAGCTGCACCTACACAGCAGAAAACAAGGTACCATGGAGGGAACATTTCTTGTCATGTCAGGATTTTAGCAAGTATTTTCTTCTCTTGATATTTGACAGTATGCAATTTCATCGATTACATCAGCATTCATCCTGGTTGTTGATGAAAAACTTTGAACTCTTGTTTAAAAATTCACTTTAAATATTATTTCGTTACAGTTCCGCCATTAATTGAATATTGACTGACAAAAATTTAGGCACAGAAACATCAGGATTTAATACCTGCTAGTGCGTAGCCACCAGGATTCAAAGAAGCCCACTGTTGACCTGATGCGGAGAATAAATAGGCGATCCCCTCTGCAAGCAAACGACCCAAAGCTGCCCCTAAGAACAAAAAATAGATATGAAATGCTCCAATTTGATATGTCCGGCGGAGAAAAGTTATAGGAGGACAAATATCTAACTTTCTGAAGACTAAACATGCTGTTCGTTTAGTCTCCAAATTGCTACTCGTCTCTCACACTCACCATAGATGAAAACTGGCATGAAGTATCCAGCTGGCAGAGGAAGAGTGCAGGCGATCACCAACATCCACAGCTAACAAGTGGCCCACACATACACACACACACACACATAGCCAACCATTTGCACACATTTTTTTCAGCGTGAGTCACTGTCAATCTGCTTGCAGGCAAATGTTTGCAGTGCAAATCAATTTTACACAAATGAATATTGAATCATGGCCATTACTTCACATTCACATGCTGTAAGGGGAGGAAATAATAGACCGTCTAGAGCCTCCCTTATCATTCTGACTCCTAAAAAAGTGACTCCGTCGTATAGAGCCCAATGCTGTCGAGGTGCTTCAGTGGTTGTCACAAACGGTTTTCAATGTCAAAATCCCAAAGTCGCTTTCTGTCTGCTCATGCATCAGTGAATGAGGTTTCAGAGGACATCTTGAGAATAATGTGTGTGCGTGGCTGATGAGAATCTTGATCACTACCAGTGACTCAGCCCATCACTTTTTGTTTTTGCTGAAATTCTTAGATGTACAGACTCACAAAATCCATCCACTTGCTGGCAGCGTTGCCATGAGAGAACATCGGGTTTTTGGAATACATTTCACCCTCAAAGGTTAAACAGTCTTTAGCTCACAGACTCTTTTTGTGAAAATGCTAATTACGGGTTATGTTATGTCACTTGAGGGAGCAGCAGGAGCCGGCGGCAGGGTTGCTGCTGTCTGGTTGAATTCTGCTGCTTATCAGCGCATGTGGGCTGGGATAAGATATTCCCTAATTGGCCTTTGTATTGGTTGTACCTTCATGAGCAGAAAGACAGCCAATGAAAGGTAGACAGGACACCCTGGTGCATGCCACTCCAACAAAGGCTCAGGGTCCAGTTGAACAGAAGAATTGTGGGATTGAGGGATCCACTGGCCATTATCTAGTAAGGAAGTGAGGAGCTGCTTCATGGTGTACTGAGGAAAATGAAAAAGAACATGAACAACAACACAACAATATGAGCCTGGTCTTTTTATACATCAGAAAATGGACTACTTTATATGTATAATTCATTAGTTGATAATCAGAATTTATTGAGGTTGTCTAATATTTCCCCAACAAGCACTAACAGGAGTGTTTGTCACTGCAAACATTCTGCTCCTCTGTTGTGTTTATGTGATAGTTTGATTGAGTCATTGATTTTTCATAGACAATTATATCCAATATAGCCATTTGCAAACTAACCACTAGATGCCACTAATTTACACACTACTTCTTTCAGTGCACATATGTTTTACGGTAACAAAATGATAGAAAACAACATATACGCCAAACATGTTCACTCTGCATTTGTAAAATTGTTAAATGTTTTCTAAATAGGGGAACAAGAGTTCGATCTTTTTAATCTAGATTCATACAGCGCATTTTTAAGCACGATCAATGAAGAGACCCTCAAATTGGCCTGCATTTGGAGCAGACGATTCTCATTAATGCATTTACGACCTTTAATTTCTACCCACCTTGGAGGCCATGTATTGACCAGCTGAGTGAGGAAACGTCAGAGATGCAAGAAAGAACGCCACCACACCTGAGTAAAGACCCTTCCTGCAGAGAGGTAACAGAGAATTTGCTACTATGCCACGTTTTCGTAAAAATAAGAATGCTGTATATGAATTTGATCTTTAAAAAGATCAAATTGTAAATCAGGGTAGATCACTCAATATTTCTCTGTATATGTTTTTGAAATGTGCATCATTCATTTTTAAAGTTGTTGATGTGTGTGTTCCCGTACATTGTGGATTTGTCCACAAAGTAGCAGCTTATGTTCTTAGAACATCAATCAGTTTAAATTTGTACTCCACCCAAATATATATCCAGACTCTGGTGACTCATCATTGCATCACAATCTGGCATCCAGACTAAAGCTCTCACTCTGTCGTCAGCATCCTGATTAGGAAAGGGTTTGTTTTGGTGAACCGCAGGATGCTGCGATGGCAGGCGAGGTAGCAGCAGCTCACAGCTCCACACAGCAGCCTGTTTCAGAGGGAGACAGAGGCTCATTTTAACCCAAGCAGCCACGGAGGGAAGTCATTAGATGTTGGGAAGTCTTGATGAGGAGGAGGAGACAGGAAATAATTAGAAGAAAAAGAAATGTTCAATGGTCATTTGCAGCAGTAAAAAACAAACAAACAACAACACAAAAACAAGAGCAAGACTTCATAAAACCAAATATAATCTTATTCTGTGCAACGAGAGGAGGTCATTTACTATGCTAATGCTGGCATGGAAAAACTCACCCCAGAAAAACAAACAGCAGAATCTCCAGTGGGACAAAAGGTAAAGCAGTGCTGAAATCAGTTTTGAACAACGCCTGAAGAGTCTCTGTAGACACAAAACAAATTAGTCAGCTATTGCTCCCCGAATTCTAATCTCCACTCAATTTATTACACTGGATATTTCTTAGCAGTCAGTTTGTGCAAATCTATCCTGATATTCTAATTTGTTGGCGTAACAGGTAATTAGACATCTGAAATATTGTCTCTGACCCTTAAACAATTGATATTACTTTGAAATGATAAAAAAAAAGGCCTTGTGTCAGTCCACCTTTAAATGTAACATCACCGTGTGAGAAAATGTGTTTAAAAAAATTGTCTGTTTAACATGACGACACTAATCGTCAAACATCTACATGCAGTATTCTAAAACTCAAAAACATCTGACCACCTGCTGCATGCTGAAAGGGGTTTTTGAAAATGCTGCTGAGCAACCTTTGTGAAGCCGTGAAATTGGGAGTGAAGTCGTCCACTGATTTTTGGTGATAAGACGTGATTTGCAGCAACGAAAACACCGGCAAAGTTATTGCCACACAATTGCAATCCCACTGTGACTGCCTCCTCTGTCACCTAACAGCTAACCAACACAAACCCCCGTCTTCCACCCATTTATACAGAGCAGCGGGGCGTAACAATGGTGCGATATTCTCACTTTGATCAGCCTGCGTAACAGGGACATCTGTTGTTTTTGCTGCAATATAAAGATTTCCCTTTCGTTGGAACTATGTGTCTCAGTAGAAAGACCCACAACAGCCCGTGGAGAGATAAAGTCATGTTTTTTTCTTGATGTTGTGAATTAATTCAAGGGCCTTTTCTTCAAGTATCTCCATGTTGATTGCGCTTAGACCTCCTTTACCTCCATCTCCATTCCACACCGATAGCAAGCGGAAGGTCAATGCCCCACAGGCCACTGAGAGGAAGCATGGGTAGTAATTGCTGAGCGCGAAGTGACAGGACATCACTTCCACACTAAACAACACTCCTACAGGGACAGATGGCAGGAGGGATGAAAATTAGATGACTTCAAATAAGCATGGTGAAATAGATTCTTCGGATCCCATGGGGCACATACATATAATGCATATATTTCCCACAGAGGCACATGAGCACAAAATTAGTGGAGAACATCAGACAGGATTGAAGAAAAAAAAGAATTGAGAAGCGAGAGGATCACCTATTAGCAAGGCGTGGGATCAAAAGAGTGAGAGGTGCGAAAGGATGATGAATATACCGACATGATGGAGCAGCAGAGGTGTGAAAGGGTTAAAAAGGACAAGAGCAAAATGTGTGCAGCTTATAATAGAGAAATCAATGATGGAAGTGCATTACAAGTACAAGAAGGACAGACACAGCTCCAGAAGATACATAAAAGTCATTGATTCCCGATCCTGAGCTTTTACAAGCTGCCTCACCGCTGATGGGAGCACCAAAGCAGCTGGCGACACCGACTGCAGCCGCCACAACCAGCATGTCTCCGCCTGCTTTTTCCTAGAGGAGACATATGCTTTAACTACCGTTTTTCACCCTCTGTGCCCACCTTAAAAAATGTTTCCTCATTTTTATCAACTACAGTAATGTGAAATAGGTGATTTTTTATTCCATATATAAATTCACTGGCTTCTTGATTTACTTATTTGTAATGTTTTGTCAATTTCCCCACTGAGAGATGAATAAAGGACTATCTAATCTATCTAAATGTATGTCATTATTGAACACACTGTCTGAAAGATGTTTATAATAAATCATAGATCTTATCAAAAAAATGTTATTTTTTATAACATTTCCACTCTGGATGATATTTAAAAAATGCAAACTTACTAGAAAAACAGTGAAACAAGCTACACATATAGAAGGTTAAGCTTGCCAACGTCAAGGTCAACAAAAATCCCTCACTCTGGAATGTTTGCCTTTAATGCATATCAAACACTGACTCAGTCTCAGAGAACCATCTGGTCAATTAACTGTATTTAACATCGACTCGCCGAGTGTTGACCGAGTTTAGCAACGCTTGTTTTATGACGATTGTTGTCTGAGGAGAATGCAAAATAGCCCGGAGCAGTTTTGCAAACAATGAGTCAAAAGTAGGGGGGAAAAAAGTAGGAACAAACAAAAAATTAGGCCGACTAGAACTATAGGCCTGTATGTGCTTGCGAACCACTCGTGGTAGATTACGGTCCCAATTTGCCCATCTGTTGACAGCCCTGCCGATGAAAAATGGCTGCACAAGTGTTTTTGCATTTACATTTTGAGTATTACAATCAGAAATGTAGTTTGACTCGATAAACATGACTATTGTGCTGATTGGACAACTGAACAACATTTACCTCTTTGTCGTCTTGCATAAGGGTGCAGAGGTTGCTCAGGTATCCACCCACCATGGTGGAAAGGTGCACAAATGGACCCTAATATTGAGACACAAATAGCAAACAGATCACCTCCAAGCATCACACCTGCACATTATATATGTAAAACAGTTACATCAAGATTTCTCTCACCACTTTGCCCAAGAAAACAGAGCTTCCGGCTGCCAGAGTGCAGATAAGGCCCAGGAACTTGCTAAACATATTAGTGAGAGACAAGTAATGAGGCATTTCAATGCCGGCCAGCATGGTTCTCACCTCTGGAACCCCAGAGCCTGAGGAAAAATAAACAAACAGAACAAGATGGGATTTTTGAAATAGCTGGTTATGGAGAAAAACGGAACATTTTACTAACACTTAAACATACTGGAAATGATTTTGAGAATATATTTCTTTAAAAAATGTTGTCAAATGGGTGTTTGTGGCATTCAAGGGGAAGCAAACTGGCAAGTGTTAGCAATGGTATGGCTGGTATGGCATGACAGCACTTTTTGAGGACAACACAATAACATATTGCAATAACATAGGACATAAAATCAACATATTGTCTCTTTTGAGGTTCATCAGCAAACTTCTATCTCTGCAAAAGTCAATATTTCATCAAAGCAGCATGTTTATAATATTTATTTTCTTTAGCAGGCAAACACCCTGCACAGAAAGAGTGCATTCTGAAAGATACATTTGCTCTCTTTATATGACCAAGCCGCAAAGCCTTGCTGCCAGCAGCATTAGCATACATCAACATTTAAAAAATAGTTTCCAGGAAACTGATCTCCCGCAAATACATTAGAAAGGTCTTCTGTGAGAGAGATAAAATCACAGCTGGTGTCTTTTAATACCCTACATCTCTGCACTGTGCATTTGTTAGATAAAATCATACCTTACTTTTAAGTAGGATTGCAAAGGAAGATGTTTCCAAAATAGAATGAGGAAACAGATACTCTCCTCAACATTGTATCTCATCATTTTGAAGATTCGGCGACGTCTGCGGCACAGACGGAGAACCCACTGCATGACAGTGTACACTTAAATGCCATTCAAGGTCTGGAAGCTAGAAGATGTAGCAAGACCCAGTCTGATGTTCCAGCCAACAGCTATTCCTCGCTATTTCTATTCTAATGAATTCCATGGAAATGAATACATGAATGACAATAGCCACGCAGCCGAACATTTATCTCTCCTCTGATGTTTCAATCGGAATCTCTTCTTTTCCATTTAGGCTGGCCCGCAGACTCTGACACTCGAATCTCCTACTGTCAAGCTATATCGAAAGTCTAAAATGAGCATCTGCGAGTTCATATTTATGCCTGTGATAGCAGGTTTTCTAACCACTTGAGGGCAGTGAAAACAAGCTATAAATACAATAAGAGAACTAGTGAACATGTTGTAGCTCAGAAAAACAAAACAAATCACCTCATCATACGCTGCAGTCGTGGCATAATTCATTGTAATTTCTTTATTTGATCTTTTTAGCTCTTTTTAGAGCTCTTGTAGCAAAATCTGGAGAGTACCGTTGTGTGTATAGGCATTCAGTGCTTTTTCTATACAATTAACTGAACGTTGATACAAAGCTGCAGGTGATGCGTTACCTATGTTAATAATAAAAGGCTAAAAATAACTCCATAAGTCCACACAGGACTGTATTTTGGTGCAATGGTTAACGATTAATCATTGGCCCACACAGGACTGTGTTTTTGAAAGGGAGGTGTACGTGTTATATTATTATGGAATATAATAAAGCCTATCAAAAGTACACAGACAGATAAACTCAGATTTAAATTGCACCACACAGGACTGTATGTTATATCATTGTGGTATATATTAAATTGACAGACCTGTGGAGAAGGGACATATGTTGTGGGAGAACGATGATGCAACAGCACAAAGGCATGCTGGGTAAAGAGTCCAGCAGAGGAACTGCAACA
>CAESWR010000970.1:141571-153940 GCA_903171835.1 Mullus surmuletus
ATTATTTTTTGTGTGAATAAATTTCTCCTTCTTTAACAATAAATATCAATCTGAGTTGACTTTCATTTGACTTTACAGACTGTTTTCACGAAGGCGCTGCCCAGACAGCAAGCAGTTATGGAAACTGTATGGAACCAATGTTATTTTTTCCAACAATAAGTCATTGCATCAACCTTGAAATCTGATGTTGATCCTACATTGTGTTGCACCATTTTCAATATTGAAACAACATTGAAATCCCGAACATAGAACAACATAATTTCAAAAATATTTCAATGATCAGGAATATTGAAAGAACGTTGCAGTCAAAGATGGCTGAAACAAATACATTGAAAAAATGTTTATAGATAGATAGATAGATGTACTTTGGGATCAAAACATTTTTGCGTATTTTTGCGTAGCAGCAGCATTACACACAGAGACAATGACAACCAAGACATAAAAAAACGCAAACCTATTTAGCAATATACATAAATCTAAAGATAAAGATATATACATGGAAATAAAGATATATACATGGAAACATGGTTTATTCAGATTCAGATTCAGATTCAGAATACTTTATTGATCCCCAGGGGGAAATTGTTTTCTTGAAAATATTCAAGTAGAGGTTCAAATAAGATACAATAAAATACAATAAAATAAGATCTAAAGTGGCCAGTAAATTTAGTAAAGTTTATGCCCAATCTTACATTGTACGCTGTAGTTTCTGTAATTAGAAACAAGTCAGTTTTGTGTGTATTTTCTGTCAAAGGTGAGAGATTTCAATGGCATTAGAGCAGGAGGGAGTGACGCTCGACGGTGAGCCGAGCGTCACTGACAGAAACCTGCAGTACTCGCGCGCCCCCGTGTGGCCACCAGCGGCACGGCGCTCATCCACAGTGCGCGTGCCCCAGCTCCAGCCCACACATCCGGGCCGGTCCCTATCAATCGATCAGCGAGAGGAAGATGGCGGTGGACGGAGTCAGCGGGGCAGGATCGATCACCGAAAAACTCGATTGGGTCTGTTTCCCCTAACTGAGCCAAACACTCCGGAAGAGCGGCGGCCGCGGCAGCTCGAACCCGCACGGAGGACGCGACCCCACGCAGGTAACCCCGGAGTCGCTCTCTCGCAAAAATGGCACTTCCGCGGAGCGCTCCGGGCGAGCCTGGCCGCGCGAACAACAAGAGAGGCGGGCAGGCCCGACTCGACGCTCCGCCATCTTGTTCCCTCACAACATGCATGTCAAGGCACGCTAAATTAATCTCCGATAACGAAGCTGCGAGGATAGAGGAATTGTAATCGATGTCTCGCACTGTCAAACCGAACTGTCACAGAAACTTTGCAGAAACAAAGGCTGCAGCCTCGGAGCCCTTGTTTACAGTGTTGTGATTGTAGTTGTGTGGTCACGACATCAAAGAAGCTTTATTATGGTGCCTTCCTCAGTCACGTGACGCCACTACCGTTACATTCCGTTTGAAAATGGTGATAATATTAACTGCTGGTTAATTCTGGCTGCCTGTTGTGTTTATATGAAACCAGTCTGCAATCTAACATGAAAAGTGAGGGTGGTGGGAAGTATGGACTTTAAAAAAAGATGAGCTCCCATATGACAGTAGTAGATAGCTGTTCACCTTTTAGGTTTGTTATGAGGTAAATTCCCATGCTAATGTGACTGTGCTGATTCTCAAAATGTTTGGCCAATACTGAACACAATGTGGAAAATTATAAAACAGTATCCAGTTCTGTCTTATTATATATATTCATTGCGATCCCTTCAAATCAGCACTGATTTAATCAAGCAAATTGACTGGTGCACTGTATCATATGTATAATTATCACACTGTGTCATCATAAACAACTCAATATCCACTCTTTGGTTTTACAGAACAAAATATGCAATATTTTCATATTTATAACACCAAAATTCAAAATTAATGAAAAAGATCAAAGGCAAATCACTACATTAAAGTGGGAACTGGGTTAAGTTACAATTGTATTATTCATTCAAGTATTGATGTGATTTTTTTTTTTTAATGCTAATAATTGTTATTGCCATGTTCTTGTTCAGGTCAGGTGTGAACCTGTGACAATGGAGTTCCCGTGGCACAGTGGGAATGTCCTGGAGCAGCTCAACCGCCAGCGCAAACAGGGCCTGCTATGTGACTGTACGTTTGTTGTAGACGGGGTGGACTTCAAGGCCCACAAAGCTGTGCTAGCGGCCTGTAGCGCATACTTTCGAACTCTCTTCCTGGATCAGAAGGATGTAGTTCACCTGGACATCAGCAATGCAGCAGGTGGCCTCTCATAATGTTGTTTGTTTGTTGTTGTTACACTATTGTTGTTGTCTAACCAATGCTTTCTTGCGGTTGTCACTATTGCAGGTTTGGGGCAGGTCCTGGAGTTTATGTATACAGCCAAACTTAGTCTTAATCCTCAGAACATAGAAGATGTTCTGACTGTTGCCAAGTTTCTTCAAATGCAAGAGATTGTAAATGCTTGCACTGCATATCAGTCTGTGGCAAATCCAGCTCCGCCTGTCATTACACTGGATTTTGCAGTTGGTGAGTCAATTCTTCACATAAGTATTTGTATCTTAGAATTGCAGTAATTGAGGCCCGAGCCGACTGCTGCAAGCAGCGGGCAAGAGCCCTCTTGAAACCCAGGGATTTTTTATTATTCCTTTATTATTCTTTTTATATATATACATGTATTTTCCATTGCAGTAAATAATTATTTCTATGTTTTCATAGGTAATACATCGTTCTTCATTACATTAATTTGCCATTTCATTTTTTCTCTTTGAACAACCCAGAAGAAAAGGCAGATGTAGGAGAGCAGAAAGAGAAGGTTGAAAGTTGTCTGGTAACGGCAGAATTGCAGCCAGACGAGAGTCCCCCTGATGCACCTGCAGTTGAAGAGAGAGCTGAGAGTCAAAATGATTTGACAGAAGACATCCCAGCTGAAGCGGAACAGACAGCCTCTCAGCCCAACCCCACCAGAACCCACTCGGGCCGAGGACGACCCGTCAAATCGGCACCCCTTGCTGCTCAAAAGATGTTACCCGTAAAGGAGGAGGATGGTGCTGCATTTGAGGATGACCCCTCTGATGCTGACTACACACCCAGTGAGTTCAAGTATTGATAACATCTTGAAACCAAGCAATGCTGATCCAATCTTACTTTTAGGTTATAAACACGATTTTTCTGTCTAATTACAGAGTCGCCTCTCAAATCTAGAGGCAGCTCTTACATGAGTTCTCGCGGAAGAAGAATAAGAAAACCTCCTCGTCGAAACTTCCCCCTAGGTGAGAAGGTTATACTGATTTTCTCGAATGTAGTAGCATAAACAGTACTTTGCTTCATGGAAACATGCCCACTGCAGTGTATTAGAGCATAAAGATTTAAGAAATTTGATATACTCAAAGACCATTTGGGTGTCATGACACTTATAAGGTCATATCCCCAATATCTTGCTATTTCCAGGTATTGATGGTTTACAATAATTTATAGTATATCTCAATTTTTGCTCTCAGACAATGACTCGGATGACGAAGGAACATCGAAGGAAAAACCCGAGGAGAAAGTTACAGAGCCGTCAGAGGCGGCAGAGGAGCAGCCCAGTGATACTGGAGAGACTGCTGATGTGGATGCTGATGAAGTCGAGATGGATGCTGAGGAGGATGAGGACGACGGTGAGGTAGAAGATGTGGATCAGAGCAGTGAGAGGGACGCGAGACAAACTCCATCATCGAGCATAAGCAGCCGATCTGAGTCAAAGCCCTACAGCTCCGTCACACATGAATGTGAGGTGAGAAATATACATAACACAACTTATACTTATTACCTCCATTGTTATGGGTTAAGATTATGTTTAATATCTTTAGGAAATCCACATTCACATTTCATTCCATTTCAGTGCATCGCTTGCACAATAAGTGATAATGAAGATATTACAAAATTCCCCTGTGGACATTTTTTTCGACATAAGGATATTTTTAGCTTTAGCGTAATATACTACCAGACTAGTAATAGCACTTGCTATTGTTGTCACAGTAAAAGGGTGAATGAAAAACCCATCTCAGATGCACTTGGCTATTTTTCCTGATGCCCACTGCGAAGGCCTTTCATCATGCAAATGTTCGGTAACTGAAGTATTTATGTGGAAGATCTTTGCTTAAAAAATAAATGCATAGTGTCTCGCCCCACGTGATATGTTTTCTTCTTTGAAGGACTGTGGGAAGAAATTCACACACACCGGCAATTTCAAGCGACACATGCGCATTCACACAGGGGAGAAACCGTTCACCTGCCGCGATTGCAACAAGGCTTTCTCTGACCCCGCAGCTTGTAAGGCCCATGAGAAAACACACAGGTGAATTACACTATTTGATTAGATTCATTTTGTACTGCCAGCTGATTTCTCAGCTCTTTCTAATAATGGAGTTTTGCATGCATTGCAGCCCCCTGAAGCCATACTGTTGCTCAACGTGTGGAAAAAGCTACCGCCAGATCAGCCTCCTCAACCTTCATCGCAAACGGCACACAGGCGAAGCACGGTACAGCTGTGAGATGTGCGGCAAGCTCTTCACCACATCTGGCAACCTGAAGCGCCACCAGCTGGTGCACAGCGGCGAGAAGCCGTACCAGTGCGACTTCTGCGACAAAGCCTTCTCTGACCCCACTGCCAAGATGCGGCATTTGGAGACGCATGACATGGAGAAGGGCAACAAGTGTCCACACTGCGACAAACGCTTCAACCAGGTCACAGCGTGTTTGCTCTTTGCTTAATTCATCGACACATTTTCTGTTAGAGAACTACCATCACCATTCCAGATTTTTCAGTGGGTCTTGATGTATTGCTCACCTGATTGTGATGCCATCCATTTAGGTGGGAAATCTGAAGGCTCACCTAAAAATCCACATCACGGATGGGCCCCTCAAGTGCAGGGAATGTGGCAAACAGTTCACCACTTCAGGTAAGAGAACTGTGGGAAATAATTTGTGATGCACTAATCTGAAGAAATTTGCTTAGATTTATGGTATTCCTAAAATAGTGCAGGTCCTATTTAATACAACATGCATGCTTTATGACTGGCCATGAATGGAATAAGATAATCCAAGGTGCTCTGTAATAGCCTTCTCAATTCTTTTTTGAAAAGTTGCAATTGACCGCATTCTTTTAAAGTTAGGTTGCATGAAGCCAATTATCTTGAACTTTGTGTGCTGGGATCTTCCTTTCAGGAAATCTAAAGAGACACCTGCGCGTTCACAGTGGGGAGAAACCTTACATCTGCGTGCACTGTCAAAGAGCTTTCAGTGACCCTGGAGCTCTGCAACGACATGAACGCATCCATACAGGTATTTCAAACTATGGAACATTGGAAGCAAAATATTCATATATTACGTATCACAACAGACATGAACCATTATCTCGTGTTTTTCAGGAGAGAAACCTTGCGTCTGTCTTATCTGTGGCAAGGCCTTCACCCAGGCCAGCTCCCTCATTGCACACGTCCGGCAACACACCGGAGAGAAACCCTACGTATGTGACCGCTGCGGTAAAAGGTCAGTCTGCTACCAACTTTAGCCTGTTACTAAGATAATAAACGGTTTGTAAAATTACATCTTTTGCGGGAAAGAGACCATATATGGTATAAAGGAGGAACATTTGTCATCCAACCCTTCACATATGATGTCTGACCAAATGCATGTGATCTGTTGTTTCTTCACCGACAGGTTTGTCCAGTCAAGTCAACTGGCCAATCACATTCGGCACCATGACAATGTCCGCCCTCACAAGTGTCAGATGTGTAACAAGGCATTTGTCAATGTGGGGGATCTTTCAAAACACATCATCATTCACACAGGTGATAAAATTAGAGTGAATTAATTGTGCTGCCGAATATGGTGCCAACTTAAACTTCATCTAGGTGAAATGGTTTTATAATGACAACGTTTGCTAATGATCTTTCATTGTTTCCATCCTGTACTCTAAAGGGGAGAAACCGTTTCTGTGTGATAAATGCGGCAGAGGGTTCAACCGGGTGGACAATCTGCGCTCCCATGTGAAGACCGTCCACCACGGCAAAGCTGGCATGAAACGGCTGGTAGTCGCTGGCGGCAGCACTGACGAGGTGGCTGAGGAGAATGCCTTGGCATCTACCTCAGAGAGTGAGCTCAACATAGTTACTGTCACTACAGAGGAAATTGTCACGCTGGCAACTGAAGCCCTGGCAGGCAGCACTGTTGCTCAACTGACAGGTCAGATGGCATTTTGACTTGACAAATACTGAACATGAACACAGAAAAAAAAAGTCAAAGCAGTCAGGTGGTGATCTTTTTGTTCTTGTTGTTAACTTTGTGTCACCTATATGTTCACAGTCGTGCCAGTGGCTACTTCTGTGTCTGCAGATGAAACTGAGGCGTTGAAAGCTGAAATTACCAAGGCAGTGGAGAAAGTGCAGGAAGCAGGTACGACTGTGATGACCATGACATAAAATGTCTGGAGACTATCATTCCGATCTCCAGAGCTATTGTCACATGCAAACATATAGTTCATCCTCTTGGATTTAATTTTCCTCCTGTACTAGACCATAGGAAGGGTTTCCAGACATTATCAATGAAAGCTTCCAATTTAAAACGGACCACAAAATGCAAATGGTTCATGTTATGCTTTTCATCTGTTCACAGACCCCAATACCCAGATCCTGTACGCATGTGACTCATGTGGTGATAAATTCCTCGATGCCAGCTCCCTCGCTCAGCATGTACGCATTCACACAGCTCAGGCCTTGGTCATGTTTCAAGCAGACTCTGACTTCTATCAGTACACCACAGCCTCGACCACTGTGGGGGATACTGCTACAAACTGGCAGCCCACGGCTGAACAGGTCATCCAGGAAGGGGAGCTGATCTTCCGTAGCCAAGACGGAGAGGGCGACACAGATGAAGGGATAGTGGCGGAGATACAAGGGGAGGAGGCGGGCGATGGGATTCATGAGAAGGAGAAGATGGATGTGCAGGTCAAGAGCTACAGTGAAAACCAGAATGCGCAAAAGAGCAAAACGACGGAAGATGCAACGAAAGTGAAAGAGGAAAAGGAGTGCGAGAGTCAACAGAGTCAACTTTAGAAGGCAGCATTTATGAAGGGGATGTGAAGATGGAATGAAATGAGGTCCACCTTCCCTTGCTGTTAGAAATAACAATGTAACTAACAAGGCAGGATGCAGCGTCGTACTGATAAGATAATTTTACTTTGCACTGACTGTTTAGAGACTTAATGTAGGACAGTATGTTGTCCATGGTACGCAACAATTGTATCCAGATTTTACGGAAGACACCCTTTTGTTGTTACCCTAAATAGTCCAATTATTTTACTGTATGTAGTAAAAGTATTTTTATGGAAAGCATATTATATAGAGATTATTTACATGATCATGTATATGGGCAATCTGTTCATGTAGTGGAAAACATGCAGTGTACATATGGTATTTGTATATTTGTTATGTGCCCCTTTAAAAAAAAGTCTTAATATGTTTGTCATAATTATGTCATTGTAAATATTAATCATCTAAATTTCATTCTTACACCTTTATTGCAGCCAGTTGACTGATCACATGATAATGCTGTTTAAAAGCAGTTTTGCCATTGTTTTTTCCTCATTAATCAATAACACCTGCAATATTCGCTGTTGAAATGCGTACTTAGGTTCACATCAGATCAATAAAAACCCATCATGCCTTCCTACCATTCTTGGGCCGTCCTGTGATTCTCAGCCTCATAATGAAGCCTTCATCTCATTGGTCCACCGGCAGACACTGTGACGCGTACCTCTCTGTGATTGGCCACCGACCCGGGAGCAGAGTTCACCGGGAAGCTAACGCTGACGTCGACTTCTGCAGCAAAATGGCGGCGCTGACAGCAGACTCGCAGACGAACCGGCCTGGTTTTGTATCATCGTCCAAAAAACGGGCCGGAACAATGTCCCCAGGAGGGTTTAGGCTTGTGGACAGCAGTGTCCTCCTCGTCCTCTCGCTAGCCTCGGTGCTGCACTGCGCCTCGGCCGACGGAAAGACGCTGGTGCTGCTGGACAACCTCAACATCAGAGACACCCATTCAATGTTCTTCCGCAGTCTGGCAGGTCAGAGATATCGATCACAGCAGCAAATATCGGTTCTCGCTTTCACGTATCGGTACTTGAATGGTGTTGCGGGTTAATATGGAGTCTTCACACCATGTGCATGTTTGTTGGGAGTTCAACGCTAGCATTAGCTTAGCATCGTAGCTACACTGTGTTCATGCCTTTCTGCTGAAATGTGCACGTTTTATTGAATTTGCGACTGGGAATCATTGTCGTGCAGCAGGTTCTATTGTGTGATTGTAGCATCGTCACACCCGATCCGCTGAGGAAGGTCCAACAACACACTCATCGTGCACCAGTCATGCATACATTCATTTTCCTGGTGTACAAACGTATAAACACACACATCCTGCTTTTCCTGTTACACATTCGTCAACACACACCTGTGCACCAAGGACCATATATGTGTTTTGTCAGATTTATCTAATTTATTCTGTTTAAATTAATGCTAAAAAAGAGTTTCATGCACCGGAAGCAGTAAAACGTCATACTATTACATGCAACTATGTGGCATAAATAACAGCATATTGAGTCAGACTGAGTATTTGCTCAGGAACTCCACGCAAATCTAAAATAACTGCACTGAAAACTTGATGGAGGTGATGATGCGGACTCATAACGCGGTGTGCATCACATAAAACGTGTATTTGAAATACTTGTGGTGCTGCTTCACGGATAGTATACAATACATGACTGTAGAGATGCGATTTGCGTATGCAAACATGTCAGAGGATGCAGCACAGTGACGCCTCTGTCCTGAGGGTTGTTCATGGTCCTGCAAAAACATGCATGTAAAGTGTGGTGAAGTTTCAGTGCTGCAGTTAATGTGTGTTTCCTTTTTCAGATCGCGGCTTTGATCTAACATTCAAGACCGCAGATGATCCCTCTCTATCTCTGATCAAATATGGCCAGTTCCTGTATGATCATTTAATCATCTTTGCACCATCAGTTGAGGGTAAATGTCACAAATTGTCCTCATAAATAAATATCGTATAGGTTTCTTAAATTGATTGTAATGAGACGTTATTTTTGTCTGTTTGCAGACTTTGGAGGAAACATAAATGTGGAGACTATCACATCCTTCATCGATGGTGGAGGCAACGTCTTGATTGCTGCCAGTTCAGATATTGGTCAGTTAATTTCCAGCTTGCTTTATTACTACTTACAAATCATATACTTGCCTCATATTAAAAGAAACTGTATTGATACCCAGGTGAACCGCTGAGGGAGTTGGGCAGTGAGTGTGGCATTGAGCTGGATGAGGAAAAGACAGCCGTCATCGACCATCATAACTATGATGTGTCTGATCCTGGAGAGGTGAGCGCCTTTACTTTCATAAATCTGTTCATTAGCACTTACATGTTCGCAGTGTTCACAGTGTTCACAGTGTCCTTGACAAACAACCCTTTTTCTCTTCAGCACACACTGATTGTCGCTGACCCAGAGAACCTGCTAAAAGCCCCCACTATTGTTGGAAAGCCCACCAATAAACCAGTTTTATTCAAGGGTGTTGGGTAAGATCAATTTGACATGATCTCAATCGCAACTACATGTTGAAAATATGTGCAAAATGCTTGAGGGGACTAAGCTATCTGGCAGTAACTATCTTTCAGGATCTTGTTGGGGGGATTTTTTCTCGCATTTTTTCACAATTGCCCAAACTTTTTTAGGTCAAAACGACTGGTGTGGAAAAAGGCCCATAACAGATTAATCAGTTGCCCTGCTTGTTGTAGTAACTAGTTCATGTGGCAAAAAGTGGCAATAATTCTGAACCTGAAATGAGTAAATGATTTAAATTAATGATACTATAATGTCTTATTTTCACTTAGCATTTGCTGTGTAGAAAGAGACATGATTTAATGTCACACCTGTTACAGCATGACATTATCTCCATGCAATATTTGATCGGGAATATTATTACACCCTGAAAATCGTATGTAATTTGATTAACAAACCGTGTCTTTCCTCTTCTAGCATGGTGGCTGACCCAGAAAACCCTCTTGTCCTCGACATCCTTACCGGCTCTTCAACTTCCTACTCCTATTTCCCTGACAGACCCATCTCTCAGGTAACATTGGTTCACTGAATATTAGCTACAGGCTGGTGGGGACTGTATTCACCCAATACAGAGACTACTTATATCCATTCCAATTTGTATGCTGACTATTATGTAGTGCAGATTAAGCATGAATTCATTTGTTTTTACTACTGACACTGTTTATATAATTTCTCTAGTATCCCCATACTGTCGGAAAGAACACTCTGCTGATTGCCGGCCTGCAGGCCAGAAACAACGCCCGTGTGGTTTTCAGCGGCTCCATTGACTTCTTCAGTGATGCCTTCTTCAATTCTGCTGTGCAGAAGGCCACACCTGGATCCGAGAGGTATGCCTTCAAACAGAGTGCCTTTTTTCATTTTTTATTTCACAGATTTTTCTAGAGCTTCCTTGCATAAAATCAGCAGCAAACAACTTTTAAAATGCTGGCATTGCATTATTCAAAGGTTTTTATATTAACTTAAAGGATCCATCATTTACTCACCCATGTAACTTTCATGCAACTAGAAGGCCTTCGGAAGATATTTAGATCCAGTGAGAGCCACGTATAATCCCGGACTCAAAAGGGGAACAGCACTAGCGAATCATGACCAAATATTGGTGAAATGAATGAGTTCCGCGACAGATAATGCGGCATTAGAGGCTGTGCTCTCGGTGCCCTGTTTACTCCCATTATATGGATATATATGCGGCACTCTCTGGATCTAAATATCCTCCGAAGGACTTCTAGTGACACGAAAATTATATGGGTGAGTAAATGATCGTATTTTATGCCAGAAATAAGGTCAAAACTCTGATAACTGCACTTCCCATCAAGAAAGACTCTATGAACATCGTGTAATAAAGTTTTTGAAGGCTAACCTTGTGTATGTTGGCGCTTTTAATGCTCATATGAAATAAAGTCAAAGGTAGTGCACGGTGGTGAACCTTTTCTTTTGTTGCTCTGCTCTTGTAGTCATGATCAGACCGGCAACAGGGAGCTGGCTGAGGCTCTCTCTCGCTGGGTCTTTAAGGAGGCCGGTGTCCTGAGGGTAGGAGCTGTTTCCCATCACCCTGTTGGAGAGACCATGCCACCTGCTGCATACACCATCACGGACCTCGTGGTGAGTTTAACATCACGCTAAGAGAGCCTAATGAATCATCATCACCCTCATCATACTTGCATTCATATAAATGCCCCCCCCCAATACAGGAGTACAGTGTTGTCATCGAAATGCTGTCTGAAGGTCGTTGGGTTCCTTATGACGGAGATGATATTCAGCTTGAGTTTGTGAGGATCGATCCCTTCGTCAGGACTTACCTCAAGAAAAATGGTATGCGCCAATTTTATTTTGTCAAACGTGCTTATGGCTTCTTGTTAATTCACCTCAGTTAATGGCAGCGACACTTCCGTGGCCTTTCCTGTCACAAACTGTATTCACTAATAAACACTGTCTTTTGTTTTTGCTAGGCGGAAAATACAGTGTCCAGTTCAAGCTGCCTGACGTGTATGGAGTCTTCCAGTTCAAGGTGGACTACAATAGACTGGGATACACACACCTCTACTCTTCCACTCAGGTCAGTTAGGGTTCAGTTTGCTTTGACCGCAATCACAGCTTTGTGTGAAGACGGTGACCAATTGTGTAGCTCTGTCTGTATTAGCCAAACAAGTAGAACATTGTTGCTTTTTCTTTACCACAGGTGTCGGTGCGACCCCTCCAGCACACTCAGTATGAGCGCTTCATCCCCTCTGCCTTCCCATACTACGCCAGCGTCTTCTCCATGATGTCGGGACTCTTTGTCTTCAGCATTGTCTTCCTCCACATGAAAGAGAAAGAGAAGTCAGACTAACGCTAAGACGGAATGGGGCAGGAAGAATAAGATGACATGATTAAACTTTTGAAAGAAGTTATAATTGAATGTCTCAAGTTTTCATGCAGGGACTTGGACTGGAGTCCTCTTTTGGAGAAAAAAAAAAGATTGAGTTTCTGTTTGGGTGTAATGGCACTTGAGAGTCAATGGGGTGCTGACTGATATGCAGTTGTGGGATCTCTTTATTTTTTAACTTAAAATCACTCAGAGGCCTGCTAATTCACTGAATTCCCTCTGTTTGTATACTGTTTGACATTTGATTAAACATTACTCAGTGATGAAAGCAGCCGCCTCGGAACATGAAATAAATCCATCCATTAGATATTTGAGCCCTGATTCC
>CAESWR010000970.1:167126-179793 GCA_903171835.1 Mullus surmuletus
AAGGTCCTTTGCTCCAACCGTTATGAAATGCTCCTCTGAATTGTGGTTCAGTTAAAGTGACGTCCAGTATCCACCTTATCACCGATGGTTGTCTGGAGGGTTATACCATCACCGATTAATCAATGTTTGTTTTCTGAGAGATTGATGACATTCTGTAAGAGGTATATCTGTTTTACATACTTGCACTGTTACATGTTCAGGCCTGTTTCTTCTATCTGGGATGTTGCTTCATCAATTTAACTGTTGTCACTCAGATAGAAATTCTATCAGGTAATTCAACAGACCTGCCTTTTTCTCCACTCTCGAGGCGAGTGGAGGCTTCCATGCAGACTTGCACATTGTTTTTGTGTTTTTTTTAAGGTACCAGTTCGCATTTTTTGTCAAAATGATAACATGATGCTCCATTTCCAATTTCAAGACAGTGGGAGCTTTTGTAACAAAATGATGAAACTGAGTGTTGACATTTTCATTGACTTGTGCATGTTTGGAAGTATACTACCCCTGAAGTGGGTAGTTAAGATGAATAACGGTCTTTTAGAAGGAACTAACCAACTATGTTAAGAAAGGAAGGCTGCCAGTTTGGGCTTCTTCCAAACTAGTTTGCACCAGTGGTTTGTGGCATCATATTGTTATGTGCAGGAAGGTCTGGCCACTGAATTGGAACATCCCATGGTGATGTAGGACCTTGTTTGAGGTTCATTAGATTGCCTGTCAACCTTGAACAAATTTAAAAATATGATCATCCCAGATTAATAATTTAATAGCCTGTAATATTAAAGATTTACTTATATAGAGAATTTTTAATTTCCTCTTATGATAGTAACTAGACAGTGATGCATGTGTCCTTGACATTAACAATGATTGGACTGCTGCGACTCTCTATGGGAGTGGGAAGCTGCTCTCTTTGCAACGCTATAAGGCTTCTTTTGCAATGACAATGTTGCCCTTGTGACAACCTTGACTGAGTTGGACAAAATGGCCAATTCCTCCACTCAATGAAGCACTATTTTATCTTTTGGTAGTTGCCTTACACTGTATAATGTGGCTTACTTTACTGGTACACTTAAACAATCATCAAAGTTCATGTTGGAAATACATGCTGTATGTCGAGCTGGGCATGAAAGGATGGTAAGGTGTATGGTCTGATGACATTTGCACAAGATGGTGCATCATTCTGCAAAGCAAAGTTCAAAATTTATTTGTTTTGGTGTTTACACTAAAGCCAGAAATGTCGTTGGCATCAAATACCCAGACTCATACATAGTGTATGTTATCCTCAGTTCCACTATGACTCTCAAGTCAGCATTGATCAGTGCTTTAAGCCTTTCTAAGTGCCACTTGGTCTCACTCATCTTCTACAAAGATATCTAATCTCAGGTGAAAAAGGTACTTCACATCCAAAACCTTACTATTCACCATGTTTTTCTAAATAACTTCTGCTGTTTTGTCTGATTTAATCTTTTTTTGTTATTGCTATTTTTGTTCCTTGCTTGTTGGGTTATTTTAATGCACATAGAGAAGGCAGTTAAGTGATAATGAACGGTGGAAAAGGTGTAACGCAGAATCCTTTAATTATTCAGTAGACTCCAAAATAGGATTAGCTGGCCTTGTGGTTGGAATATTTTCCCCCAGTGGGGTCCTTAAGGTCTTTTTGACCAGGGAGAGCACAGTTGCAATAGATGGATTTACTTGAAATGTTTGTTGGATTATCAGAGAACATGAAAGAGAATTGTGGGCCATGAAATGTATATAAAGAGAAGGTCTGTCTTTATGTGCAGTGTTTTGAATGTTGGACATTGCTGGCCAATGATGGATGACATCTTTTCAGTGTTTCATTATGGGGAAAAAAGAGCTTTGATTTTGTTAAGTGTATACTGCATGTAATATTTGTATTATGATTAGCTGTTGTTTGTTTAGCATTGGATTGTAAATAGAGCACTAATCAGATATAACATACACTCACATAAAGTTGTGCATGTGCAGAACGTTTTATACTGTTCATATTGGCAATGAATGTACGCATAAACCTTTGTGTTGGATGGCGTAACTGAATAAATTGAAATGAATCCCGGGTTCCTGTGGTGATACATCGTCTCCACATATCAAGACATCGGCTGGATATCTGCTAATCATCTGCTTTGCCACACAGTTGAACAAAATAAGAATGGGGGGAAAAACGACTTTGAAACTCCTCATTCATTACTGCTACTCTGATACATGCCAACGTCCTAAAGACTCGAAACACAAATTGTTGCAGCCCCTTACAGTCACCAGTAGGGGTCATCATGTGGTTTCTTTTAAAACCTGTTTGAAGTCTGTCAGTTTTCGTCTATATTACCGATATTACTTATTACAAGTATTTATGTCTTATGTTTGTCAAATGGTTTGGGCTTGGTCTCTTGGCTCCCATTAACGGAAATCTTGATAGGCTACTAAATGCGATCAGTGCACAATGGCAGTTTAGACAATACACAAGTTTGTGGACAAAGATTGCGGAAAGCCCCTTCCTTTTTCTACACAACAATGTCCCACGCGCAGATCTGGATCAGTAGTTTGCCCAGTTTGGAATGGGTAAACTTCACTGGCCTTTCAACCGCCCTGACTGCAATCTATTCAAGCACTTTTGATTTACAGTAGCACGTGACCAGTGAGCCTGGCCTTATCACTCAAAATCAGCAGCCAACCTTATATAAGCTCTTGGCTGGATGTGAGAAAATCCCTGTGGCCAGGTTTTGAGATCTTGCAAGAAGCTAACTCTAAAGAGTTGAGGCTCTTGGAGCAGATTATTGTTAATCATTCAAGATTTTTTTTGAATGATATTTAATACTTTCATTGTATATTTTCAGGTTTCTTTGAGCTGTGATTCTTTTCCAAAATAGTAAGGGTTTGTTATAATTGAGCATCATGCTTTCAAGTTAGAGCAAACTATAATTTTCTCTTTGTTGACATCCAACCTGGAGGTCATTCCTTATCACTGTTCATGATACCTCAGAGTATAGAACATTTAGGTTCACACTCTGAAATTATTCACTGTAATTTAATAGTTGCCAAGGCAACAAAAGTCCTGTTCAGAGTCATATATTTTATTTTAGTAACATTATGATGTTCAAAATGTAGTCCTACTTGTGCTGTTACCATGGTTTCGATGAGCAAAAGAGTCTTCACCCTCTGTGCTCTTTTCTCTGCATGCAACGATAGAAAGCGAAAGAAAAAACTCGGTTGGTTGTATGTTGAGTCTCTGTTTTGAAGAAGTTCGTCATTCAGCAGTCTGATTGTGCTCATTTTAAGTAAAAAAGAGAGGAAATGGCAAGAAAGGAAATGAAGAATCACCATTATCAGTTGGCAAATGGGCACAACCCAGAAAAACACTACTGACAGATGACTTCTGATAAAGAGGCATCCTAGTTGTTGTTAATGGAAACATAAGCACAGAATGACTCAGCACCAGATTAAAAAAAAACATGCAGAGAGAAACATTGGCATTTGTTGAGCAGCAGAGCGCATTACAGGAAATGAATCTAAAAAAAAGAAATGTTTTAATTTGTTTATGGTTATCCCCCCCCCAAAAAAACAAAAGACATTCTTACATTCACTGCAGTATAATGGATGTATGAAGGTTTCAGGTTTATTTGATTTGTCTCTGATCCTCAACATTTCTTTTAATTCTCTGTAGGTTTATTTTCTTGCTTGTTTGTTTATTTTAGACATCATCCTGTTGTCAATTAAACAGATACATACGGAAAGAATATCCTGCATCAAAATCATCACATAAACATTCCAAATGAAATTGAGATTTTTCATGTAAAATGTCTTCACTTTCACAAAGAAATTACATTGGTTGTTATATTATATGCAGAAACACGCTAGTGCAAGTATTGTAGACGCTGGTATTTAAATAATCCAGACAAATTATATTTTGACCCACCTAATGTCTCTCTAGGTTTCTTTTCATACGTCACTCTCTGTTACAACGCTGCTCCCTCCTCTTTCTCCTCCCCCTCCTCACCTCTCCTTGTGCATTCTTCTCTCATTCTGCTCTGTTTTGACTGCAGTAATGCAGCTGACCTGAAAAAGAGGAGGGGTTTATTGATGCTGTCAGAGGATAGGATTCTTGAACAGCATTCATTCCTGTGATCTGGTAATCTGGAAAGAGGGTGAAATTTATTTTTTTCCTTCTATGATTAATTAATGCACAATCTTGTGCTCGTTACTAAAGTCATTAAATGGAACATTTAGAGCAGCGTAAAAGCATGGAGGGAATAACCATTAACATGAAAAGAGGCATCCCCCCTTACGTGTTTTGTTCCTCATTATGAGCTGCAGGGTTTGTCCTCCCACCCGCTCAGGCTATTACATTATTTACGTTGGGAGGACGGGCACTGCACTGTATATCCTGATGTACACTTCCTCTGCTGAAATGAGGAAAAGTATAAGCTGCTGCCAGTATTCTAGGTCCATTACGGTATTCCACAGCGAACGAGGAGCCTGACGGGTGCAGAGATAAAGATAGAGGAGGGAGAGGAGAGTCTGCTGCTTCAAATCCAGACTTAACCGGCACCATCCTTTGAACAGCAAACAAGGTACTGTACTGTGGTTTTCCTTTGAACATGTAAACTTCATTGTAAAGGACAGATTATTTTTGTATGGTCTAGTGCAATAGGAATATTTGTATGGCATTTGTGTTATATTTAGTACATACAGTGCTGCTCATCCTCTCATCATGCTGAGGAAGGGCTCTGAGCAGAAGAGGGGAGACAAAGAAGTCCTCCTGGATTTAGACCACGGGGATGAAGCCCAAACCACAGACCGCTATGGGAGCCTGCACAACGGCTGCTTCATCCCGCCAAGATACGTAAGCGGTGTTTTTCCCCCCCTCCTGTGACGCCCCCACATGCAGCATGGGTAGTGCATGAATCACACACATGTACACAGAGAAGAGTCCTCTCTGTCTCCTCCCTTCACACCTCACTGATTTCTCTGAGATGTTGCAGCAAATCCAGACAGCTTTTTATATAGGAGCACAAGATGTCAGGTGCGGGGCGGGGTGGCGGGGTGGCGGGGCGGGAAGGGGGTCACTTTGCCGGACTGAGAGATCTGGTGGTCTCATCTTTCTTGATTCATTATTGCAAAGTGGAGGCTTGTATGGCAGCATGGGATTTTACATTTACACCTCATCAAAAGCAGTATTGATATAAAGCGCAGTGGGTTGCTGGAAAGGCGGCAGGAAACAATCTATTTGTGTTTATATTCTGCATATTTTAATATTAACTCAGTACTGCGCGTGCTCTCAGTTCTCAGCTGGAGCCTGTGGTGAAGATGCAGATGGGGATGATAATGAACCCATCAATATTGACTGTAATCCAAGAAGCAAGCAGGCGATTCCGCAACCCGGGAATTACTTCAGAGATGGAAGAACCAAAATTGGTGGGCAGCAGCAGCAGTAGCAGCAGCAGTAATCTGCACTGTCACAAGCTGGATAATGGTTGATTGACACTTTTGACCTTTTGGGGCCGTGATCTTGTGTCTAGACTTTGTGCTGGTGTGGGAGGTTCGCTCGCGCAGGAGAAGGCGAGGCAAGGGGAAGCCGAAAGGAGAGGGGGCGGCTGAGGAGGAGGGAGAGGCTGTGCCCGCCGAGGGGAGCAGCAGGTCTGAGCGGAGGAAGGCGCAGCTGGAGCAGTGGAGGGAGAAGTTCGTCCAAAATCTGGAGGCTGTTGGGTTGCTGATGGAGAAGGTTAGTCGGAGGTTCAAGAGATGGCGTCTGTCAGAGTCTTCTCTTTCCCCTGATGAATAAACGTCATCTCTGCGTTTCTATTCCATCCCTCAGGAGGAAACATCCAATGAAAAGAAAACTATACACTTTCTGAAACTTAGTGTTCCCTGGGATGTGTTGGTGTATTATGGCGAGGAACTCTGCCTGAGAGCTCCATTGCAGGTTGGTGTAGCTCTTGAGAAGCCTATGTGTCACATTTCAAGCACAATGTCTTGGATTACTATGAAATTGTTGAAATACTTTTAAATGCTTTCTTGAATACTACTATAAGGCTTATGTTCGTCACAGCTGATCATATTTCTCTTAAATCTTAAATCAAGTTTTTTGGGGTTTTTTTGCTTTCCAAATTTTATTATTATGCATGCTAGTCTCTAATATTTGCTGATTACTTTTCCCCAGCAGGTTCACTCCGTGTATTGGCAAAAGGCCATGATGCAACAATATGACCACATTTTTGAAAAACAAAAACAGAACATTTTTAAAAACTAACTTTAATCATTGAAGACATTTTTTTTTTTCTTTTAACACTAATGACAGATATTATGAGAACTCTCTGATAAGTACTTATTAAGATTGCATATTCAATATTTGCCTCCAGGCTCAGCAAAATCTGGACTTGAACACATCTGCTCGAGTTCTGAATAAACTATGCATACCAAACATGATGACAGAATCGGTGCCCAACAGGCCGCTGGATTATTACACATGTGCCTTCCGCAAGTCAAAGATGAGCAGGTAACATCTTCGGCAACACTATTTGTTAACCATATGTGTCTTTGTTATGTTATGAATAATTATTTGCTGTCCTCCTCAGGTTCCTTGGCTGTGACAACCATGAAGAATACTTCACAAATACACAAAGACACCGTGTTGTAAGTAACAACATACAGTACCCATGTATTTGGTGAAAGTACTCTAATAAAGTGACTGTGCTGTCTCAGGTGTATGAGATTCTGGCCAGGACGGTGTACGGCAAAAGGAAGAGGGCAGAGGTTGGTGTGGACAGACTGGTGAATGAAGGAGCATACACTGCAGCCTTCCCGCTTCATGAGGTGTGACGATATGTTGTATAATACAATCTGATACAAAATTGTGCTGTTCACCCTTTTGAGAATTAAGGCTTTTTTATGTGTGTGCGCTACAGGGCCAATATCAGCTTCCAGGGTATGGGGTCCGTCCTGAGGAGCTTAACCAGAGGCAGGTTCTTCACCACTACTGGGCCCGCTGGTGTAAATGGTACAAGTACCAACCACTGGATCACATCAGGGAGTACTTTGGAGAGAAGATTGCACTCTACTTTGCGTGGCTGGGTAATTATGAATTCTTTCAATGGCGTAATTATCATTGCATGCAATCACAGCATTCTCAATTCTTAAGTTATAGAAAGCGATCACTAAAATGAAGCATTATTTGGGGAGGGGGTGGAGACATGCTGCTTGAATCTTAGTTGTTCAACGATTCTGTTTGTCAGCTCTCTGGTTGATAGCATGAAGATGGGTAAAAGGTTTTTTCTCGTTAGAGCAGCAGACCCTGAGGGGTTTGTGAAAATCCGGGAGTCAAATCAATGCCGCAAAATACAGAGAACTCCAGGAGGAGAGGGTGCTGCAGTCTGTGTGGGCCATCTGTCCAGACAGATATAAGTCTGCAATTGCTGCTAAAGTGTCCTCTAAACCTCCCAGATTCATTTCCCTTGAAAATCTATTTGGTTCAATGGAAAAGACTAAACAAAATTGACCAATTTTTTCCACATAATACAAAGCAAATCTCATTCATTCTCTTCATTAAACAGCACTGCAGCTGGTTGAGCTCTGTGACAGAGGTTTGTGTGTCTGCAGGTTTCTACACGGCCTGGCTGCTGCCCGTGGCCGTGGTCGGAACCATGGTCTTTGTTTCTGGGGTGATGTCTATGGGAACTAACACACCAGCGTGAGTGTAAACACATACTATATATATAGATGCGTATGGAAGAATAACTGACAAATAATAACATGGAATGCATCATTCAAGGACAACTGCGCAAATGATCACTTTGAAGTTGTGTCGACATTATGATGAAGGTATTGGTGACCATCAGCCATGATATCACTGCTTCCACTATATCCAGGGACTTTTGCTGCATGTCATTTGCTGTTATCTTTTTTCTCTTTGTTCAATCGAAGGCATAGAATTATTTTTTTTTAGCATATAAATCAATCAACACTGAAATAAAGAAGCTGTTGTATGACACACAACCTGCAGCCAAAGCCAGTCTCAGACATTAACTCACCGAATTCCTGATAGATGTCTCGTCCATCTCTTGCTTTATCATTTTAGAGACTCATGTGCTGTCGGTTCAATCACAAGATGACTTTGTGGGTGTGTCAGACCAAAGCTGCCAAATCTTTGAAGAAAGCTGCACACAAATTAAAACCCGTGACAAAGAAACACAATCTTGAATAGATAGAATAGAATCTCCAGAATAGATATTACTGTTTCAGCTTGCTGTCCGTTTGTATTAACTTCAGTTTACTGATTCAGTCACCTGTAAATATTTCAGAGGTCCACAAAATACAAACAAGAGGTAGCTGACACCGCAGACACGCCGTTCTGAAGCACACAGATGAGATTAGTATTGATCGACTCATCTTACTCTCAGAAAGAGAGGAAAAAATGCATATCAGCCAGTTCGCTGTATATTGTCGCATTTTCCCAGATATCAAAACTCAGCTCACACATTTTCTTCCAAATATATTCAAAGGAATGATATACCGTTAAGATTGTATTAATGAGTGTCACAAATCTGTCTTTTTGTCAGTTTCAGTGACAGAAAATGAACCATAGAGTGACGAAACAGCTTTAAGAAGGGAAGACAAATCAATAAGGAAATAAAAAGAGCAAACGTCTCGCTGCTATGGCCTTCATTGGTTTGCAGGGAATTGTTTCCATTGATTAGCAGGAGATGGATGGAGCGAGGGTGCGGCAGAAAATAAACTGCAACTGTCTCAAGTGGTGTGGATTTATAATACAATTAGTGCAGAATAATCTCCTCTTAAATGGATCGGAAGAGTCAAGGACTTTAGTGAGCCCAGTTTGAGCAACAGCTCTCGTGTGTGGTTGTATTTCAATATCTTACCAGGTAACTCTAATGAATGGGACAGTAGTGGCTCTACTGATTTTAGCATCTTTGATCTGATCTTTTTTCCTCATTCATGCAGGAATGAAAAAGGGATACTCCGTGATATGAACCTTTAATTCTTACCCCCAATAGCAGGGCTGGTTTGAAATGTGCTGTGACTTCATTGTATTTTTGTCTGTCAATAGTAAGGAAATCTGTAGCAGCGGAGGCAATTATCTGATGTGCCCGCTCTGTAACACATGTAAAGCCTGGAACATGTCTGAAATCTGCACGATGGCCAAGGTAATCACCTTTCAAAGCATTTAATTTATATCAGGAAAACTCATTTTGTTTGGAATTATGTGATGATGTAGGTTTTGCAGAACATGTTAAGGGCTAAACTTTAAGGGGAAATAAATCCAAAAATTGAGACAATGCTCCTCATTTTGCTTTCATTCAGTAACAATCCCTGTATCGAAATCACTTTAAATTCCATTTATCAAGCAATGTAAATCAACTCTATAGCGCATGCAGAGCAACATACCACACAACAAAATTAGATATACAGTGACCTCTTTTAAAGATATGATGAAATGCTATAATTGAAAGAAAAATAACATGTTGACATTATTATTGGCAGTCAAGAATAATGGTGATCTTTCTGCCCTGCAGATGGGCTACTTATTCGACCACCCAGGCACAGTTCTCTTCAGTGTCTTCATGTCCTTCTGGGCTGTGACCTTCCTGGAGTACTGGAAGAGAAAATTGGCCACGCTGGCTCATCACTGGGACTGCATGGACTTCCACGAAGAGGAGGTGTCACAATCGTCTCTCTTAGCAACATTTATGCTTTTGATAACTGAATGAATTCCCAACATGGTCTAACTGCATTTCACATCTGGAGACCAAATGTGTTTTGAACAATGCGAGGAGGGTGTGGTGCTGAATAATGTGTGTCGCTTTGTTATGGGTCCCCATCGTACAGAATGATTTCCATTTTAAAAATTGGATTTCATGCTAGATTTTTTGTTGTGGAATTGAAGGGTATTATCAGACAAGGAGATTCATCTCACGCAATAATGAACACAATCCTTTCCCAGTACTTTTTAGTATTACTTATTCAAAATTGAATGTAATCATTAAAAAAAAAGAAAAGAAATGACATCCTGCCAGAGTTTCTGCCAGTCTCCTCACAAACGAGCAATGATGGCATGGCAATTGATGAAATGTCCTGTCTGTTCTTCCTCAGGAGCGACCCCGGCCGGAGTTTGCAGCAATGGCTCCCACTATGGAGCAAAACCCAGTCACTGGAGTCAAAGAGCCCTACTTTCCGGAAAAGACCAGACTGTCTCGCATGTTCACCGGCTCCATGGTCATCATCATGATGGTGAGACGCATCTTTCTGTCTTTTGTAAAAGGAGTGGAGTTAGCAAACTCCTGCAAGCATTGGGATTATTCGTATGTGTAATTTTGATATTTTACTCTTGTGACTGTGCAGTGAAAGAGAAGTGTCAGACTCCAGTAACTGAGACTTCTAATAATGGATCCAGGTCATTGGCCCACAGGGCTGGATATGACCCGATAAATTCAGGATTAACTTGTTCTTGGACAGGGGTGTGTGGATCAGTTTCCCCCCCACAGCTCTTCTGAAAATACTGATGGAAGTGGGGAATTGAAAATGGTGCAAACAATGTGTGAAGGCAGGCTGCATAGAAGGGTATTCATGATCACTTATCTGGAATACAATAGACACATGACAAAGACTGAAGGTTTTCCCCTTTACACTTTTAATACAGTCAGGTGAGTGTTCTTTTTCAGCATCAATAGTGGATTTAAACAGCTGCTAACAGCCTGAGTATCGCATTACGGGATATGTTTGGAAGCTAACTGTGTATTATACTGAACAGGATTTCCCAGAAATTGTTTGGATGCCCATTGTCAGAAATGATGTGGATCTGCACTTATGAGGAAACAAATAATCATCAAAACATTAACAATATGATCCGGGCAGTGTTGCTTATCACTGGGGAGATCTGAAGACCTGATTTTCTTTTGCTGGAGATGAAACTGAATCAAGGGTTTAAAAAAACAAAACTATTTTATCACCAAATCCTTATCCTTTGAATTGTAAATCTGGCAAGAGATGCTGATGGCGCCACTCCATTTGGCCATGATGGCGTGCTCTATAATACGTAGTGAGAGCCAGGATTGCCTCAAAGCTTTAGTACATTTTTGTTTTGTGTCCCAGATGAAAGTCACATTTTTGCCATCCCTTCCCGTCCCTTTCTTCCCTCTCAGCTGTGTGTGGTGATGATCTTCCTGGTGACGGTGGTCATGTGCCGTGGCATTATCAGTGTGATGATGTTCCACACCGGGAGCCCCGTCCTGCGAACAGAGGTACACGCTCTATCCACTGAAAGATGTGTGCGTGGGTTTATTTTATTTTGTCGCTCTTTGATGACACGTGCGCGTTTGCTCTCCTCTCCAGGCGGGGACCATTGCCAACATCTGCAGCAGCATTGTGAATCTGGGCCTGATCTTGTTAATGGGCCAGGTCTACACTGCACTGGCTGAGCAGCTCACTAAGTGGGGTGAGAATCAATACTGCTCACCCCACACCTCAATCCCCCAGTATTGTATATCTGTGTCAGGCTCATTACATCTCTGCTAACTAAAAGCTGAGACTGAGTAAGTTCCCAGACAGATCCCAGAATCTGTGGTGGAAGGCTTCCATAGGGCAGCTAAAGGTTTATTTAGCTGTCTAATCACTTAGAGGGAATCTGAGGTGTGTTATTTTAGACTATTAACCGTTTTTATCATGCTGACAGCTTAACCCTCCATGCCAGTGTGTTGATGTGTCTAACACTGTGATTCTCCCTACGGCAGAGATGCATAGAACACAAACCCAGTATGACAATGCCTTCATCTTCAAGGTCTTCATCTTCCAGTTTGTCAATTTTTACTCCTCACCCTTCTATGTGGCTTTCTTTAAAGGAAGGTGAGGCGTGAGACTGTCATCACATGTACAAAGTCAAGTAACAAACAATGTATTGACATGTGGAAATGTGCTTAATTATCTGTGCAGGTTTGTCGGTTACCCAACCAATTATGGGACCTTGTTTGGAATGAGGAATGAAGATGTGAGTCTCCTCTTTGACATTTGTATGTAATTTCACAATAAAAGGGAGAGGTCCATACAGATCCAAGCATGGAAATGTGATGCCCCTTCTAAATGTGTGTTTCTATGTCTGTAATGCAGTGTGGTCCGGGAGGCTGTCTCATTGAGTTGGCTGAACAGCTTTTTATCATCATGGTGGGAAAGCAGCTCATCAATAATATCCAGGAGTTCATAATCCCGTAAGTTTCCTGATACTGATACTGATATACGAGTATAATGACATCTCAGTCAAATCAAATATGCAGGTGTGCTCAGGGTGTGAATCCTAAATGGAGATGTCTGGATCCATTCTCAATGTGAAGTGTGGTTCTTCTCTGGACACACACATTTCATGAACAATTGGACTGGTAGTTTATTATACACCGCAAATCTCCTTACATTCCCAGTTTATTTAATGCATTTTGCATCAATTTAATGCTGCTGACAAAATAGCAAACAAAAAAACTGCAATAAAAAGATATCAAACTAAAGAATTAGATACTGTTGGTAGGGCATCATATCTTTGGTGGTTGCATCATACTTTTCTGATTTCATTGATGCAGTAAATATAATCACTGTACCTCTGCATTACTGGTGCAGTGTCTGTGTGTGTCTGTGTCTGTGGGGGGGGGGGGGGGGGGGGGGG
>CAESWR010000970.1:212531-230909 GCA_903171835.1 Mullus surmuletus
CGTAGTGGGGAGGGGAGGGGAGGGGAGGAGAAGGGAGGGGGAGAGGGATGCTGCTTAAGCTCTAGTTCCCCCTTTTTACCAGCGTGTTGCGTGTATTTCCATAGAGCCGCGTGGACGCAAGGTGCCCAAGCTTGTCTGAGGAGGAATTGAAGATGAAAGAGACGAGGCGCAGCGCAGTCGTTCCTTCCTTCCTCTCAAGATGCCTGACAGCTTCCTCACTTTGCTATTTTTTTTTTTTTCAATCTCGTATATTCAGCATGACGGCCACAAAAAAGCATCTGCCGTCATGCAAAGACAAGCCTGATGAATGTGGATTTGAGTGACGCAGCTCTTCAGTGCGAGGAAAGCTCTGATGCCGTCACACGCCACCTCGCTGAGGTGTGTGTGTGTGTGTGTGTGGAGCTGTTGGGAAAGACCAGACCATGCCTGCCTGTGTTTACATGCACCGAGTGTGAATATGGATTGTCAAATCAGATAATTATGAGTTGGGAAACAGAGGGGTGAAGGGCTGCAGTCAAAACAACATGCCGCAACAGCTACATGCTGATCTCCCAGGTTAGACTTGCAGCAAGATGGTGGGAGGATCCGTAGTGCAATCGTGTCTGCATGCTTCTGTCCCACAGTGCAGGACACATTCAGGCAAGGTTAGCTGACTAATGGCTGTTTTTTGACACTTGCTCTCGAGTTGTGCTAACAGTGGAGTCGATCCTTTTAGGCACAAAAAATATTGTTTTATTAATGACACATTGCCAGACATCATTGTTCTTTAATGACATATTTAACATTTACACTGTATTTATCTGTTTTCCCAGGACAGAAAACCAGCAGCAGATGTTTTCTTTTCAGAGCACATCTGTTTGCATGTAATACATCAGTGTTCCTCTTTCTGAAGTTCAGCTCTCTGCGTCTTCTCCGCTGTCCTTGTTTCACCTTGTTTCTTGTGCTCAAACTCAGTAGATGTCCCATCAGTGGGCACTGGAGCTGGAGACGGCGGCGACACGATGATCGGTTTTGACCGAGGTATTAAGAGCATCAGGTCGTCTGCGGCCAACGGGTCATAATGCAGAGTACATTTACTGGGTCTGATTTCCAAACGAGGACACGGGCTCTCTGTCCTGAAGGTTTGCGAGCGGCTGCTGCAGCTGACGGGCGGGGGTCCCTGTACTGGCACCCGGTGAACAAGTGGGGTTGTGACGCTAGAGGTGGCAGTGGGACGTTGGCCACGCCCCCCAGAGACGTTCAAAGAGTCATTAAGAGATCCTGAGGGCACAACTTTGCCCTCCATCCCTGATTTACACATGGTAGGTGGAGGCTTTTGGCTCTGTTTGCATATTTTACGGCTCAATTCCTTCCTAGGCATCATGAAAGTGGGGGGAGAACATCCAATGTACAAAGGGACAAACTCCCTCTGACTGGTCAAAGGAAGGACTCGCTTTCCCATGCGGCGCTTGTTGAAGATTTCCAGTGTTATATCTAAAAAATTTAAAATCAAGCATAGTGTTAGTTCTGTCAGGCCACATAGTCAAGCCAGCCTGCTCAGTTGCTAAGCCAGCCCTCATCAACTGAGAATCAGCGGATGTCCAATAACGTTTTTTATTGGTGAGCTCAAACGTTTGACACATTATTTGAACTGCATCTACCTGCCGACCTTCGCTGCATCACTCTGTAAAAGCCTTGCTTAAAATGCGTGTCATTTACTCACGCTCTCTGCCTTTAGACATTCCATGCAAGCGCATGGAAGGGCAGGGAGGTCCCGTTACCCTGCCACTACTTCCACACGGGCTTTGTGGAAGGGTGGGGACACAAGACAGAACTATACCGCCAGCTAAATTATGCTGTGTATTAAGCTGCAATTAGTATAACAAAAAGTGGCCCTGACTGAAAAAACAAGATTAAAATGCATTTTAAAAAATCAGAGCTAACACATTTACTTGATCACAATATGAGTAAACATTAACAGTGTATAGGCTTATGTTTGTGCGGCGGTCTCACCCAGCGATTCCACCACAGTGCTGGGTATCACCTCATTCAGCACCTTGCAGTTCACATGAAGAGCTGGATTGGCATTCATCTCCAAAAGCCACACCTTTCGGGAGGGACAGGAGGGCATGTTTAGTCCAAAGACACTAACGCACGCACTACACTCAGTAGGCAGCCTCGAACACCTTGAAGTCCTCGTCCACCATAAAGTCGCAGCCGATCAAATCGAAGAATCCCCGGCGGCAGTCAAACTTGGATTTGGCTGCTAAGAAACACTGCTTCATGATGTTCTGCATGCGCTTCTGGTGCGGGGGAAAGGAGAGTGCTCGGTCCATCACTCAGTAGGTTACACTGTAACATGCATCATGGAACATTGTGTGTCCTATATAATTATATTTACATGGACTGGACTTGAATATCCCCATTACCACTGTATCGCACACCTACACTGTACACATATCTATCTATCTTTTTAAAGCAAGTCTTGTACTGCGAGGCACTGCGGCTAAACACAACCTCAAAACAGCTCATGTGACATTTCATTTACTAAAAGTGTCATGTACCCTCAGACAGAAATGAGATCACCTCCGGCCCCCACCCAACACCCCCCCAAAACCATGATCTCAATTAGCTGCAAGCTCGACAGCCATCATTTTCATGGTAATTGGTCCCTTAGAGCTACAACCCAGCAGCAGCAGCAGCACTCACTGCGAAGACGCCCAGCACCCAGTCCCTGGGCAGGCCCTTGGCAACCTGAAACCGGTCGTTGACGTAGGCGTTGAAGCTCTCCATGGACCACACAGTATCTTCCTTCAGCTGGCTGTACAGCGGGTTCTTCTTCTGCATGTACTGGAGATGGACAGCAGGGGGACCAGAGACTCATGAAGCAGAGGAGCACACCTGATGTCTCTGTTTAGTTGTCAACCTTCTTTACGACAGTTTTAGCCAACTTGATAACTTAATTTTTGTTGTACTTTTCTGTAAACATGGTCTGTGATTTTAAGAATCTCCCAGCAAACTGAGCAGATAAGTGCCTATAATGTCGCCTATTACAGTGGATCCGGCTATAATAGTGTAATTGTAAACAGTAACATTTTATGCAAAGGTTCAGGCACGAATTAAGTATGTGCAGTTTCTAAAAAAAATCTAGTGTAGACATATAAGGAGCTGATAATAATTCTGAATGAAAATCATATTGAGGATGTGGAGTAAAAGTTTGCGTCAGGCTAGATTTCATTTGCGTGTGTGCACAGATAATTATCAATTTGGCTGCCTCCAGGAGATTTCTTGGCAAGAACAAAAAAGGCTTTCCAGCATGTTTAAGTGATGAGTAACTTTTAATCTAGTTTTGCGGGATGTATCACACGGACGTTTCCTTCAACACCCCAATTCCCAAACTCTGACTCACTTCTACTAAAAACTGTAAGGATTCTCAGTGGCAGGTTTTTTCGGCGTTGCGCTTGGGTCTACCTGGTTGGTGAGGTGTGCAGAGAGGTTGCTGGAGTAGGGGTCATAGGGGTCGCAGGTCAACCGCACATATCCGTGACGGAAGAAGACCATGTGAGGTGCAGTGCAGGCAATGAGGAGGTAAGAGCGCACGTCAAACTTTTTCCCCATCAGAAGCAGTGGATTGTGGATGTAACTGGGGGGGGATTTTGATTGATGTTATTTCAAAATACTGTTGCCTCCTTTTTTGTTTTAAGTAGGCCAGTGGCTGCACACATGTACGCACTGTTGGATGATGCGTGCCTGTTGGCGCTGGTGTGGCTTCCTGTAGGCTTTGCTGTCCTCCACATCCTGCAGCTTCGTTCTGAAGGCAGCCACCTCCTCCTTATTCTTCAGCAGGAAGATCCCTCTGCCCTGGTTCAGACTCGAGGGCTTACAGATCCACATGCCTCCGTGAGCTCCGCGGGATCTGCTCACACCTGGCAAACGACTCAATATCAAAAACTTGTCCTGCTAAAACAAAATTTGTCGCATTTACAAGCAAAGAAGTTGCACTAAATACTATACAGGGAGATTTGGTGTTTCAAAACAAAAATTTGAGGGTTTTTTTGTATGGTTGTTTGAACTTATATAAACTGTGTGTTTATAATGTAACCATATTTGACATTTTGAGTATGAGTAGAACAGATGAGTCCATAAGTTCAATTTTGTTTTTAGGTGTTGTGAATAAGACTTTGTTCTGTGTAAAGATATGTCTCTACAGAAGAAAAAAAATACTACTCCAAAACTAAATGAAAGTATGATATTATAAATGTGTGATATTCTGCTGTTCCATATTTTTTGTCCTCTGTGGAAACAATGTACTTTATACTCCATCTCCAATGACTGCTGTACAAGCTGGCCGCATTATTAATTACACTGAAGATGAGTGTACCAAAGCCTTTAATCAGATTATGGGACGTATTGCCACCAGTTAAACTCCCCAGCAGCACATAAGGTGGTTAAAATGAGCTCCATTGTGTGCAGCTACAATGCTATAAGCTGCTTGCATGGTAATGCCAGACCGTGATAACATATTTTCTCATCTGCTTACTTATGCTCAAAGCAGAAATGCTTAGCACTTACCATTTGGTTATTCCATAGGAGGGAAGTCTGTTGAGAGGTGTGTGTGGTTCTGTTTTTGTTTGGTCTTTTAACACAGGAAGCATGTTGAAATGATATTGGTTGTCACACATGGTTTGGTTGTCAAAAAATGTAAAAATGTTGTAATGATGTGTTTATAATTCAAGGTTTTTGGGTGAAACATCTGCAGGATTGTTGGTATTTTGATTGATGCTACGACATTTTATGATTTTCTACATAATATGACTTTGACCACAGATATTACTGTGACCACACTTACCTCAATTATAGATACATATTTCATAGAATTCACTAAAAGTGGATGGCAGCATATCTTCTTTTGTCTTGTTTGTTTTTTGTTTTTGTCTTTTTTTGTCTGATCAAACCACAGCCACATAGTTCCAAACTATCATTACCGATTTTTACAGACATTTACAACAGCTGTCTTCACTCTGACAGCAATACAACAAGATTCACCCGATGAAGACGTTTGTGTTAGACATTTTATCTGTGGTCTTTATTGGGGTTTTTTGTTGTTGTTTTTATCTTTTCATCTTCAATGTATTTTATTCGGCCAAGTTCTGCCAGGCACATGCAGCTCCTGTATAGCGTCTCTGCTTGTGTTTGTGTCTCAGCCCTGCCCTCTGCTGACTCATCTCTATGGCAACAGCATGTTCCCCTGGTGATTTTATCAGTGCCTTATGGGAGGTGAAGTGCGTTATTTTTCCAGTGGCCTCAGCCTCTTCATTAAACAATTGCCAGGGCAACTGTTGTCTACAAAGTATTTGGTTTCCATTCACTGTTGGATTTGTGACAGCTCATGTTAAATTTGCTGTACCTTAAATTAGAACCTGCGGGTCAAACTCAAATCCAGTAAAACCAGTATTGTGTTTTTGTGTGTTAAAGGTTAATGGAGGTGAGATGTTTGGATAACGTACCCTCCTGTAGGGCAAAGAAAGCCTCGCGCTCTTCCCTCACATCCATACGGAAGGTAGTTGGTATGAACTCCTCCATTTGTAGCCTCCTGTGCAATAAGATACGGAGAGGACGCCAATGTGAAATGAAATTAACTCTGCCTTTAGAAAAGCATCAGGACAATGTCTTCATTCAGGCATACAATTAATTTTTCATTTTCAGTAATTTTCATATTTAATTCTTTAACATATGCCGTGTTAACGCAGGTTCAAGGGCATGTTGTTTGCATTTGGGTCATTTGAGTTTGAGAAATGAAATGAACACTAAACTAAAAAAGAATGAGTTTGGAAACAGGTTTAGAAATTTCTGAACTGGCTCAAAGATACGATTTTTAAACACCTCGTCATATTCTCACTCCAAACCAACAGATTCAAACAGACAACATAGATGAAGGAGGAGTGCAGATGGTAGCAACTACAATACGTTACAGAGTGCCAGGACTATTATTCAATAACTACTGCCTCAATAAACCTCTGCACGGCTACTGTTGATACTGGAGGCTCATTATTGCCCCTTGAGGTGAAAAGTGGTTTCAGTGAGTGGGCCAGACCGGCAGTAGCTTGTTTTTACAAATTGTGCCTTTAAATCACTTTTTCTGCTGGTGGTGCATATTGATATGTTTATTTGAAAGCAGTTGCACAAGCTTTACATTTAGAAGAAACCTGCTCTCAATAAATGTGAATGGCATTCATTGTGAGGGCAGCATGGATCAGTAGAGTGGCCATTTTGTTTGAGTTATGGGTTCCATTCCCGACCTGAGGCCTGTACTACAAAGCTGGATTTGGTCTTAGCGAGATAACTTCTGGATAACTTCTGGGTTTTCCTACTACGAAGGTGGATCTCTTTTTATCCGGGTCTGTTGCCCCGGTAACTTACGCGGAACGCCAAACCTGCTCCGGAGCAGGTTATGTTTCAGGATCAGAGCTCAGCGGGTATCAAAGAACGCTCTCTTCGACTTTGTGCAAACTGCAGCAGTGTTGCTCCACGCTGTGATGAAGCTGAAGCACTCCTCGTATTTGCACAGACTTCTATTTTGTTCCTCTGTCGTAAAATAAGATGCTCTCGCAGCTTTCTCAATTGCGGAAAACGATCCGGTGCCGCTGACCCCGCCCCCTGTACGTGTGCGCGCACAGATCTGAACTGGCCATACCTGGATTCAATTATCGAGTTGATAACTGGCTTCGTAGTCCATCTGATCGGGATCACGGAGATCTGGTGAAGTTGAGTGAGTTGTCGCAGTTATCCTGGGTGTGTTAATCCAGCTTCGTAGTACAGGCCTCTGGTACGCTCAGCAAAACACTGTTCCTAATGATCAGGTTGGCACTTTGCATTGTAGCCTCTCGCATCAGTGTGTTAATGTATGTGTGAATGGGTGAATGAGGTCATGTACTACGTAAAAATGAAAAACAAACAGAGCCTGTTTATCGCAAAGGGGCAGCATGTTACACTACTGACATAGATCTCGAACAAATAAGCTCTTAAACAACTTCACTTAAACAAATTACCTGACACTTTATGAATGATGACATGACTTAAACTGCGCTATTACTCATTAACTATTAATGTTTAACCATTAAGCTATTTTATAACATTGACATAAATCATCTGATTCAAACTGATTTTTGATTGATTATGATTATGCAATTTGGCAATGTTAGATAAACAAGAGCTCAAAGCTTATATGTCTTCAAGTCAGTGTTTGCTAAGCCAGAACTTTATTGACCCTCCATGGTTGTACCGCAGTGATTGCTTGGAGATTTTTTACTGAACAGTGAACTGATATTGGTCGTGTTTTTAACGCAGCCTGCCTGTCTGGAGGGTCACTTCACCTTAGTCCTTGTCCATGGTTGACTTTGCTGCTGACTCGCTCGTACTCCCGCAGACTGCTGAGGAGGCCGATCTTGGTGGTGAGCACTTTGTTGTTGGGATTCTGGAATATCAGCTGTTCACCTGAGGGCAACAAGTGTAGTTTTCACTCTCTGAGATATGGGATTTATTCTTCATGAGAAACACAACACAAATGTTAATTTTGTGTTTAGGTGAATCGGAATGATAAGTTTGTGCGCTGCCACAACCTTCTCTGAAGTTACGGTAGGTGGCTGCTGATTTGGTCTCACACCATTTGAGTTTGAAATCCTCCCGGAGGCTGTTGTAAATCCTCTTCCATCCTCTGCTCTCACAGTAACTGCTCACTCTAAAGGAAAAGCCGCAGAAGGAATCAATCACACTTCTGCTTTAATGAAGAGGCCACTCTGAGGATTTCACTTATAAAGAGCTCCCCCACCCAAACTTCACGCATGAGAGCACAAGACTTTTTTTTTTAACTTGTCTTCAAGATCTTTGAAATTGGATAAGTTCACACAGGATGTGAGCAACACGTTTGCTTCATATCTGTCTTACTTACATTACAGCCCCATTGGATCCTCCAAAGAAGTAGAAAGGCCCAGCCCCCCGGGGCTCCTCGACATGCCACTCTCTGTTCCTGACTGGGGAGGAGCAGGTTGCGGGGAGACACATATGGAGGTATCGCTCCACCAGGCAGGGACCTGATACTTTTACCCAGATAATCAAATATGTCACAATTAGATAAATAAATATCTGATGCAAAATTACAATCAATTAGAATGAAGATTTTGAGTGGGATTCCCCTTTTTATTCTTTAGCAGGTACTTTTCTAAGGCAAGCCGGAAAACTGGTACTACTAGATTGGAGCGTTTTACCCACACACACACCTGCCCCTCTCTCTTGGCTCTGCTGGTTGGCGTGCATGCCGGCAGACTGCTTTCTTTCTCCTGACGTGGGCGTCTCTCTACCCTGGACGAGTTCCAGTTGGCTCGCTGATGTCACTTCCTGCACGTCCCTATCATCAGGTGATGAAGGCCGCCGTCTCTCTGGCTCCACCTGCACCGGGCTACCTGCATGCTGGCCGCCCTCCACTTTCGCCTCTGCCTCCGCCTCCTTCTCCATTTCTTCCTCTTGTTGCTTCTCTGGCCTGCCGTGCTCTGCATCGCCCTCAGTGTTTGGCCCGGCCACTGGAGCTGCAAGGAAGAAAATATGAGCGAAAACCAGTAACAATTCTTTTTCTGCTCAGATTGTGGATGTCAACAAACATTTTGGTTAATGGGAATAAGCATCATGTTGTTTCTAGTCAATACAATCATGTTGACACTCACTAAAAAGATGAGAATCTATCCTTAATGTGATGACATCTATTTTCTCTCTGGCATTTTGATAGGTCTCTAAATTGGTGGAACCTTTTTTCAGCAACCTTACACACCCGAGAGCCCAAAATCTAACAAAAAAATTATACAACACCCTTTTAGCATTGACCTCTTTCGTGCCACCATCATAACACGCCAATTGTCTTCCTGCTTTCTCTTTGTCAGTTCAACTATTAATGCACAGGCAGTGAAGAAAATGTGCCCATCTGAAATAAATGTGCAAAGCAAAGGGGCTTTACCTGCTTTTCCAGTGTCACACATGGGCCGCCAATCTCCATGAAATCATACTCCACCTATTCTTCCATGTGTAGTCAACCCTTCCCACTGTGGGGTCCGAATGAGCAACAAACACATGCTGAGGGAGAGACCGTACAGAGGCAAAATCAGGTGCCTGCAGCTGAGTCCGCTAGAATCAGCCGTAATCTGTTACACTGTGAGTCAGCAAACCCACTAGACCAGTGTAAACAATTGCCAGTTGCTGTGGTAATGGGATCCTTAGCAACAGTTGCCTCTCATAGATTGAATGTTAACACCACTGGCCACACAAAACAAACCGGCGACTCAAGATTATGTATCCCACACCCACCCAACCTCTAAATTAAGATTCATTCAATATTAATTGGCGGTGAGCCTCTGCTGTGTGCAGCCAATGGTAACATGAGAGCAGAGTGTCAGCTACAATGGATTTATCAACTAGAATTCTAGAGGATTGGGGAATTCTAATTTAAAACCCAGAACTTAAATACATCTTTGCCTATGACCTTCTTAATTTATTTCTGTAGAATGCTGACCTAATGAGAATTCTGACAATAAAAGTCAGGAATATTCATAATTAATCACTAATCTGACTTTAATCTCAGAATAAACATATTTTTTCCATGTGACATGGAGAAAAAAGTCATCTATTTGAGTTAATAGCGTTAAGAGTTCATATACATTTAGATGGGGTATGTAAATAAAGTCACAATACTCAGAAAAAAGTCGAATGATGACTTTAATCTCATAATCGGCCCCAATCATTTCATAATACCAGTCAAGGGCATATTTTATCATCTTCTGGTACAAATGTATTCAATTACAATTATTATAACCATCCCCTCCTATATATTATTCACCAATTAATATGATTAATTATGCTTTAATTATGTGTTATCTACACAGGAAAAATGATGTTCCACAAGTTATGTTAAAGATCTTATAGGAGATAATTTAGTGAATGAATTTCCAACTTGAAACCGTGGAACTTTGATAGAGCACTGGATTAAACCTAAAGCCTCCAGGCACTTAACACTGAATTAGTCTCAGCCTTCTTTTTGTTCTTCTTCTTTAAAGCAGACATTACCATTAATCATATTGTCTAGTGCCAAAATCCAGTGGTAGGTATGCAGTTGAGCAACATAGCATTTGTCTGCTCACATGGCAAATCCACTAATCACCTTCTGTCTCGGTGATTCAACTGCAGAGGAAACACCCAGGAGCTGCCACACTTGGCAATTATGCATAATCACCTCCCTTCCTCCCAGCAGCCTGATAATTGACAGAGATGTGTGCCTTGGACCCAGTACATATGCAACTGTATAATTATACTTTCAGTATAGTTACCATGACACCATACACGCATATTGTTTGACTATAAAGTTACTGATTATATTGACAATATATTGAAAAAGGACTGCGCCATTGACACATAGAAATGACCATAACAGCCCAAATGCCGGAATCCTCACTGACAACAACATAACCAGATATTCTTTAACGCATATCCCATTATGAAGGAAAAATTTGTGAGAGAGAGAGAGAGAGAGAGCGAGAGAGAGAGAGAGAGCTGCTTGGCACCGCTGTGGGTCTGACCACAGCACCCCAGTTATTAAACGTAGGCCTCCCTGTTAAACAGAGATTTGTGTGGAGCCAGTGTCAGCCACACCTTGATAAAGAGCCGCCATCTGATAGACACGCTGTGTAAAGCGCTGTGTAGGTGGACAAAGAGAACAGGCTTGTTTTACAGCCCCGGCGACCTCATGGTTCACCATCTGCCAAGAGGCTGCTTGTGCATGTGTGTGTGTGAAGAGCAGCAAGCTATGAGCATATTCCACATGTAACATATATACTTTTTCTTTGCGTATGTTCAAGGAGAAACGATAAAATTGATATGGGAAAGGTCACCTGGACTTACAAAATAAAATGCAAATTAAGAAATGTGATTCATTGCGTTATAATGAGGGTAAAGTGCGTGTGCGTGCGTCCCGTCTGTCTCAGTCAGGGCGGCGACACCATAAGGTGTGTGGTTTTGTTGGAGACTCGCCCATTCCCATGTCAACTCAACTGCCTCCTGCATGAGGAAGTGCTCGGCAATTACAGGGATGCAGCCTGCAGCAATAGTGTCCCTACACAACCCATTATTTGGACGGATTCTCCTTGTCAAGGTGTAATAGTGGAAGGAACGGAGTTAAGTTACGACGTATAGAGGGGCTCGCCTCTATAGCCTCTTCCTCCCTCACCTGCTATTCATGATTTCCTTACACAATTACATCTGTGAAGCACAGGGGGCTATCATGGTGGTGGGGGGAGTGACACTGTGTTCCCAGGGTCTGTGTCCTCTCATTCACGACAAACACGAGATGGAAACCAAGACGTTAAATCTGACCTGCAGTGTGAAAATGAATGCTATCACAATGTAATCACTTTACTTTGTACATTGCTGATTTTCAATGAGCTTTCCATCATGACATCCGGTGATATGGATTCCATTGTGCAATCACTTCCAAACTATTCCACAGGATCATGAACACATTGATCAGTAACCAAGTACAAGGTGAGAAGTACTTTCTAGGAGAAAGCAAGTAATACCTATCTCCATATGGCAACCATCCCATACCACCTTTGGTATCTCTGATATCTCGCTTTTTTCTCTTCCTTTAAGATCTTGTCCTCCCGACCCCGGGCTCGCTAAACTGAGATTTCACCTCCTCTGTTCACATCCACATCAGTATGTTTTAAGAAACATCCCTGCCCACATGTGAACGCAATTGAAATGCTGCACAATGCACACTACACCAGCAAACAGTAATATAATATACAAACGCATTGATCAATGAGAACAAAGCATTTTTGTGGTGCCATGAAGAAGGAAACAGTGACTTATGGACTGACAGCAAGGTGCAGTTATTTTTCATTGTCATACTTGAATATAATTGTCAGAATATAAACAGGAGCTATTTGCGACAAATCTGACATCACAAGCAAAACAACACTGTGAAGACACTTATCTCCTGGTAAAACACAGTCCATTTAAGCCCATTAACGAAGCGTTTGAGAGTTCATTTTCCTTTAAACACCTTTTATATGACACTTATATAGACATTATTGAGGGTACCATTTGTAGCACTCTTGTTTATGAGATATACTTAAACCCTTACGCAGTGATGAGTCACAACAACATCAACCACTTGGAAAATGTTTTTTAATGTGTTTAAAGTGACATTCACCACACAGAAAAAATGTTTCATGAAGACTTGAAGTTGCCACTCCGCTCGCACCCAGATGAGCCTCTGCTGTCAGTGTAAATGCTGAGAAATATGAATGTTTTCTGGATGTGATGTGTACGTATGGCAACCTCTTCAATGTACGTCATTCTGTTGGTTACACCCTCTACAGCTATGAAAAGACAAGAGGAATGCCACTCAATTTTGAAGTGGAAAATGAGTCACCGGTAACCCAGTTACAGAGCCATGGCAAAGAACCTGGCTGCTCAGGAGGTTATGTTTTTGTCAGGCCTTTTATTTTCCTCTGTGAAACTTGATAGCGAAATGGAATATGGAAACCAGAAATTGCCCTCAACCCTCTATTTTCCCCACAGTTCCTTGCCCACCCATCTCATACAGCATCATAGGTATCCGACATTTACAATCAGCCGCGATCAGTAACATTCGAGATCCACTTGATAACACTTCTCCCATTTCTCTTGCATGTTAATAATGAAATACTTTTTGAACTTTTAGAATATTCTTAAAATAGAGTAGTTAGGATATTGGTTTACACATATATACTATCTTCATATAGTAGGTCAAACTACTGCAATAATGTGAAAGCAGTTATTATGACGAAGCAAATACGTATTTGATGGGAATTTTTTATGTCCATTTGTCACTGAAACTATTGCGACTTAAATAGCCCCCTCTTTTTGTGAGGGGATGTAAGAGTGAAATTAGGCAGGAATCAGGTCTGACGGCAGCATGCACAGACCAGCACAGGAATCCAGAGTGGGCTGTCTGCCAGTCAGGGATGTGATTCAGCAGCGTGACACAAAGCTAAACGACACAGAGGGAAACACACTTGAGAGACAACCAGCACCAACAGGTGAGATGCTGGGAGTCTTTTCATCTTGTGAATCACTAGCAGCATTATTTGCTGTGGTTATATCATGGTTACAAGCAGTCTGGATTTAGAAGGGTACATTTTCATTTTTTGAAAGGATACTGTTTTACCTGCAGCTGTACAAGCTGGATATGGAACACTTCACTATTTCTGCCACTTTGTACCTTAAGAACAAGAGAAATAATCATTACAGCAACCTTGTCTGCTACAATTGCACTAAAATGATCGGCATGCAAAGTTAGGGACGAACAATTTGACATTTCCTGGATACAAATAAAGCTAAAAAAAATGTCCAGTGTAATTTTATTTATTTGATATTGACTTGCTGCCATATATCAACTGTTTCTTTAGCAGCGTTATTTTCCATGAGTCACTGTAACTGTCACTGAAAGCTTCTCAGAAATGATGTCCGAGTTCCGATGAGAAGAATTGATATAAGAGAGATGAGTATAACAGGAATCAGGAAGTGTGCCAACATCCTAATGACTAATGCCTTTTCTGAATTAAATTTTCTTCAGAAATATACTGTTCACAAAATCATACTGGGGTTTTAGTGACTTAGAATGCACACCATCACAGTCACACTGACACCATACCATTTTTTTCTCCAATGTATAATTGTTTTCACAGCAAGGTCTTGCATTAAAAAAAGAGGTATTGTTGAGTTGTTTGTAGTGGCTTCCTGTATACATGTGGGCATCACAACTCTTCTGTTTCACTGTGCGTCATCACATTTGTTTGTGTGTCGAAACGATTCAGCCTTCGTCGTCCTGCTGATCCACGTCTGCGGCAAACAAAGCTGAGGGAGTCTTGTCCCTTCATCCGTAGGAATCAGGTCTGACTGCACCAAGCATGCACAGACCAGCGCAGGAATCCTCTGCAGGCTCCCCGCCAGTCAAGAATGTGATTCAGTGGCGTGACATCATCAAAGTGGGAAATAACTAATTGCAGCTTTGTTTATTTTTAAATCCTCAATGTCATATTAATGATGTATATCACTAAGTAATCAATTACTGTAAATTTGATTAAGCTATAAACTATATAAACAGCCTGCAATTATGTTTACTATAAAAAAATACTTGACACTCAAAATATCAAATGTGTTTTGAATTGCAATAAAACCTACTCTGTACAGTAGCCCTTTATGGAAGAGGTTCTACTCATATTGGATGCACCCAAAAGTAAGTTTTATATCAAATTCATCTCTTTATGACTATGAGAGATATGAACAAATGATGAACATTAAACATGGGATTATTCAGGATGTGTGTTGTTCGGTTTTCCTCACGCTCATCCCCCGAAACTCAAAACATTTAGTGATATGTTGAAAAAACTGAAATTTTCCATTCTCAAACGATGAAATTAACTTATATCATTAATTTGAGTTTTCTCTGCTCACTTATTGAACCTTAGTGTGAAAATGTGAGCTTCCCCAACCTGGAACATCGATGAGACCCGAGGCCTGTGATGCAAAGCGGCTAAATGGTTTTTGTGTTTGTGTTTCAACTGATAAAATCAAAGCTGCGTTTATCCAGTCAACTGAACCCCCGAGCCAACAGGCATAATTAAACACCATAGCTGAGCTCTCAGCTTTGTGTGCTTGTTGCTGTGAGGGAGACACAGAGCAGAACAGACTTCGCCTTTAAGTCTGCCAGTGCAACACTACAGAATAAGTGTATGGATTTCAGTGGGCCCAAAACAGCGTACTGTAAGCTGAGTCTTCTGGGCTCCGGCACTGAAAACACTCCTTTAAGCATCTGACTTTACCAAACTAGCCTACTGTAGTCTGCCACGGACTGGGACACAATAAGGGCTTAGCTGATGGGGGGACCTCATGGGTAAACGGGGGCATTTAAATAGAAGCTCTGTTCAGTGGTAACCTGATCCACACCTGACTGGGACTCGGCATTCCGGTCTCGCTGAGGGAAGAGTTCACAATGACCAGAGAAACTGCCACAAAGGGCCGGCACACAAGCCGTCTGAATAAATTGTAAAGGAAAAAAAGGATGAAAATGCAATTATGAATTCAGAAAGAGAAACACTGGAGACACTTCAAATTAATCCTCTTTTATTTTATATTTCGTTTCACATTACATTATATCAAGGGCTTTGTCAAATATGTTTTCTTTTAGTGTGCATTATTCACTGTACCTGGAGAAAGTACCTGAAAGAATTTAAATCACAGTGAAGAAGAAAGCAACTCTGTTTCCTGCGTACAAGTTAAAGAAATACTCACAGTACATTGTCACATTTCGCACTCAGATTAACAGTCCTGCTTAAACGCTAATTTACAACACAGCTTCAGTCATGAGGATTCTAAGTGTAAGCGGAGAGCTCATTTGACGCTCATTGGAGAAACTCTGACTCAAGTCACATGGAAGAAACCACAAGAAATCAATCAATCTTCCAGTGCGAGGATCATAGTTCCATAGTCATCGTTGCTCGGCCCCATCTGCCGCTGCTATAAATATGTTAATGTGCTTCTCCGGACGGGCCTTTCGTCAAAACGCTGAATATCAGATGCACGAGAGCAAGAGAGAGAAGGAAAGCGGAAGGTAATGCCATTTAATGGACGGCATTACCAGACAGTATTAGACACCAGTAATTAAATCTAACCATGTCTGGTAAGACGCCTATCAACAGGCCTGAGGGATGACCTCTGAGCTTTCACCTGTGCAGAGAGGAAGAGCAGAGCCCGAGGAGAGCAGAGCAGTGCAGCGGAAACAGGCTGAAAAACGAGCAGTTCCTCTTTTGTTGCAGCCGCGGGTTTCTGAGCACGCGGCGTCGTACTTCCATTCATCCGCATGCTGGCAGGCATGCAGGTGGAGGCCGCGGGTAAACACACCGAGAAGAGAAGGAAAGTGCGGTCCATCCACTCACGTCATTCCACATTATTGTATTAACACGCACATACTGTAAAGAAAAGGGGTAACTGAAGGGGGGTGGGAAGCTATTTCGTTTCTGTGGCTGGGATTACAGAGCACGGCAAATAAAGGCGCGGCTTGTATTTGTGGAGTAATTCTCCCTCCTTAAACAAACACAAGGTTTCTGCTTTGCTTCGTGTCTATTATTTGCCTTTGTTTGAGTTGTCTGTTTGAAGGTTGTTTTTTCCCATTAAATTCACATTTAAATCCGCACGTCACAAAACCTGCTCTGGCTCAGCAACATTTTTGTCGTGAAAAGTTTTCATTTACACCAAATAAAGCCTGTTTATTTGACCCAAAAGCGTGACTTAAATATCTTTTGAGGGGTAAAGCCACAGGAGAGCTGGGAGACAGCGGCTGCGCAGCTCACTTTCATTAAGCAGCGAAGCACTCTCAGGTGAGCTCTTGTGTCAGTTACAGGATGTGCCACGCAGGTAAGGCGAGTTGGACCAATCACTGCCACACAACACAAAGACTGACGCTGTTCGGGGGAGGGAACAAGGAAATGAGGCCCTGCAGGACCGGCTCAACCATCAACGGACTGCTATTCTTTAACTTGGGTGGGGTAGTGTCGCCATAAAAGTAAAATGAAAAATACAGGGAAGTAAGCAAAAAGCGCCACTGCTGTACTTTTACCGCACAGAGGGCCGGCTCTTTGAAAACGATTCCTCTTTTACACACCGATTCCACGTCTGTCGACATCTGTGCTGCTCATCCTATTTGACGCACGCCCCGAGGCTTCTCTACAGAAAAATGTATGTGGAACATCTAAAACCTTCTCGGAATTAACTTCTGAGTGAGGAGTGTGCCGCTCAGTTTCCAGTCGTGCTACCATGGCGAACCCCTTCCAATTCCCCATCAAAGGAACTTTAATGTCAAGTTCTTAACATTTTGGAATTTAACAGGGAACATTTTACAGCACAACCCTAACCCATATGAAACAATCACAAAAAAAATATCGGTGCTTTGCATGAAGGTGTTCAGTCACCCAGAAAACATCGTTACCAGACAGTGTTAGAACAACAGTTGTACAATCCAGCACTGTCGGGTAAGATGGATCCTGAGAGCCATTTCTGTCGCTGCTCAAGCACGTCATTGCCAGGACTGTTAAAGAGTTGTGCGTGTGAGTGTGTTTGTGCATGCGGGTCGTTGGGGGGTGACGAACATCATCATTACCAGGCAGTATTAGAGAAAGTGATGAAGTCCAATGCTGCCTCGTAAGATGGAGATAATCACCCAAACGTCTCGTCAATGCAATGTTATATGACACCGCTGCCGCTTATAACAGGTTAATAAGCGAATGAATGACTGTGACATTTGATCTAGAACATGCGGATGGCAGCAACACACCCCTAACTCTTCCTGATGCATGCTAGGTTAGAAAAGGGGAATTCAAAGGTGATATTGCGATAGGATCGTGTTGGTCATCCTGGTTTCACTCGCATAACCAAAAAATGGAAATATTTACGGTGCAGAAATGTCATCGTGACTAGGAGCGGGGAAGTCCTTATTTGGAGTCCACCCCTCCATAGACTAATAGCTGAGGCCTTGTGGTTTTCAACTCAAACTCGCTGTCACAGAAGAGTGGGCCACAGTAGTCGTTAATGATTGCCCAAACCTGTTCCGACTAGTCTAAATCTACGGCACGGCGAAGACGAGAGGTCTGCTTTTCACACAAAACATGGCAGTTACTAATTTTGAACACATTTTCTCTTGAAAAACACAGCCAATCAAACTACATGTCAGCCTCTGGGAGTTATTTTCTATCCCGCATAACAGCCCCCAACCCCCTTTGACGCTCTCATGGTGTTTATCTACTTTGTTTCAGCAGCTGTTTTATGGACGAATAAGAAAAGGAACGCCATGTCGCCCGACGCCCCCCCCCACCCCCTTCCCCACCTTCCTGTGTTTTCCGTTGGTGGACCTCTCAGGCCGTTGTCTTTGTGTTTGCCGAGTGATGAAAGGCTGATGGAATGCTGCTCGGCTCGACCTGAGCCGACGCCGTGTGTGCAGAAGGTCACAGCGACAGCCCTCATTTACTGAATAACGTGGGTCATTCGCAGGTACGCCGCGTGAAACCCTCATCGCCGTTCTGCCAAAAGACGTTACACTCTCTGTTAAACATTAATTGAGTACCAGTTCATAGAAGTATCCCGATTTAGTACACCAAATGGCGTTAGTAATACGACATGCTATCAAACAGTGTGCGGGTTAGCAGCGGAGAGTTCCCCTTTTCATCTAACAATGATTTGATTGTTTCAAGCAGATTTCTCGTCGTCATGCTCCGAGAGGTGATACGCAGCACTGGAGGGGTTTTTTTTTGGGGGGGGTGGGGG